>VXBR01001472.1:0-198074 GCA_013400215.1 Cisticola juncidis
TCTCTTCTGAATCTGCTCTAAAATCCCATTGTTTCCATATGAGCATGAAAATCAGTGGTATGAGTAAATAGCAGCAGCAAGCAGATGAGCTTTGCTTGTAAAAGTCCACATCTGTAAGCCTTGGAGTGGTAAGAAGACCCTCCAAACTTTAAGCTTTGGGCGTTTCAAAATAATGCTTTTCAAAGCAAATAAGCCACAGAATGGAATGAAATGGAACAACTGCATTTGGCTAGGGTCATATAAGGACAAGCTGGTGCTAGAGAAGATGGAAATTAGCACAAGGAAGAAACATTTAGCAATTACCCAATACTCCTCACCTTCAAAGCTCTTAACAAAATTAAATCATTAGTCTTTACAACATTCAAGGTGATAAAAGGAGAGGGAAAGAATGAGGAACTGTTTGGGATTTCAGACTTTATGTATTCGTTCAACAATTTCCCTTTAATGTCTATTTAAATAAATTAACCTGAATGCTCAAGGTTATATTTGACACTGGAATCTACTTATAAGCTGATGAGGAAGCAGCATCAGGTGAATTAGCAGCTCTCTGGTTTTGCATCTGCATTACCCTGAGCACCTTCAGTTTAACAAACTTCCCTTTGGGCCTGCCTTCGCTGCATGCCACTGATGCATCCAGACGTGTCTGGGAGGGGCAGAGTGACCCTCTGTTCAGAGGAGAGCAGAATAAATCCTGAGACTCACACTGCCTGGTCTACTTTATCATGAGAATGCTTCACCCCAAGATATTTGCTTTAGCCATGACCAGCTCAAGGCTTTTGCCTAACTCAAACTGGAACTCTGGCCTAGGTCAGTTCAGTCACTCTGGCCTCATTTGCAGAAGTCACCGTGTGTTTTACTACCCGAACTTTTCTGGCTTGCTTAGGCAACATAGAGGAGAAGGAATAGGGAAGATTAGAGTTTGTGTATCCTTAATGTCCTGGGGTTACAGACTGTGGGAGTTCCCCTTTGCAAAGAGTGCTGTCAGCTTGTGGTCTATGAAGTTGCTTAAACCCAAACTTCCAAAGCTTTGGAAATGTCCAATGGACTGAATAATTCTGCTTTCTTTCTGATAAAACTTACATGGCTGTAGAGGGAAGCCTGAAGATTTGGTTTCAGTATAATCTACAAACTAAAAAGCCCAGGACACTAGCAAAAGCAACTTAAAATGTTACTTTAAAAAAAAAAAGGGGGGGGGGATGGAATTGATGCAAGTTAAGTAATTTCCAGTCCTCTCCCAAGAGTAATGAACACTGGTAATGCATAGGGCAGTTATATATTTCTTGGTTAAAGTAAGGCACAGTTATTACTGGCTGGTGTGCTTATGGCTTTAGTTTTGAAGCAAGGTGATTTCATTATCTTAAACAACATCAGTTTAAATAAAAGACAAAGATTTTGTCTCTTGCTAATTCAAATAAAACTCATTGCAGAGTATAACTGATGTCCAAATGTGCAAATATTAAGAAACAATAACTCTGAAGGCTTCTCCAAATGTCAGATGGAGAAGAGAGAAAGAGATTTTCTGGCACCAGGCTGATGTGATGAGGTGGAGTGAAGCCCTTGTGAAGACAAAGGGTGTGAGGGGCTCTCTGCAGCTGCAGGGCTGTATTTGGAGATGGGGGTGTCACTGGCATGAATCAAGCAGCCTTGTCACAGACATGCCCTGAGCCTCCCTGCCTTTTCCTGCCTGAACCACATTTCCCTCAGAGCAGGCATGTTAGAGCTGTTGGCTGAGGCTTGAAGGGAGGCTCAGTATCTGAAGGCTCTTGGACTCTATCCTTGCTTTTGCCATAGGTGGTATTTGGAAAGGGGGAGTTTCTGTGCTTTGTGTGGCATGACAGCTTTATCCAGGCCTGTTTTAGAGGACAAAACTAAAAGATGCAGGCTTTGAGAGACAGCACATATAGATCTGTACTTGATAATCCTGATTTGTCCTAGTTAGCTTGAGAGACAAAGGCAGACAGGGCAGGCTTCAACTACAGCGGTGTAACAAGAAAATACTGCATTAATTTGGGCCCAGCAGGGACTGTATTAGAGAGAGAAAGTCTTTGTTCTTTTGTTGGTAAGAAAACATCATGCACTAGATGAATAAGATGCTTGCAGTAACTGCTTGTATTCCTAATCAGAGCTGTCTCTTCCCTCTTCAGCATAGTGGAGTTTTTTTAATAATTTTTTCATAGTGCCCTATTGAGACTAAGATCTCTGGACATCAGTGCTTGCCAGAATGACTGGGGATTTTCAAGAGACTTCCAGACTTGTGTCAGAAATAGAACTAAACATTGCTGGAAACTGCCCTGCTGTCAGACACATGCCATGCTCTGGGATAGCAGCTATACCACTGATTATACAGAACAGTAATCAGCAGCAGATAAATGGGCTAAATGCTCCCATTTTCCCAAGATGGATTTAAATCCACTACAGGAGCATGGCAGTAAGCTACAGTTGGAATGGCATGCTCTCTCTGCTGAGGAATCTAGCTGGGTTCCCACCTGCCTGATCACCACTGGATCATTTGACAGGAGCCATCCATCTTTAGATGAAGGGGAAACTGAAGCATTGAATTAATTTGTGGTAGTTTTCAAAATGCTAGCTTTTGGCAACTAGAAGCCCTCTTGAGTCTAAAAGCAGCATCTGGAACAGATCAAAGGGTTTTGTTTTAGTATGTGGTGAATCTATAAAAGGCATTTGGACATCTTGTCCCTGATAGCCACTGTTTCTCCCTAGTTTTAGGTTGCCTCCTTAAAATTCAGTGACACCAATACACAATAGTGTTTTTTCATGTTTTTTTTTCATTTTGAGGTGTTAATTTTTCTTAGAGTATTTTGGATGTTTTTCCGGATGGATATTAACTTGCTGTGAGCATCTGATTTCCTGCCTCTATTTTCTTTGCTAAACTGTAAGCACAGTAGGGTCCAGAGATATTTTGAGGCCTTGATGACAGCTCTAGATAAGATGATGTGGCAATGTCAAGAAAGTGTAGCAACGCTTTATTGCTTAGAGGCTTACAGAGAAAGTTTTGCATAGGAACGCTTATCATCAACTGTGGTTTGTTCTTGCATCTGGCTTTATGTAGTTAATGTGCCTTTTGATAATTCCTGCTTTATGTAATACAGGAGCTAATCTCAAATTTTTATCAAATTGTTAAAATGGCTGTGACTCACCTGTTTGCTGTATTAGAGTGCTCTCTTCATAGGCTTAGATTCAGTATCCAACAGCAAATGACAGTATTGCCTTGCCAACAGTATTTTTTGACTGTAATGTAATATAATATTATTTAGGTATGTCCCTTTTGTTTACGAAGGGAAGAACATATTTTTCTGTGGCTTGCCTTCTGAACAGTTACCACTCATCCTTACGTTTACCTTAGTGACTCAGTGGCTACAGCAACCAAAGATGTGGCAAAAGTGAGCAGGTGAAACACATGCCAAACAGTTTAGATTTATCAGCTGGAGATAGGCAGGAGAGGCTGTCACACATAAACAACCCTCTTTTGCAGTCCATGGCGCACGACCTTAATTGATTTGGTGAAGCATTTGGCTCTGCGAGGAAACCACTGAGAACTAAATTAGATGGGAAAATTTAGAGCCTAGTGGGAGAAGTTCAGCTGAGGTTAATTCTCTCCACTACTAGTCTCACTGAAAACATTAATATTGATTTTACTGAAAGATTTAAAGTCTAGGTACCGAATCTAATGTTTCTGCCAGAGTACCTTGGAGGTATGACATCTCCTACTCCTCAATGCCATTTACATTTTAAAACTTACTAAATACTCTCCCCCACAAAAGAAAGGTAAAATAATGTTCAGAAGCACCTCAAGAGTTCACATAGAAAAAAGAAAGTTTAAATGGGATGTGGAGAATGAAATAGATGGGATAGTTTTAATTCATGGTGGGACCAAAATTTTAAAAGAAGATTTGCATGTGCACTCATAACTATGCTACCTTGATCCTGATGATAGTCTCAGTTTGTTAGGATCTGGTGTCAGAAATATACATATTCACATCTGGTCTTCCCTTTGGAATAAGTAAGTTATACCAGATGAGTACAACAGCAAAGCTATGACAGTAAAATGGCTTGGACAGAGTAAACAAATAAAAAAATTGTTTTCAAGTGAATTCTCAAGTTCTTTGATTCTTTGCCCATTAGCAGTCCGTGCAACAAAAGATCAGAGGGGAGTTGGTGTCATGTGGCTTTAAATAATTTAGAAGCAGAAGCAATTGCTGGAGACTTTTTGAGGGAAATAAATAAATAAGTCCAAGAGAAGCATCTGGCTCGATCCGTCTGCCAAAAACCCAAAGAATAATGGAAAAAGAATATCTTTTTACCAAGTGTCTAGAAGAACTTTTGCCCTGAAGAGGCATGAGTGAGAACTTTTTTGCAGACCTTTCTTTTCCAGCTGAAGCTATCAGATAACTTATATCCTTTAAGTAAAGAATATTAGTGTGTGGTCAGGGAGGGAAAAGGACTAGTTACATTGGTTGACATAGAGAACAGAAGGTGATATTCTGTAAAATTAATGCTGCAGTGATGTGAATTTAGCAGTACTGTTTACAAGTTGGTATTGCTGATTGAACAGGGCTGCATGTTATAGATGTATTTTTAAAAAAGGAACAAGTGGAATTTAAGAAAAATAGTATCTGTGCTCTTTCAGTGTGTGGGAGAAAGTATAATTTTGTGTGAGGGGAACCCTAGCAAGCCTGAAACTCTTCATAAAGGACAGACAAATAATCAGGAAATTGTGAGCTCATTGGTCTCTGTCTCCACTTGTTTTAAGCACTAAAAAGTTCCCTCAATACAGAGTTTAACAGGAGCATGTCTATAGTGTGCTATCTGACCAGAATGCGTTCTACACTGTGCTGGGTTCAAGGGGCCGTTTTAACAGAGATCCAAATCTGAGCTCACACATTTAAAGAAAAGCCATACAAATGAGAGTTTCTCTATCTATGAATGCAATTTAACACAAGTGTATAGTGAAGTGGGTAGTGCTACTCTCTCCTATTGTGCCACTGGAGGCCAGGAAAAAGGTTTGTAGAAATGACACTGCTTCAAGTGTGACACAGAACTATGCAAGCAAACGGAGCTCATTGTACATAACTTCAGCATGACTTTTCTCTGTTGGAGAAAAGTCTTTGCCTAGAACAGGCACTCTAAAGTAAAAATAATTTTGTAGATGACCAGATTGCCCTGGCTCTTTGACTAGCAGAAGACATGAAGTGTAGCAAATGTTCACCCATATCCGTATACAAGTTTTATTATTTAAAAATTTGTAGATATACAGATATAAAACTTATGAAGGATGCAGCCAATTTCATATTTAATTCACAAAGTTGAAATGAATACTGATTGCTTCTTCTCCTGAAACTTTAATGGCTATTAATCTTGCTTCAGATGAAAAACAGAAGAAAAAGAAAAATCAGATATGAATTGGGAAAATATGTTTGTCTATATTTAAAAATCTCATGTAGTCTGAGCACTGTTTTATATAGTCTTTGAAGTATTTCTGAAGATGATATCTTTGAATACTACTACTTTGACTCTGCTGAAGATCTCTCTGAAATTCCCCATTATTTACTCCAGTGCACAGAAAATGAAGTCCTTAATAGTTGATGGTATCCATACCCTTTTTTAGAACCTTCTGCTTTATCAGTGTTTGTTTTTGCATTGTAAAGAAACCTACAGTTTCAGGCAGTGGGCAGCTCTGAAATCTCCCAGGTCCTAATCAAAATAATTTAATTAAATAATCACCAAGCTTGCTGGTCAGAGCAAAAGCAGGCATTCTGAAGCACTAAAGTGTTAATACAGGCCCACCCAACACTTCAAGAGAGAGCTGTAAAAACAGTTGGAAAATATTTTTCACGTGTCTGCAGAAGCAATCACCTGCTTTCTCCTATGAAGGGGGTCCCATTTGAACACTACATAGTAAGAATGTTTTCATGGCTAATTAAGACAATTAGGCTTTACATGAATGATTTAGAAGCAGGTGCTGGTAGATGTGTTTGGGAGTCATGTTCTGTAGTCTCTGACTGCATTGCACTTTGCACTTCCAAGTGGATGCCTATTACTCAAATAACACTGGAATGTGCCCAGGGCACTTTGTTACTATTTGCCTACCTGCCCTTCCCTTCCCAGACAATTGCCTTTTAAAATGTAGCTGGAAAGATCAAAAGCATTATTACAGTGAAATTAAAAGGGGTAGAAATTGGCCATTTATGTAGCAGGTTCTTTTCATGTCTGTGCACAGACTTGCCAATTACGGTTCTCTTTTCTCAGTCAGAGATGTTAACCTGTGCTGCTTTTATCTCAGGATCTCTGCACAGGTTTCTAAAGTGATTTGTGGTCATTTGAGATATTCCTTCATTTTTGTCACTTGTTCCTGGGAGGAAGAGTGGCCCTAATAGGAAATGTCTTGCTATTTATGGACTGTCTCGGTGTTATGTCTCCTGCGGTTACATAGAGGAGGCAGCACACTGTCTTATTTACTCTACTTTTAGACCACCTGTCTCTCAGCTTAATTTTCTTACCATGGACTTGCTGCTGAGAATTTTTATCTGATTTCTTTTTGATTACTTTTTTTACAGCTGCATTGTGCTGACCACTAGGATCTTATCTAGCCCTTTCTTTTGATGCATGACTTGGAGTCCTGGTTACAGAACTTTTAGTCTGATGTGTCTGAGTGGGAATAAGTATACTTTCTATAGGATCCAGAGCATGAGCTGAGGCTGGGGGCCTGATGCATGCCTGTAGCTTACGTGCAATAGGAGCAGAATGCAGCTAGAACACTTCCTTATGACCAGCAATTGCAACTTACTCCTCAATACAGTAGATGGCTATGCTTTCTCAGTTATCTACAAAAACTTCTCTGTTGCATTAATCACAGTTATATTAGCCCATATTTTTGACTTTTGTCAGATTTTTACTGCATTATAGGAGAAGACCTGATAAACAGCAAAGCAAAAATGAATACTTGGCTCCTCTTTAAATGCTCAAACTGAATTCTAATTATTTGTTGAGAGAGGATTTAAGTTCGAGAAACAAATTGTGAAGTACTTGGTTAAAATTCTTTTAACATCCTTATATTTTGCTTGATTCAATCCTAATTCACTGGTAACATCCTAGAGTCTATAGTAACAACATTAGAGCTGAAATTCTTGCTCTTGAAGCCAACAGGCAATCCTTACCCAGGATTTTGTACTTGTTACCTCACTGTGGCTCCTGTTATCCCCCAAATGGGACATCCTCTGATATCTTCAGTGGAGCAGGACATACCAAAGGGATTTCTCAGACTGGAGGGACATATGAGGCAGTATTCCTTTGAAATAGCTGGAGTATGGGCAGTTGCCTAATATCAGCTCTGAGTTTGCTGCCATTATAAATTTGCAATGAGAAGGTTTGTTGGGAAAGGCTCTTGACAAACACTAAGAAGTCTGTGCCCTCCTGGGTGAGAACAATTGGCAGGACACAGATTTTTGAAAAACAGAGTTACGTTCTGCTCTTCTAGTAATGGTTTACAGTGAAATGAAGTAGGGGCAAAGCTCCCCTTCTCCTGAAAGGGTGATCAGCACCTTGGGCACCACTGTGAGCTTGCCAGTGAGCTCAGTAAGGACAGTGTCTTCTCTGAGGCAGATGTGGATTTGCATACTTGGATTGATCCTCCTGACCTAAAGATTTTGGGGCTCGACCCCAAACACCTTTTATTCTTCTCTTTTATGCAAACTGCCAGATTATGAACTGTATCAGCAGCAATGCAGATAGTGTATCCTGGGCTGATGCTACATGTGTGGTAGCCTCTGGATAAAGGCCAGGCAGGACATTGTGATGGCAGTTATGAACTACCTCAACTTTAATCTGACAGAGGAGTAAGGGAAAAAGGAACCTGACTTCAAATGAGGAATCTTTTTTAATTCTTGCATTGTTTCCAAGTCTGTGTAATCTTTTCATCTCCCATAGCTGTGCCCAGGAGAACAGAAGACCAATCTAAGTGGTGAGACCTGACCTTTATGATCTCTGGCTTGTGCTTCTCAAGCTGTGAATTCCCCCTGAATGAATATACCTCTTATCTTTCTGTTCATGGCAAACCAAAGGAAGTGGCAGAAACAAATGACTCTAAACAAATGCATATTGTTAGCTAGGCCAGTGATGTGCACAGTAGGAAGCAACATTAAACTGGCACATGCCAGCAGACAAATTCATCATACTTTGAATTTGCTCAGACTGTAGCCTATGCCTCTATGTCAAGGCATCTCATGCTGACTCAGACCTGTTGAGGGAACAGAATTCATTTATGCAATAAATTCTTACTAAAATGAAGGCAACACCAAAGTCTGTATTCAATATCTAATTAAATATTTTCTTAATGCATTATACCCATTTACAGAATGTGAAGCCTGACTTTAGTCCCCTGGGAGCAGGCCAGTAAAGAATAGCATTACAAATATTTATTTACTCCTCTTGTCCCTCACTGGCTTTGTTTTAATGGGTGTGCAAAAACGCATGAAAGCTACAGGCGAGGAAAAGCCCGGGGAAAACCCTTTGTAACTAGATGAATTGGAAAAACAAACTCTTGGGTGCTCATTTGCCATGAATAGCTTTTCAAATCACGTGCGGAAAATGAATGAGGCGTCTGTGAATCTAATTCCCTTTGTCCCAGTTGTAAAGCAGATCCGCACAATAGGCGAGGCACACGGCCAGCAAGGCAAGAGGTGGAAAGCGGGCACCATTCAGTGAATTCATTTCCAGTTAATTCCAGTGTCGCTTGCTCCTTTTCTTCTCTACAGATTTAAAGAACAAACAAAACCCTGTGATCCCTGGGAAATGCCTCTGATAGGGGTTGCTGCTGAAGTCTCGCTGAGCACAGTGGTAATGGCAGAGAACATGAATCCTTCCCACTGTCACTCTGGGTCCCTTGTCATTTCATGTGGGAAGACAGAAAAGCACAGCACCACAGCCTCATCGCACATTAGAAAGCAGCAGATCAGTCCATTGAAGAGCATCTTTCATCCCAGGGGTAAAAAAGTTAAAGATCTAGGGTGTTCCTATTTCTTTTTTTTAAAATCTAACTTCAAGATAAAAATCTCAGTCATCTCTTTCATGCTAAATGGGGTTTTTCACAGCGGTTTACTATTCTGAATTAAGTTAAATTATTTCCTCTTCATTATCTTCCAAATACATTTAGATTTGTGTGTGTGTGAACCAAAACTAGCTGTACGTGAAACACGAAAAATATTTTAGATGTGAAACCCAGTGCAGGTTTGGGAGTGTAACCCTTCCATTCACTGCCTGGCTTATAAGCATTATTCACTACATAAGAACAACTTTGCTGAGAAGCTAAAAGGAAAATGGAAATGTAAAAAAATCTCACCACAGCTCTTGTAATATATTTCCAAGTTGTCTTCTTTGCAGACTGTGTGTGAGGGCCATCCTGTGCAGGCACTGATGTAAAGCAGGACTAATATGAAAAGAAGAGCATTTGATGTCTTCATGGTGGTAGTTTGCAGGATCACTTCTGTCTCTTGTTAACCCTCTGGAGGGAGGTGTTCCTTCCTTTCTTCGAGGGACACGGGACTTACAACATTCGTGCCTGCAGAAGGGTTCAACGAGCCAGTGCAGCCTCAGCTTCCCACAATGTGGTGTAAACAAGAGGCTAATCTGAACTGGAGGGTGTTATTTCCGTGTACTTAGTCTTCTGCCTTCTGC
Source organism: Cisticola juncidis (assembly GCA_013400215.1). Taxonomy (NCBI): domain Eukaryota; kingdom Metazoa; phylum Chordata; class Aves; order Passeriformes; family Cisticolidae; genus Cisticola; species Cisticola juncidis. The sequence goes on from VXBR01001472.1 coordinate 9,691, forward strand.
TTGGTGTTCAACTAATGACAAATGAGCTAATCACACCTACTCACTGCCCAGCGTAGTCCTGCCTTGATGCCTGCTGGAGCAATGCAGCAATGTGTTTATTTCTCCTCTTGCTGCCAGTTTCTTCTCTTGAAGTCAAAGCATTTGGGACAAGACTTCAGACAGGCTTATTTTTCAGCCTTCTGGCTGAAAAAAAAGTTGCAATCCAAATTGCCCCATCTTAATCACACAAAGTCAGCCCAAATTTTGGAAGATGAACAGTTTGGTCTCTATGCTTTTCCTAGTAACAAATCTGTCGTCTGGAGGGAAAGGAGGTGTGTCTGATAAAGCTGACACCACATAAGCAAGTCTTGAAACTTTTGGGAATGAATTCTTTCTGCCTGGCTATGCTAAATCCTTCATTTACATTGATTTTGTTTAGTGGTTTTTGGGAATATGCAATTTAGCAGTATACCCAGTCGGGTAAACCTAGACTTAATTTTTTTCCTCCTGTCTTCCTGGTTGCTTAATGGCCCTCTAGTGAAAATGTGCATTTGTTATTTGGACTGGCTCTTTTAAAGCTGTGCTTTATGGAGAAATTAGTGGCTGGTGCAGATGGCAGGGAGTTATCAGCAAGGGAAGGAGGGAGAGTTCCTTCATCTCCAGTAAAATTCTCTGATTCAGTTTAAGATCCAGGGCTGGAATAGAATTTCAAACTGCAGTTGTCAGAAAGGTCTTTTTTCTGGACAGAGCACCAGCTGGAAAAATTCTACATGCTGAATTCAGCCCTAAAGCAAATGTCTGCAATAGTCTTCTCTGAGCTCAAGACAAGGAGAAATTGGCTCTGTACCATAACCAAGTTGGGTAAAAGATCACTTTGGTCATATCAGTCCTTCTTGCTCTGAAGGCTGCAAGTATCATTTGCTCTGCCACTGAGTAAAACTGAACAGGGGAAAACTTTTGTTGTTTAGTAAACAGGAAGGCACCTAACAAGATAATTATGAAATAATGCTAAATGATAGACCTATTCTTCAGGCAAAATCCTGGTCTCAATGAAGGTAGTAAAAGTAATCCCACAGATTAAAGAGGCAGCCAAGATTTCAACCACGATGTATTAAATTTAAAAGCCAGTTCAGTGCAATCCAAGAGACCTTGCTTTAAATAATGAGGTTCAGGCTTGCTTCATATTTTTAGATGCTATCATAATGGTAAATTTTGTGTCCAGGGCCAGAGTGAGAATCCAGGCAATTATCCTTAGGCATGGAACATATATGAGTCACATAATGAGATCTGAATTACAGATCTGGTTTGAGTGGACTTGGGTTGTACCCTGCAGTTAGCTGACAAAAGCAAGAGCAATTGAAAAGGGAATAGTAGGGAGAGATAATGTCTACGATTACTATAATTCATTTAAACTAAAATCACATAAAATAAAAGCTCTACAAAGATAGTGAAAATTGTATGTAGCAATATATTACATAACACAAAGTACTTCAGATCAGGACCTTGAGAAGATAACTTCCAGATTATATTTTTTTTTTTTTTTAGGAAAGACATAACCATGGTCTTTCACTTAAAATGTTGGGCTAATTGTTCATTGCTCAATAGCAATGAACAAAGCAGATTAAAAGATAGGATAAATGCTTCAAAGAGAGACCCACTGGGGATCATTCAATAAACAGCCAAATAAGGATCAGGACCTTTCCTGAGATGAAAACATTGGAAGTTGCAAAAATACATGGAAGAAAGCAAACTTGCTTGGCCTGCTTTTACTCTTCTCTGCTTGCCTACTTGTCTACACCTCTGGGAATAAGTTACTGGGTTCAGTGGAATTTTGATCTGGACTAGAACGGTCTTCCTGGACAATGGGCTTTTCTTTACCAGCATTCCCTCTCTTTGCCCCATCCAATTGGAACAGGGTTGCCACTGGTTGTGGCTTTTGAAGTCTGACTCCAAGCAGTCCTCTTGGCAGAAGGCAGCCTCTCTGCAGATATGTCAGTGTCTTTGCCTTGCCTTGTAGAGATTTTAGTCTAAGAACAAGTAGACAGCCTGGGAACATGGAAGAACTCTGGACTTGTGGGATGCAAGTCTTCCTGCTTCACTGGAAGTCAGATGCCAGGGGTAGATCTAGCAGAAACCAAATACAACTTTGTAGCTGAGCTTAGGAGCTCTGATATACACAAGCACTATTTCTCCGTCTGGTGCATAGACTCTCTCTTGCTCTTTTAAGACAGCTCTTTCATCCCTTTTTTTGGCAGTGCTCCTGACACTGACTCAAAATGACAAGTCACAAGATTTTTTTTTGTGATTGCAAGGTTGGAATGTGTGTCTCAAGCAGGTTTTGAGTAGCCAGTGTTCTGAGGGGGAACAGCCATGATAAGCTAATGTTTTGGAAAGCCATGCTGCCACGTCCACTTTGTCCCACCATGTTGTTCTTTCTCAGTGGGAAGGGAGTTTTACTTGGACTGATTCAAGTTTTACAGCGTGTACTGCAGACGCTGTTTCGCCATTTCATTCCTTGTGTAATCCTTGTATCTCCTAGAAAGAGCTTTATTACCAACTCCATATGTTCTGAGAACTACTTTCCCTTCAAACAGCCAAAGCCTGTGGGATGAGAAACTACATCCAAATGAAGTGGTATCAGTTCTGGCAGAGGGAATTCTGTTTTGGCATGTTGCTTATCTGTTCAACAAGCAAATTTATCTGCCTGACTGAAGGTTTTGACCATAGGGATAAACAGGTCAAAAATGTCTGCAAAGAAAGTTACTTACCTAGAGGGGCAGTGGCTTCATATACCTAGAGGACTCTTGACCTTGATCAGATGTTTTTTGACATATTGAAGAGTTAAAAAATCTCTTGTTCCCTGTCAAGAAGATTAATTTTCTGTAATGTAATTGGGAAGCGTAAAGAGATATAAGGCACACTGGTAAGCAGATAACTTTACATTAATGTCTGTAACTTGGGTTGTCTGAAACAAGACTGTTGATATAGCAAATCACACACACACCCCACCTTCAAATGGTTGTTTTGTGCTCACACAGCATCCTTGCTCTAGAATGGCTTAATTGCTCCCTGGGTTCCCCATAGAGACTTAGCTAATCATGGGGCTTGGTGGTCTAGAGGGGTCTGCTGCTTGCAGCACCTACTGTGACTTTTGCCAAGATAGTTATGTGTTGTTTTTCCTATTGTCCCAGCCAAGTACTTGTATTTGCAAAACTTTTTCAAATGTAGACCTGGACAGCGCTTCACCTCAGCAATGGGTTTTCCTCTCAAGAGCCTGTTTTATTTAAGGATTTTCTTTTCTCTATTGAGCAAGTCCAGTGTCAGGTGAGTCTTAACCAAAGTTTAAGTTCTTTCTTTCAAGCCAAAATCTTTTGTTCTTGCCACTGGCATCTTTGCCTGCCTGTATCATACAATGAAATGTTGTCAGAGGGAAAACTTAATATTAAACGCTTCACTGATTTATCTTCCTTTCTCTTGGAATATGCTCTGAACAAAAGCTCTCTACCTCATATTTCTCAGCATGGATCTCCTTCTAGTCAAAGACAATGAGTGAACATTTCTTAGCAAACAGACAAGACTTTCCAAAGGTGACACCTTTTCTCACCATAAAAGTAAAATTTTCCTGCTGTGCCTGTAATAGTGTATTTAATATTTTAGTTCAAAAAGAACAGGACCCAGAAATGTAATACAAGCTGATGTGCCATCACCTTAACCCCTTTCCAGCTGTACCTGAGAGAAGGTGAATTTTGTTTTCTGAGATTTCCAGTGCTGGGGATATTTGAGGTGCTATGCCCGCAGCAAGATGCTTGATAGGGCTCATGCAGCTTCTGAGCCCTGCCAGGAGCAGAGACCAGTAGAGCCTGAGGCCCTCAAGTCTTCCTCCTTCCATAGGGCATGAAAGTTTCTGGGATCCACCAGCCCTTAGCTGCCAACCCAGCACCTGGGGTGGTAACCCAGCTACTCCAATCACCCCATGTGTTTTCAAATGCTCCAAGACAAAACCAAGGGGCAGAGAGTGTTGCAAAGTGACAAAAATTGATGCAAGCAGGACTTTGAGAGGAGTGATGTTCTGTGATTTTTGTAATCACTGTAAAGCTGAGCTTTGCTGAGTCCTGGCGTGCTCTCAGCACGAGCCCATAGTGGCTGCCTGGAACTGAACTGCTTTTTAGAACTGTCTGCTCTTCATGGAACACAGGTGTTGTTTGGAATATATAGCAAAAGTCTACATGGTTTTATACAGGTCAGGTTTTAATTTCACTTTGACACCTTATATAATAACAGACTACTCTTTTAGTTACCTTTTTAACTTTAACAGCTCATTTTAAAATTAAAGCTTTAAAGAAAAGGGAATAGTGAGTGGTGTGGAGGAAAGGAAAGAACTTTATTTCCTTTATTGTTTATATTAAATGTTCAGAAAACTATGTTTGTGTGTTGTTACAACTTTTCAGGACTCCATCTGGAGTCTACAGCCTGTGCGACAGACTAAAGTTTCTGGCTCATCTGCTGCCAAATGGAGAGGGTGTGTGCTTGCACCAACATACACACCTTGGGCTGTGCAGCTGTAATAAAAGTGTGCAGTGTAAAGCCTTTCCCTCTCGTTAAAAACTAGTCTTTCCTGGAATAAACTGGTGGGCAGTCATGGAAAAAAATGGTGAAATTAGGCTGCTGTCAAGAAGCAGCTATGTTCCTTGTGTTCAGAGGAGGGCCACAGAAATGATCAGAGGGATAGAACACCTCTCCTGTGAGGGAAGGCTGACAGAGTTGGGATTGTTCAGCCTAGAGAAGAAAAAGTTCCAGGGACATCTTATTGCAGAATCTTATCAATAGTTAAAGAGGGCTTATGAGAAATATGAGTGCAGGGTTTTTAATTAGGTCCATAGCAATGAGAGTTATTGCTTTGAAACTATAAAAGTAAATTTAGATTAAGTATAAGGAAGAAGTTTTTTATGATGAGGTTGGTGAAACACTGCAGCAGGTAGCCCAAAGAGCCTGGAAACATTTAAGGCCAGGTTAGATCTGGCTCTAAGTAACCTGATCCTGTTGAAGATGTACCTGCCTATTGCAAGGGGTTGGACTAGATGACTTTAAACTTTCCCCAAACCATTCTGTGATCCTAGAGCAGGAAGGTAAGTTTTATATACTATCTCTCTGCCATTTGTTTGCATGCAAGGAGAAAATGTAGGGTAAGTTTGTTCTGGTGCTGTCTGGAGAGGACAGCCATGCTTGTGATGCACCTAAGGTGTGACATATGTCCATGAAAAATGAGATTGACTGAGAGTTTGGGATGTTATTCTTGGACTAGTGTTGTTATGTTTGTCAACTTGTCTTCAGTGTGCACCTTTGCATAAGGGAATGGGAAGGAGGAAAGCAGACTTAGTAACACAGAGCAGAGACATGACACATGCATACATTTATTTGGGGTTTATGTTGCATGTTCATGATGCAAATGTATGTGGTCTGAAAAGGAATTCTGGCCTTGGAGTCATGTCGGCTCCAAAATCATAGTCAGGATAAAAGTGGCAAAAACCAGCTTTGCTGCAAAGAAAATAATATTCATTATTTCTGCCTTTCGTCTCCTCAGTTCCACCAACCAGTCACAGTAGCTGTGCAGAATTATTGCTGCGGAGTTAGGTTTTGAGGTGGGTGGGAATTTTCTAGTGGATATTGTTCTCCTTAGAAAATACCACTTCACTGAATTCAAAGCTTCTTATGAAAGCACTGGTACAATATTGTGGAAATGTGCCTTACCAGAAGAGGAATTTTCTCAGCACCAGGACCAAGCAGTACAATTAGAAGAAAGCTCCACTTCCAGAATAGCCTGTATAGGTTAAGGGACTTTTTTACTTCTTGAGAGCTAGAGCTTACAATGTAGGGACTTCTCCTGGGCTAAGAGGTCTGACCTGCCTTGGAGGTGACATCCTGTTCAGATGAAGCTCAGAATGGGAGAAGCTTTGAAACCTCAACCTCAAAGGAGTGAAAACAGATGTTTCACACTGCTGTATTCTCCCTTCTGTGAATTGCCTCTCAGTGCATGGCTTTGGTGAGGCACCTTCAATTAGGTATGGAAACAGCCTTTGGTTCAGCATGAATTTGGCAGGTGTCATTATGTCAGAAGTCAGTCTCTCATGTGTTATCTCATGACAGTGCTCGTGAGCAGGTCTTCAGCCAGGCAATATATGTTTAAATTGGTGTTGAATCAGTATCACAGTGGATCAATGGCCTCTGTCAAAACCCAGTGGCTCTCCTGGACAGACTGAATTTGTTTGCCAACACTGAGGTGCTGGAGAGTAATTTTGGATCAGTGCAGATCAGTGCACGTTAGGCAGAAAGGAACAGCTCACCAGGACAGTTGCATTGAATCATGTGGTATCCATCTAGTTTTGCTACTCTGGTGCAAATGTTTCTCCGTTCCTGGTGGAAGTGCTTCTCCATCTTGGCTAATGCAGTTTCCTCTGTGTTTGTGGGAAAGTGACTCTGCAGAATAAGCTCAGTTTCCTGCCTAGGAAATGCTCAGCAGTGTCCAGACACCCCTTCCATAATAGGCCCTGGGATCTTGTGACAGAGCAGACTCAGCCAAGGACTAGTTAATGTTTGATCTAAGGAGCAGAGTTCCTGGCTCTTCAGACAAATTCTGTTTGCAGGTCACTCAACAGGGCAGGAAGTGATATCTGTGGGTATCAAGTATCTACAGCCAATGGACACAGTGTAGTGGTATGGAATTTTGTAGTTGCACAAGTATTATGTTGGGGAACTTGGCAACTCAGCAGAGTTTTGGATTGAACAGTCATGTGCAAGCAGGAATAAATGTCCAAAATAGCTGCCCTTGTGCTTCTGGATCACCTGGCACTGATAGTCTTCCTTCCTTAAAACGATCTAATTGATTTCCACAGAGTCCTGATGTGAAATCTAAAAATGGGCTCATAATCATGTGCTGGGAGATATGTAAAGAAGCGTTGATTCAGAGAGAACTGGAAACTGTAAAAACTGTAAAAAGGAGAGCAGTTGAAAGTGGAATTCTCTTACCAGCAACAGACATTGTGAACAAGCAGCTCAGCCCTTCCAAGCAAGAAAGCAGGGCTTAAATTAGGCAATAATTTGGGATTTCATTGACCTACTATGCTATTTGTTCCCTTTCAGTACCTGAGTGTTCCCTAACCTGTGTTTCTCCTTTCCTTTCTGACTGATGGATGAAGATGTTGGATTTGTTAGGATGCACGCTAAAAAAAGGAGGCAGAGGAGCTACAGCTGAAGAAAGACTGAGTTTAAACTACATTCTCATAGATTTAAGGAGTGAGTTTCAGACTGGCCAGCCTACTGCCAGAAAGTTGTGAGTCTGATGCAAATGAATTTCATAGTTTCTGCTGGCACTCTCCCAGCTACATTCTTCCTGAAGCGTGCTAAAGGGGTTTGCAGTTGCTCTCAGCAAAACTATTCCTGAATTTATCCAGCTGTTCTCTGACTGTAGCAACACAGGTTTTCTGACTGTCCCCTAGCCATCAGCACAATGCTAACAGGGACGTTGCTTCCTCAGTGACTTGTGCTGTTTCAAATGGTGCTTCAGTGGAAGATATCACTCCCTCCACACTGAGCATTTTTGTAATTGTGAACGGAGAGCTTGGCTGCTGCGACTGCATCTGAGGCGGACAGAAAGGAATGGAGGAGTGGGAGAGTGGAGGAGAAGGACATGTTACATCCATCCCTTCCTTGGGCCCTCAGGAAACAGAGCTGATACAGGGGTGGATTCAGCAAGGGTTCAGACTTGCCGAGGTCTGAGTTCTCTGTCTCCCAAGAGTGCCAGTGCAACGAGCTAATCTCTATCCTGCTACCTCAGCCTGGCGCTCCAGCAGGCACAGGTTGGTGTGGATTGCATCTGATGTGAGGGTGGGATAGAACTGAGTGCAATCTGTGACAGGAATTTGCCAACAAGGCACCAATTATAGATATGGGATTATATGTGTGATGGACCATTGCCACTTCTGTAATGTTTTTGGAGAGAATGACAGGATCTATTTTAGGATGAGGCTGCGACTCCCTGCTCTGTGTCAGGGATCCTTCTGTAGCTGTACAAGAAAATTAGCAAGTCCAGAGGCAGACAGCTGTAATCTGTGCTTTACTCCTAGTTTGTGCTGAGACAAAACAGTGAGAAAAGCAGCTTCTCTCAGTGGTGCCAAGCAGTAGGATAGAGGCAAGGGCAGAAACTGATGTACAGGAAGTTTCACCTGAGCACAAGTAAAAACTTCTTTACTTTTTGAGTGACTGGACATTAGAACATATTGCCCAGAGAAACTGAGGAGTCTCTTTCTCTGTAGACACTCCAAAGCCATCTGGACAGAATCCTGAGTAATGTGCTGTAGGGAGTTGTGCTTGACCAGGCAGGTTGGACTAGATGACTTCCAGTGGTGCCTTCCAGCCTTAACCATTCTGTGACTCTGAGATCTGCTCCAGGTCTTGGTCTGGTATCCCATTACAATACAAACACCACTATCATGCCTTCTCAGGGAGCCAAACATATTTTCTTTAATGAGAGTTTCTTAGGGATGGGGCAAGTAATATATTAGGGTAGGCTGCTTTTTCTCAATGTATATTCAGAGATCATCATCTGGGAGAGCTTCCAGCTCATTCTAGCTTTTGTTTCCTTAATAGAAGTCAGTATGGACCAGAGCCATACGGTATTTCTAGGATGCAGATTGCCAGACAACTAAAATTAATGTATGGACCTACTTGTCCCAAGTGAGCCTATGGATAGCTTTATTCAGAAAACCTATCTGCTTTTGTGTAATAGCTTTCCTTCCCAAATAGGCAAATATAGGTTTTCTGAGTTAGCAAGGACATGACAGTTTGGACTAGCTAAGCCAGATTTGGATGCTGCTGAGATGAAAAAGTGGGGTATTTTTTTTAGAGTTTCCTCTGGCAGAGAAAAGTTTCACTAGCATTCTTGGTCAAAGCCTGTCTGAATCTGTTTCTTAGCAGAAAACGTGCTCATCTTTCCTCCCACTTCTGTAACAGTCTCATTACAGAGGATTATGGTGGTGGGAAGGAGCAATTGCATTGGTTTTGAGGACTCAGTTTGCTGAGAGCACCCAGCTCGCACTCTATGCTGTCTGGAAAAAATGACGTGAGGAAATAGGATCTCAGAGCCTGGGGAGAAGCTTTGCAGACCACCTGGCTTTCAAATTCCTGGCACTGCTCAAACTTGTCTCTGTAGGAAATCCATGTTCTAAGTCAAGCTCAGGTCACATGAGAAAATGAATTTGGCAGGAATATTATGATTCCCTACTGATCTGCCAACAAATCCACCCCAAGCATCTTGCTCCATGGCTCTACAAGAATAGAGCAGCACAACTGACAGCCCAGGGTAGAAAAGAGGTACTTATAGAAGTGCCTGGAGGTGGCTTGTACAGGCTCTCCCATGATCCAATGCTGCTGCAAGCTGACTTCCTCTAGCACTGCATTCTCCTTTTACAGAAAAAGAAAAGGCAAGGGCTGAGGAAGAGCTTGGAAGCAAAGAGAATTAAGGTGGCAGGAAAAAAGACATCCCTTTGTCTTAGTGTTCTGTGTCCCTATGCCCTAGGAAGACCTCAGTTCTCCTGGGTGCTGTTTAGCCACTGAAAAAGTGTACAAATGTAGGGACATTTCATACTTCTGTGCCCACCTGACCTCCTTTGACATCATTAGTTGCAACTGGTGAGATGTTGCCATTGCATTTAAGTACTGTCTTGTGCATTGTTTTTCCCAAAATATCTCAGCTTCAGAGCAAAGTGCATAAAGAATATGAAATTCAAAATGACTTTGGCACAAGTATAGTAGAAATAAGCAGCTATTGAGCTTAATGCAGATGCCATGATGGGAAATATAATCTCATTTCCTCTTATTTTTTTGTCTTTTGTGATAGGTGCTCTATTATCAACTTTATATGGGATGTTCAAAAATTTTATTGCATTGAGCATATTTGGGAATTGGGAGGTCTCTTTATTACAGAAGGCAGAGGTTTTTGAGATGGGCTGTCAACAACTTGCAATGCTTTGACATCCCTTCAAGGTGACTGGATGATGTGCTTGGTACTGAAGTGCCCCTGGGGGCAGTATAACTGGAAACACTGGATTGTCTCTTCAGGCCACAAATTTTTGAAAATTAGAGGCCTGAAATTAGATATGTAAATCAGTCCTTCTGTATGCATAAGCACAAACATAACAGTGAAGGGTCCTGATGTTCAGAGCTGTTGCTGTACGATCTAACTGTGGGCACTCAGGGCTGAAACTGTGAACTGAGGTGTTGCCTAGAGGAACTGAGTAACCACACTTTTGAATAATTTTCCTTTAGGTTTGTGAATGTGACTGTGTATGTGTTTATGTGACTATTTATTTCTGTATCTTTTATAAATGTAAGGCATACATATATTTACTTACAGATGTATGTATAAGCAAATAAATATACAGACAAGTAAACATATTCTTTATATACATTTATATTTAAATTACCTTAGTTCTGCTAGGAGATAATTAGGAATATCTAATTGTTAACTGAAGTGGAGAACAACATGAAGAAAAATCTTTTAAAATCCAGGTCTGAGAAAAGCAACTGAGACTGATGACATAGGTCCCTCCCCTGGTAATCATGGAAGTAGAGTGGATATGGCTGCACTGCAGCACTGTGGGTGCAACAGCATTTTGCTTTCCTTCAGATTGTCTTATCTAGTGCTCTCCTGTCCTTGGGGGGATAGGTAAAGGTGACAAGCAGGATAGAACTCTGATGACACCAACTCAGCAGAGTTGGTGAAATGGCTGAAGTCTGGATTCTACAAGCTGAATCTAATGTCTTTGTGTGTGTTGGGGTTACATCTGCTCTGCGACTCTCAGGGGATCAAAGCTGCGCTGGTTTGTTGTGGGAAAGGCTTCTGCTCCCACTTTGCACTGACCAAATCTGTGAGCAGCAGGAGAAGGCAGCAAATAGGCTGAAGGAGCCAAGTTATTTCAAAGGCAGTCTTTGGTGAAAGCGCACCTGCCCGAGGCTGAACGAGGCACCCTCCTCCTTCCCTGTGCAGGTCGGGGGAGGTGGATGCTAGCAGTGCCCCACAGTGGGGTTGAACACCAGGAACCATTTTCAAAGTGAAAACATCGATTTGCCAGTGACCTCAAAAATTGAAGAAGCTAAAGGAGAACATTAAGGCTTGTCCCATGCTCAGACGGGTGCCCTGAATGCCTGGCGGCCTGTTAAGGAGTCAATTAAACCATGTGGTTAGAGCTAGGATACACACAGCTGGCAGCAATGGGAAGAACAGGACGTAAGAGACTTGCATGCCGGGGGAAAAGGAAGCAGATAGAAAGTTTTCCCTTCTCTTTCTGGATGTGTCTTGTTGCCATTGGAGCTTTCTCGAACGATTTTTGGCAGTGGATTTTGCCAGGAGGGGCTGTGGGCCCTCCCTGCTGGGAGGGTTGGCAGGGGAGAGCGGAGGGATGGCCAGGTCCGCCTGGAGATGTCCTGGGTGCTTCCACACACACATCTATTTCCCGGAGAGCCACCTGATGGTGCTGTTTGTTCAAGTTCCCGGCCGCCGAGGCCCCTCTGAGCCTGCAGAGCTGTGTGTGGACCTGCATGTAGATCTGCCTTGTCACAGGGCGTTTAATTAATAAATAAATGATAAAAAAGGGGCTACATCGCCCACCTAGCTCTGGCAGTGGGAGCTCACCTCTCTGTGAGGCCCTGGGGCAACAACAGATGGGGTTTTAAGCTCAATTTCAAGAAAGTACCTTGGAAAAGATCTGGGGGAGACTGGGCTTGGGTGTCTCTGCGTTTTGTAAAGGCTGACGATGGCTTGCTAGGTTTTCCTAATTTATTTTGCATTCCCCTCACAGTTTCCATTGTGGAGCTTTCCCGTACAAGGATTAACCATCACAAGCGGTGCAGTGCAGCTCTGGCAACCTCCCTGGAAAACACGCATCCTGAATAATGATGACTGCTGAAAGCAGGACAGAAAATTCACCCTTCTGCTCCTTAAATCAGCAGCTGGCTAGCAGCACCCCAGACAAAGAGCAGTGCTTGGTGGCACTCCCATTCCCACAGACTGCCCCCCTTGCAGACCTGGCTCGCTCTCTGCAGGGGCTCCCATCAAAGCACTCAGGCAAGGCAAGTGCTAACTGTGGGGATGCTCCTGCCCAGCATCATGTATCTATTTGGGGGGGCTAGGCTCCCCAAGTCCTCTGGAGGGTATAGGCTTGTGTTTTCCATTTTAGGGACCAAGACCTGCAGGTAAGGACTAGCAGTGCTTGAGGTGATGAACAATCAGGGCCAGTGTGTGGAGTGAACAAGCAGCTCGACCTCCTGCCTTGTCTGGTTCACTCTCTGCTTGTGACAGAGGGTAGGAAGTAATGCTTAGCCCAGGTCGCCCTACTCACTCCTGCCACAGGCAGCACCACCAGTGGGTCTTGCTGAAGAGAACAGGCTGGTTTCTCATTTGTTTCTCGCTGTCAGGATGATGAGTCCAACTAGATTTCTTTCTGTTTGTGTTTGCTGCTTGTTTGTGCTGACAAAACACATGCATAGTTTGTAGTTCCCTCATTTCAGCTGGTTGCTGTTCCATTTTAATGTGAGGCATTTCGATGGAGGTCATTTGCTCAGTATGCTGCTGGGCCATTTACAAATATGAACTGATGAATATTTCATCATCGTTCACCGGGAATTCTGTTGAAGTGTAGAGCTTCATGGCAGTGAGCGTGATGCACTCAGCCTGAAATAATTTCTTTGCAGCATCTCTCATCAGGCATGCTAACTGCTGACGTTCGGAAGAGGGAGGAATACATATATGTATTAATACAATACTCATTATCTCACCTTGAATCTACTTAAATATCTGTGGAATCAGTGTTGCTTGGGGAAGGGGCTCTTTCAATGAAATAGCAAGAGCAGCCATCCAATCCCATTCACTGTAAGTGCAATACCCAGTCTCCCTTTCCTTCCCGCAGTGCCACACCTCCGGGAGGGAGGCTCTGCTGGAATCAGAGACTCCCTCTTCAGAATAGGCACTTGCAGCAGAGGAGGTGGTGAGACCAATTTATCTTGCTGCAAAACATTCTAATGGAAGCAGGGCACAGTGTGCAGGGGGACACATGCCCGTGTTAATGCCTGCTTGAGACTGCAAAGAGCCTGGAGCAATCATTCTGCAGAGGGATACCCAAGCTGTTTGTCTCAGAGACCAATGATGATTCAGGCACCAGCATCATTAGGTGTTTATTGCTGAACCAACTGAAAAAATCAGAGTCTGGGATAGAGTACCAAGGTTGACAGCATGGTCTGTAAAGGGAATTTACCCTGCAGCTGAGAGGGAGGATGTTGCTCTGCTGATGGAGTGGCAGCAGAATGTCCCAGCTGCAAGATGCAGATGTGCTGGTGGCAGTGCCTCCCTCCTCCCCTGCTGACTGAGGAAAAGCCAGTGGGAAGGTGTCCTCTGTAATGGTGGCGTTTACGCCAGTGTAAAACTGTATTGCACTCCTGGATTTTCTGGACTGTGTGGTGTTCGTGGTGATTGAAGTCCCACACTGATAACCAGGGCTGTGGAGCACTGTGTTTCACTAGTGAGAAAATAATCCAGCCAACAGGGCCCTGTAACCATCCATGCTCCTTTGGCCTTCTACTTTGGTGGTGTTGGTGGCACCCCTGGGGGCCTGAAGGAGCAAAAGTTATTTTTATATGTGTTATTTTTATATGTGTTATTTTTATATGTGTTATTTTTATATGTATTATAATATATGTGTATATTATTATGTGTATATTATTATGTGTCAGATACAGCAGGGGAAAGGAGGCCATGTGTACCTGAAAGCCATCTCCATCTCTATACACTCAGAATCCTCTCTCTGGTGCCCAGACCCTAGGGATGGGCTGCAAAATCTGCCTGCTCTTTATTTAATGCTAGATATTTACTGCTGCTTCTGAGCTAGAATGAAGGAGAGAAGTTGTGAATAGACAAAATTTTGTAGCTGTGTGGGAAGTAGGGGGTCATCTTGACATATGCAGAGGAGAAAAGTTGGTAGTTTGGAACCAAGCTCCACAGTTCCTCTGAGTGAAAAATGAGATAGACTCCTTATCTTTACACTTTTTCATCTCAGCTTGTCAATCTTAATATACCAATATTGATGTTAATATGTCAATATTGCAGTTTGTCTGGCACAGTCTGTGCCTGTGCAACAGGCCACCTGATGTTGTACTGCAGCAACCAGGTCCTGCAAACCTGAATACTTTGCTTTGTGTGAAGCTCTTGACATATACTGTACAGAACAGAGGTGGGAAATTTTTGGGACTGAGCAAGTCTTGTGCTGGTGACACTCTCTGGACTCTGCTATTCAAATGTATACGTACTCTTGGTATATAAACTATGTACTCTTGGTATATAAACTAGCCCACAGCACCAAACTACCTGGAACTAGCTTTAATTTTAATGACCTCTAGGGGTTTTGCTTTAGGGATTTTTTTTTTTTTTGCCTTCTTTTCTTTTTAAGATTTTATGAAGTCTGTAGAGACTGGAAGTCTGTATAGCATGGACAGCCCACCACTGCGCTAGTCATATCTGCTTGTGTCTATATGTATGATGTACAGTATGCTTCTATTAGAGCATGTTTTGGAAGAACCCCCAGAGAGCTCTGGTTCTCCCAGGCACAATGTCATAACTGTCCTTTGGTTTCTTCCCCTCAAAAGGGCCCAAACCAGAGAAGGCATTTGCTAAAAAAATAGGGCTAGGTGAGATGTACTTTTTTTGTGACTGCAAACTTCAATCACCATTCTGTCAGACCCTTCACTAATATGTCTGGGAAAATAAATCTTTTTGACTCCTTTAAACCCCTCTGAGCTTCACCTCTACTTTTTATGAGTATGTTTTAGAAGATTTTTGTTTGTGTTTTATTCTCTTTAAACTTGACTCATCTCTTCATGTTTTTTTCAGGCTCATACCCTACAATACAAAGTGCTCAGAGAAAGCCAGCTTGTAAAAAGAGGATAATGTCTGGAAGTTAGATGTATGGGAACTTGATGCCAATATTCATGATATGCAATGAAAGCAGGCAGTGTGGAAAAGAATGGGAGGGTGTCCTAGACTCCATCAAAGTCTTTATTGGGCTTCGTAGTAGATTTTTAAAAATTACACTTGGATTTTTAATTTGAAAAATGTAATGACAGAATGAAACTGATTCTGTAGTCAGTTTTTCCAAAACAGCTCAATTAACCTGTCGATCTTTAAAATACAATTAATAACTTGCTGTAGAGTGAGACTTCTTTTCTGTGGGGGTGCAGGCATGTGTGGGTGGTTACAGAGCATACATGGTACTCTAATCTCATCTCACTGTCTCTCTTCCATTCTCTATTTTTGAGGCACACAGATATTATGGGCTAGAATTTGCCACTTCTGTCAACCCAGAAATAAACAGGACTAGTCATAGGGCAAAACATGACTTGCTACAAATGCAAGTGACAGAAATTGTACCTGAATGGTCATTTTTAGTAACACTTGGTTAGTTTCCAAAGTGGAGAACAAATTAATGAACTTGTATTAGGGTCTGGGAGAACAAAGAAGAATGTTTGACATTGTAGAGCAACTTAGTGAAGAGAGGGAAATTACAATGCAAATTGCTATTTAAGGCAGTGTTTAAATTTTGGTTCAGGGTAGGTTTTCTCAGCAGCATAGCTGACATTTCCCAGTATTTCACACTATGACTTTACAGTACTTCAGCCATGAGTTAAGTAAGTTCAGACTTTGCATGAAAGAGTAAATATAGCAGATCTTACTTTTTTACTTAAGTAGATGCTGCACCTCTCTGTGTCACCCATTAGTCACTTTTGTCACCAGACATGGTTACTATATGTTCAGCCAGCTGATGTCTTTGCTTGTCCATCTCTTAAAGAAGCTTGGACTGTGAGAACCATCAAATATAGTTTAGATTTTGGTGTAGCAGACGAAGGACGAGACAACATGCACAAGTTGTAGTGTGAGAAATTACAGCTGGATGTAAGGAAGAAAATTTTCACAGGCAAGATGGTCAAACACTGGAAGAAGTTGCTCAGAAACACTGTGATATCTTGTCTTTGGAAGTGGGACTAGATGACCTCCAGAGATTCTTTTGCTCTTGTTGTTCTGTGATTCCATGATTTTGTGCAAGAGTTTGAGTAAGTGTCTTACACAATTCATACTGCCTCTGTAAGGCACCAGAAAGACTCCCAAGCAAGTATCTTTGTACCCCTTTCAGAAACAAAACTCCCACAAGACTCTCCATACCGTGGCCAGTTTTCCAGAGCTTTGCAGGCTGCTACCCCTCACCCCATGTGCAATTAACCTTGCCTGTATCTTCCTGTATGTGAAAATGGCTCTTCGACCCATCTCCAGCTGAAAAAATCTGCTTTAATGATGAAACTGAAAGGTACACGAGAACACACAAAAAAATCAGGCTTACTTCAGTTGAGGAGGTTTCCAGTTATCTCCCTGTGCTTCTCAATAGATTCCCATGGAAAGCTTCTTTCTTTTGTGAGTGTTGCTAAGGAGGATCTGTCAGGGAGGGTTCTTCTCTTTTGGCCAACTGATTTAACTGATGAGTTCTCTCCTGTTTTTCCCCCTAAAGTTTCAGGCCACCAGGCCTAAACAGACTGCAAACAAGCACTATAACAACATTTGAAGTAAAGCAGAGAAACTGACTTAGGTTTCAAGAGGCTGAAATGAGGATCAATGCTTTTGGTCAGCCAAATGTTGTTTAGTCCATACCAGCAATTCTGAGTAAGACTCAGGATTTTTTTCTACAAGTTTTGAAGAAAATTTAATCTCTTACTCTATGTGAGAAAAAAGTATGCAGAAGACTATTTATCCACAAGTTTTCTATGTTTTTCCTGGATTATAGGACAGTTCAAGTTGGAATTGAATTTGGGAAACCTGTAGTCCAGCTTCTTGCTGAAAGTAGGATAGGTAGTGAGGTTAGACCAGGTTACTAAGGATTTTACTCAGTCGGTCCTTAAATCCTCAAGGACAAAAACTTCATAACCCCCTTGGGCTATGACTCTTCCAAAGAGGTCGGTTGCTCTAAATTATCTGGAAAAACACCGGTAAGCTGAAGCCCTAGTTCAAAGGAGTATGTTGCACTGTCAGCAGAGGACAACCTGACTATGGCCTGAATAAGTCATTAAGATGTCCTCCAGCCTTCCCTTAGTGAAGTGGATCTGGTGGCACTGGAGGTGCCAGAAAGACTGTGTCCTAGTTTGAGTTGCAGCTGAGCTTCAGTGCCATCACTAGTGCTGGCACCCTCCTTGCCTTCAGCCCTGGAGCTCATCCAGTTCTGGACAAAGTCACACCAGCCTTAAAATCCACTGCTGAACTCTGAAAGAAACATGGGGGTTTTTTGTTAATTTGTGTGTATGAGAAAAACAGTTGCTGAAGGGTACTCCTCTATTACCTGTTAGTGAAGATAGTTCAGGATCTCTGGCTGAGATCTGATGCACCTATGTGTTACTTTTGAGTCTTCTTTGCAGGAGCAGCTGCAGCCTGGGTAAATGGCAGTGTCTGCCCGCTGAGCAGAAAGATGGTACAGGTTACTGAGTATGACCAAGGAATTCCTGGCTGAGAGATTATGGCCAGAACTCTGTGGGGAGAGACAACTGTGAGGTGTAGGATTAGCAAAGTTCCTGAGAACTTGCAAAGTCCCTTCTGTCAGATGCTGTGGTTTCAATATTCAGGCCACTTTCATGAGTCCTCATGAGTGATCTATGAGGGTAAGATGGAAAAGTTTCCTGCTTCATTGTCCCTGTTTCCTCTTCCATGGACTCGAACTTGATGAATCACCTTTTCTGGGTCAGTTTCAACAGGACAGATGAATTTCTGGCATTTATCTTGATACCCAATACCAGGGAAAAGAAAATCAATATTTAATAATTCCTTCTTAATATACTTCTTGTGTCCCTGTCCAGAATATCCAAGGTCACCAAGAGCTGCACAAAGGCACGGGAGCAGTAAAAGCTGTGCTCGGAATGCTATCACATGCTATCTGTTGTTAGGTTCATAGGTTACTTTCAAGGACCTCCCATGGCATTGTGTAATAGTGATCTTAAACTGACATACTCAAATGGCTTCTTTGTTAACTAAGCAAGGACAAGAAACAGCTTGTTTGAAGAGATGCATGTTTCCTTTTGATAATGATGCCCTCCATCAGCCTATTCATGGTAGAAGTAGTGCTTAATTAACAGCTTTCCTATGGTCTCTCCTCCCCCTCTGGTCTCTCTCAGAGCTCAGTCATGGTGGCTTTCTCACATTTGTACACTGCCACAGGGGCCTCTCTCTTTGTCCTGCTAGAGAAGCATGGCAAGCTGGGGCTTGTATTTTGGGACCATTACAGAGAGAAACATGTAACACAGGACCTGACATGCTGAGCTTACTTCACTCAAAGGGAGTGAAGGGGTAAAAATCATCTGAAATATGCCAGTAACACAAGCTTCAAACTTAAGGAGGTTAAGGTACCCAGAAGCCCAAATTCTACTCATAGTTAATTGAATCTACACTTCCAGATTTTCTTCAGGATGTTGTACCCAAATACTCATGTTTCCTTCACACTTTAGTCACAGGACAATTCAGGTAAGTTGAGACTTGTTTTCCACAAGGCAGAAGGTGCTTTTCAGCAGTCTCTTAATTTTGTAGTGTATAGTAGACATTCTGTGTAGTTTTTTTCTGCTTTTCCTCTTTCAAACTGTGCTGCTGTATATCTTTTAGAGCTCAATATATTGTTTAGTGTGAGGACTGAATCCTTCTGAGAGGAACCTATCTGCAGTCCTTGGGTAGTTCCCTGTAAGATTCATGCAACTTAGTGCACAGGTGGTCGTATTTTACCTTCTGTTCTAATCAACTGTTCTGCTTTTTCCTTTCTGTGTTGTGCTTCAAGTTTCAGGGATATTTGCTATTTGTATCTGTGCTGGCCCTACTTTTAACCCGAAAAGCAATAGGAAATTAGGTTGTCTTTTGCAAGTGATCTGCCAGCAAAGTTGGGCTTGATAATGAACAGGTAAACCCTCTGCTTCTACTCAGTGGCCATAGGCCTCTATTAATGTTTTCATGTGCAGAGAGCTGTGTTTTAGAACCAGCAGTTTCCAGTACAAGCAGCTTTTTTCCGTGTTGACACTGCAAGTAACAACCACAAAAGTTTGGAGACCTCATCTTTGCCTATAAATACTCCAAATGAATCTTTCTTGGCCTCTTATAAGGTCTTGTAACTTAAACTATGTGGTAAAATACAACCACTGAGGATTTATGAAGCTTGGGTAATGACAATTTATTGACCTCTGTGTTCTTGCTCATTTAGAAAGAGAGTCAGCTGAAGCAAAGGCATTCATACTTTATTACTCTTCCTTGAACAATGACATTTTTACTCCTCAAGAATTGTTTTTCTTTTTAATTTGGAGGCAAAACACAATTTCCCCTAATTTGACACATAACAGAAGATTGGCCTGACATGCTTTGAATTCCTTTTTTAATAAATACAAATTTCACCATCCAATCTTACCTTCTAGTACAGACTGTTCAAGAGGAATAAAAGTAATTTTTGAGGTGTCGTAATTGCATTTTTTCCTACAATAAAATAGATATTTTTGACTGCTCCTTCACAAATCAGCCTAATTTCAGTTGATGCTCTGCTATTACAAATACCTCAACAAAATTATAGAAACTGTTATGACAGTATCGGAAATAATTAAACAAGGACACTTAAGAATTTGTGTCCTAAACCATACACTAATGCAAAACTACCAGCTCTGGCAATAGCAAATGCCAACACTGCTACTCTGCTACCAAACATGTACGGGTTCGTTGGCTGCCTCAGGCTTGCTAGAATATATAGTAGCTGAATTTTGCCTGCTTTCCCTTAATAGAAAGCACTAATTTTGGTCTTAATTCTTTCTCCAGCTGTCAGATCCCTGAAACTTGTATAAATATAATTATCTGTGGTAGTCCTTTTTTCAAATCTGGTTAAAATTAGCTAAGGAGAAAATTCACTAAAGGGTGCTGGTAGATAGGAATTAGGCCAAAAATACATGAGCCATCATGTCAGTTGTGTGTTCCATGGGTAGCTGCTAATTTAGTCCTGCATTTCTCCCAGACAAGCCCTTGAAGACAGCTACTCTAGTGTCCAGGAGTTGAGATTCTTTGGTGCCTCTTTCAGTGAAGAGCTACTTGGAAATGTTCAGGTCTGTCCCCTCCATGCACCACTGAGTGTTGCTTCATGCTGCCAGAGGGGGCTTGGCGGCCTGAGGAGTTTTGTTCCCTGTGGATTTGGGGGCACACCAGACGTCTGTACACAAGGCAGTGGGGCTGCCCCTATGGGCCTGTGTGTGGCTAAGGGCTGTAGGTAAAAGCAGCAATGAGGCTGTAACAGCATGGGATTCTTCTCTGGAAAAAGACCTTGGCCCTCAGTGAGTACAAACCTCTGCACAACTCTGTGTTGCTGTGTTATGGGCAGAAGGAGCTTTAACTCTGGGTCAGAGTTAAACCAGTAACTCTCCTTGTTCCAGGGGCATTTTTGACTGGGCAAGACACAGTCCAGCTGTTCTGTGTTGAGCCTGTGTAGAGTAAGGTGCATTTAAGTGTGTGGTAGGAGCTGTATCCAAGGTAAAACCCCCATTTGTGTGTGGCGCTGTCACCTCCCTAGCACAGTGTCTTCTACAGGCTCTGCTGAAGGGCTGATTCTCTTTGACTTGGGGGGTTACAGGTCTTGGGCCCTACTGCTGCAGAAGGCCTCTGGATTTGACTTAGTGCCTGAGAGCATTTCTGTTGAAGTTTGTAGGCATGTTCCTCTAGGCACGTTTAAGGTACGTGGTGTCCTGGCTGGGACAGGACGAGGTATGTTTAATATGCTGATTCTGCAAGGGTAGCACAGCCACAATTCTACTTGTGTAAAGCACACAGTAGTGTCGCACCTGGCTGTTCAGGGTGCCCTGCAGTGGTGAAGAATAACAAAAGTATTTCTCCATTGGATAGTGCAATTCGGTGAAGGGATTTCAGAGAGAGCCCTAAACTATTTGGCTGTAAGTACAGTGAGCAACATAGCCGCATTAGCACAGAGCTCAGCTAGGTAAATTGGCATTGAGCAGCATAGACATATCCTAAATTTCTGTTATGGTTTCCTCAGTGATGTTTTTTCAAACCACGCTTTGAAAATAAAATATGGGGGGTTTGCACCTCTTCAAATCACTGTGCTAGGAAAGCTTGCATACATTTTCATTTTTTATTGTCTCACTATCATATCTTTTAAAATAAATTCTAACCTGGCTACCTATTTTTGTTCTTTTTCTTTTATTATAGGCATCCTCTCATTCATCAGAGCCTAGATCCCCTGTAACCAAAAGCTGTTTCAGATGTGGCACAGAAGATACTGCCTCTGTATTATAAAACCTATCATTTCATTTCCCTCATGACCTTGTGATAGAAGGCTAGACATAATCAGAAAAGGAATAGAGATCTTACATTATTATGTCCCTTCATAAATCTATGCAGTTCTGATCACCCTATCTCAAATAGGATGCAGTAGGACTGGAAAATGCTCAGGAAAGGGCAAGGATGATAGATGTTGTGGATTATATAGCATGAGAGTAAGTCACATTCTCTAGTCTGTGGGGAGATGGTGGAGAGCTGCTGTGAACAGAGAGCATGGAGAAGGCGAGTATGGAACTGCTAAGGGATGCTACAGTGTTAGAATACATGGTGAAATTCTCTGATGGAATAGGTTTGGAGTTCTTCAAGGAAGTCTCCTCCCAGTGACGGATAAGCAGTGGGACTCATTGCCACAATGTATGGGCAAGTCCAAATATTTAAAAAGAGTTAAAATAAGGACATCGTGCTTGTTCAATGATTAAGAGAAATTTGATGCTTGTTCAATGATTAAGAGAAATCATGAAAGTAAGGCTGGATTATTCCTCTGAAAGCAAGAATAACAGATTATTATCCTCTGTGCTTCTAGGAGTGGGTATGGCATCGCTGGACAAACAACTAGGTTATTGTAGGTACTGAGATGTGTTTAACTGTTACTGCAAATCTAGCATTACACACAGTGTAAATTCTTAAATAAGCTTTGAAGATCAAGGGAGAAAGACCCAATATGCTACTGTCAGAGATGTATTTTATCACAGAGGAAGCCCATCATCATAACTCTATCTGTTTGAAATGACTGAGAAAATGGAAACTGCCTTGGTGTGTCAGAGGTTGATGCCTATCCTGACACCCCTCCCCTGCATTCTTTAAATCAGGTGCTTTGGGAGTTCCTGAGATGAAAGTTACACAAGTGTTGCTTGGCTTAGTCAAGTAAAGTGGCTATTTTAGAGCCCTTAAATTGGAAATAGGAGCATGGAAAAAAGGAGATACAGACAAGTTGGTAAGAATATCTATGAGGCCTCAGCTCTGCAACTATTTAAATATTCTGTATTCAGTTCACTTTCAAGCAACATACTAAGGAAAAGGTGGGTTTGCAAGGAGACTCTTCGTTCAGTTGAGAATGAACTACATTTAATATTTGTTGAAGTCTTATACAGCTAACTTTTCTTAACAGGTAGTAGCTTTCCATGGCATTTGTTTTAATGTCTTCATGGTGATTTTCTTCCTCCTGGCTCCACCATCCTAAGAATTTGATGAATGAATGAAATGAAGTCATGGACCATTGGCATTTTTTCCATCTTCCAAAGCTCTAATGATACAAAAATTTAAGCTTATATGGATTTTGGAGTTTGTTCGATCTCTGGGGGAGTAAATATGCATTCAGATTACCTCTTCCCATCTGGAGATTCATTCTAGGTCAGCAAGATTGCCAGAAACTGGACTGCAGACAGAATAACACAGGTCCAAATACAGCGGGTCAAGAGTTAGCTAAGATATCATGATTGGTCCCTGATCTTGGTTATGTGAGATAAGTTAAAAATAGAGATATTTTTGCTAGAAGAGTTTGTTCTGTCTCTGCCTTCATACCTGGCAGAGAGGCAGTAAATCCAAGGCACAAATCAGAAACTCCTACACACAGCCCTTGATTGCTTCTTTCTCAACTCACCATGCAATTGCCATATGTGAATCTAGCAAGTGACACTTCCTCATCTAAAGCACTATCACTTTCCTGAAAGTACAAACTTAAATAAACTGCATGATGGGGCAAATTAAATCAATAGCAAGTCCAGAAAGTGAAGAAGGATGGACTTTTAATAGGACAAGTGCTCCCTGTTGATACTGGTGGCAAAATGTCCAGGAGTTTGACGTCTCAAAAACCCGTGTTCCTGTGTGCACATGAAATAAAACCTAGTGAATGCAGGGCATACTGAAACTCTGGTACAGTGATCAAGTTTTCCCCATCATTTTTTGTTTTCCTTCTCTGCCTGTTCTTCTACTGAAATCATCAACAAATACATTAGGGCAACACAACAGATAATCACAATGCCCCCTTCACTTAGTTTATCTTTCCCAATATTTAAAGACCTATCTTTTGCAAATATTCTGAGCCTTCTAGAAAGATGCATAAAACCCATAGGGATTGTTTCCAGAGAGTACGAGAAAAAAAAAGTGAGGCAATCTGGGAAATATCTGTCTTAGTCTCTTCCATGCTGAAACAAAAGTGCTTTCTTAGAGAAAATCCAGAGCCAGCACTGCAGGAGTAAGATGGATTTGAGTCTGGATCTCCAAAGCACTGACAGGTAAATTACGAAGGGCAGAATCTTCATTACTGGTGATTTAGGAGGCGTGAAGAGATGCAACTTGATTTGTGGATCCCAAGTGGAGTTTTCAAGGCTGACAATTAATAATAGGAAATTGACTTGTAAACTGAATGAATCTGACACAGGGTCATGAGAGCAAATTACATTTGGAAGCTATAGTGCCATTTTTCTAGTTACTTGTAAGAACCGTGAAGAGTTTGGATTTTTGTTTGCAGATACTTTTTGACTTTTCTTCTGTGCTTTTCTCCTGCCATCCCATCCCCATCCCAAAAATTCAAGTCTGTCTTTGGGGATTTAAGTATTTAACTACTTAATCTTGTAATTTGAAGTAATAAGACAGTTTGGTGACATTTTACAAGACAAAAGCCATTAAGTCCACCTCTCATAACTACACAACTGTTAAAATCCTCATATGACTAATCTGTAATTCCCAGCAGTCTACTGCAAATAAGATCATACTTTGAACTGTGCTGCTTTAGTATACCAAATAAAGCTCCCACACAACTTCCAGATCAGCTCAGAGGTTGGTGAGCTTAAAACCATGGTGATGTTTATACAGATCACAGACTGTATTAAATAAAACTCTCCCTATAAACGTTAGTGGGAGATTATATTAAGCTCAACAGTCTATGAACTCTTGTTTAAAAATGCAGGGTACTTGGCCTCCTGTGAAATGGAATTCAGGAAAATTAAGTCACAGAAGTGTATCCCGAGTCCTCCACAACTGAAGGAATATTCTGACAAAAAGATTCCTTTGCCTATGCTGATTGTCAGCCCCATCCTTTCAAACTTGCATGCAAAGGGCCCTTTGGGAAACAGCTTGCTTGGACACAGATTCCCAGGCCTTCTTTTATACATATTCCTTTCCAACTGGCTGCTCACAGGTGATGTTAGGGGTTGTATGGTATTTGCACTCTTATGCTCTTTCTCCATTAGCTTTCAAAGTAATGGGGTAATTTTTGAGTTGGAAGCAAATGAAAAGATGACAAGATTCAAACCTGTGCATTTATAAAAGGAAAGACAGTCTGTGCCTATTGTTAATGCTATCAAATCCACAGGTGGGCAAGAAGCTATTTCTGGGCTTCCAGGGAATTCAAATCATTGAAATGTAGCTCTTCTGCCCAGCACAGGAGCTGTCTTCTGTGAGGGAGAGCAAAGTGTGGCTGCTGTCTGCTTTCAGAGGGGCAGGCAGTGCCTTAGGTGAGACCTGTGTCTGGGCTGGGTTCCTCCAGGCCCTTGGGTGCAGAGAAGTTTGGAGGTGGCTCCAGGCTTTCAGACATGGAGGTGTTTGAGGATGAGGTCCTGGCTGAGGGAGACAGATCAAGCAGTAGGAGACTGGTACATGAGAAATGAGGATTTCACTATATGGCTACATCTGGAAGTCTGACCCTTTCCTTTAACCGCTTTTCAAAGAAGGGCAGGAGTACGGTGGTGGTATATTCTAGTTCTATTCTATTCTAGTAATAGATCCTGAGTTTTCAAAAATGTCATATCTTTGCTAGCAGCTGTGTTTCACTTAAGCTGCAGTTGCAATACTTTGTTAAAGAACTCAAGTGTTACTAATTACTGTGCTGAGGAAACTTGCACCATGTAGTCAGATGACACAACCTTAGGCCTTGCCGGTTTATCTTCACTTAGCAAATCCTGTGACTTGGAGGACGACCTGTGCCGCTGTGGATTTTCATAGTATTTTTATTGTGAAACACACAAAAGGAGATTTCAGAAGTGCTGTGTGATGTACAGTCTGTGTGATTGCCATCGGCGATTTGTTCCTAGTACCCAATGTGGGAAAGGGAAATGCAAATGAAACATTTGTCTCCTTGGAAAAAAGGCTCTGAACTACTTGAATGGGAGGGACATGCAGAGGCTGCTTTCCAGATCAGGGCTGTCCTCTACTCATGCAGGGGAGAGCAGAATCTGCCTTTGTGCCTCTTGACTATTGGTACAAATTCGCAGCGTCTGCTCACCAGCTGGTGACACGAGGTGGTGACTCCTGCCCCTCCCCGGGTAGGAGACCCTGAATAAAATTAATTGATGACTGTAAACATGGCATCTTTCAGCAAAGAAGCTAAAGCACTGGCTTCAAGTCTGACTCCCTCCTGCTGTGGCCCCTTTGCATCAGACTGGCTCAGAGGGGACACAGCACTGCCCACTGTGCCACAGCTGCTCCAACCTGCAGCAGCGTGCTGCTTCAGGGTTGTTGGTCCAGCAGCTGTCACGATCCCTGCATGGATGCAGACTTTTAAAAGGAGCTGCAAAATGTCAGGGATTTTATTTGTGTGACCTGTCCACACTGTGCAGACCAGAGTCAATGCACAGAACAAGAACGTGGTTAAGATCATGGAAATAAGCGCGCAGACACACACAAGAATTTCTGCTTTGTTTCGTTATGACAGGGGATCCATTTTTAGGACATATATTAATTTCTGATGGTTATGCACATACCTGCACGCAGTGAGCTTCCACCTCCTTCTGACACAAAAGGCCCCCTGATCTACCCAGGGTAACAGTACAGTTTTCATTTTCTCCTCTACTCTGGGCTGCTGTTTTGTAGTAGCACCCTGCCTGGTTACTGTGCCCAGCTGGTATCACACTGGTTTTTTGGAGTTGTCTTGCCACTGCTGTTCTGCAGATGAACAAGGCAGGTAGCAGGACTACAGCCTGGTGCCCATTACACATGAAGAATAGCACCTCTTGTCACATCAGATGTAAAATTCTTAGGAATCATTTTTGCCATGACACCATTCTCCCACAGAACAGATCCCATCTTCATGGCAATTGCAGTGAAATGCTGAGAAAATTGAGATGCAACCGCAGAAAGAATGCAAAAACTTTGAAGGCTGAAACAAGATAAGCATTTTGATTCTAGTCCTCTGTATCTTTTCAGGTTTTTATTTGTTTTTGGTATTCACTTATTTTTCTGAGATCATTTATACTGCCAGTGAAAATCTAACTTGATCTTTTTCTTGGAACTAAATACAGCCTATTTTGAGCAACACTGGTCAAGTGTTTCTAGTTAGAAGTGGAAAGGAAAAGAACTTCTCTTTGTTTTATAAAACAAGCTTTTCTCTCCACTGCCCTTTGGCTTTCTAGCAGCCAAAATAGTTTAGAGCAGGAATAAATGACTTGGCATAAATATATTCTTGGAAGAATACTACCCTGAGGTTTCCTCATGTCTGAAGTTAGTTTTGTGTAATAGAGTTTTACTATATGTGCATGTGCTGTATTACGTGAAACATCAAGACTTAGGTCTGTGCGCACATTTCCACTTAGATTCGAAGGAGACAATCAACATGTTGTCCCTCACTTAGCAGCTTCTGGCTCTTGTTTTTAGTTTTACTGCAACTGAAATTGAGGGACCATGTTCTTTGCTTATTTACCTCATGCCACTGCTGCAAGAGGTGCAGCTCATCCCCTGCACCTCCATGGGTTGCTCATGTGAAGTCACAGTTCTGCTCTTACCTGCTGGTTTCCCTACTCCTGAGGGCAGCAATCTTTCACCCTGCTGCTATCTATTGTCCCCCCAGTAAACAAGGACTGCCTTTGCCTAGTCTGTGCTCTTTGCTCTAGATGTGTACAAAGTTTGTGAAGCTAGAAAATAAATTAATTTGATTATATAGCATGGACTTCTAGAATAGTATTATTTCACATGACCTTCATGAGTCTTTTTAACAAGTAATATAATGATGTTGGTGACCATATAGAAAAGTTTGAGGGGCAAAAATCATCAACATAAAAAAATCCGAAGACAAATATCCTTAGAATTTATAACTGTTTAAAAACCATTCCATTTCTATAGCAGTCTGATGAGAAACTGAGTCACTAATTTTGAATACTAGGAGCTAGGGTGTACTGGTGAGAGAAGTCTTCAATGAATCAGACATGGCTGAGTTTAATACTGATACGAAGATCTTGAAATGTTGAAGAGAGCGGCTGCACATTTGGGTTTTACTGTAGAAAACCCTGCCATGGCACTACTGAGAAGCTTTTCAGGTAATGACATGCATGGGGCATCTTTGTGGCATCATGTGAAATACTGTATGAAAGACTAACATGTAAAATACTGTATGAAAGAGGAAGGTAAAGATAGATAAAGAGTGAGAAGTTGTTAGTCTTCTATCTACATTTCCTAGACCAGCTGAAAGGTAGCTGGAAGATTTTTGTTCTTTTGTTCTGGCCTGTGATTAGCCATATGCCTAAATATGTCCCAGTTTCTGGTATTTTTGAGCATTAATTTTAAAAAATATTTTTACCGTGTGTATGTGCTTTTTCCTGATTCTTTGCAAACACGTGCGGCCTCAAAGACACCTAAACTAAATGTAAACTAATTTTAAACTAAAGCACTTTCAAGTTCTTTATGTCTTTCATCATTTTTTCCTTTGGAACAACAACGTAAAATGCCACAAGAAAATTCTGTCTTGCGAAGTCTGCTTTAACTCATGCTGTTTTTTAACTCATTTGGTGAATAACTAATGTGAAGGATCTGATCACACCAAAGTGTGTTTTCCAGCAATGTTCATGCAAAGGATCCCGAGCAGGGCTGTGTGTGCCTAATTTTCTGTGCCAACATTAACAGTGTGGAATAACAGCCACTGCACAGTAAAAGATACTTTTTGCATTTTTCCCACATTATCCCACATGACTGAAATGTAGAAAGTCATACTTTTGAACATGTTGAGAGCCAAAAGATGTTGTAACTATTTGAGGTAATTGCTATAAGAAGCAGGAACCTACCTGGGTGTGAATGCTGGGCTTGAGGTACACAGGTGTACACAAAGCAATTCATCCTAAATTTTAGGATACATTTTGTAGTATTGATGTAATATGGAGAACACATTCTTCAGATTGATGCACATAATACTGTCTTTATCTTGCTCTCTGGACTAAGGTTTCAACTGAGGGTCTCTAAAATCTTCAAACATTAAAAGACTAGATTAAGCATGGAGCAAAGACATAGAAACCCTGGAGGGAGATTCACTGTAGTAGGTCTGGCAAAATAAAAGCAGGAAAATGCAAGGTTTTTTTGGTACTGGGTGCTCCTAAAGAGTGCTGAGCATTATATGGATGTTATCTCCTACCTAAGTTCCCAGGCAGAAGGCTGAGCATGTGGTACTTTTTGCAAGCTGTTCCTCTGCTTGAGAATGGTCTTGGCAGAGACACCATATGCACAGCATTGTATTAAAAGTAGGTTTGATTATTTCCCATGGTAATAGTAGAGCAGTAGATGTGGCAGTAGGAAGAGAAACATTAAAGTGAGAGCAAATGGAAGCTCGTTTCAGTGGTTGTTCACATTTCACTGCTTCTCCTGCAAGAAAGGCGGCTGGGAGATAACACGGACAATGCAGCAGCCTGACAGCTACCTTTCTTCATTAACTTAGACTGCAATAAAGCACAGCCTTTTTGAAACAAAGTTCAAGTAGCCAGAGCCTCTCTGTGGAAATTAATTTCCTCTGGAAGCTAGTTCCACGTAACTCATCACCTACTTCACTGAGCATTAGTCAGCCCTGTCGCTGGTGACAGAAGTGCTTGACAGAGCTGCTGGAAAGTGGGTCATGTGGTGGATAAAACATAGCCTGCTTCCCCGGGCTGCTTTTAGTGTGGACCTCCTGAGACTGCAGTAAATAATAAATACCTGCAGGCCACTGTGGGCACTTTGAGTGCTGCTGCATAGCGTGTCTTTGGTCCATGAGAGGAGGAAATCATACAGTGATGTAGTAGCTTCGCAGAAAGAAACTTCTGGCTACCCATCTCTGTTTCTGACCTGCTATCGTGATTTTTTTTTCCTGAGTACAGGGAGCCATATACTGTTGGATGATGCAATTTCTACCCTCACAGGCCTGCTTCCCAGCCTGGAAGGCTGAGGACTTCTCTTAGGTGGTGGTGGCAGCTGTGTCCTGCCATGCCTCACCAGTGGCACTGGTAAGAGGAGGCCTGGGGCGCTGCTCCTGGGCAAACACCCAGCTGTGCGTGGTTACAGGGGAAGATTTTTGGCTGTGAAAGCTGTGTCCACTGACACAACAGCTGTTTCATGTCTACCCCATAGGAAAAGGCTGTGGACCACATAGGATTTAATGTCTTTTAGAAGTCTTTATGAGAAGTGCAAAGCTGTGCTGTTTCAGGCTTTGTAAAAGTCACGTCTTTTATTTGAAAAGGAGCTTGCAAAGAACTAAAAAAGAATGAGGTTTGTGATCTATTTTTGTGCTGTATAATGATATATTCCTTTTTCTTTCTTTTCCCTGTCCCCTTCCCTTTCTCTTTTCTATTCCTCCCTAGAAAGGTTAGGAGTTTCCTAGCTCCTGTTAGACAGCTTGTTATCCAGACTGTAAACACTGAATTTCAGTACTTCCCATCACTGGAAGAATCAAGGCACTAATCATTAACAAGGCAATACTTTGTGCCAAATGTTTGTTTGTGATAAATGGTAAACATATTTTTTTTTAAAAGATGGGGGGAAAAAGGATTAAAATATCCTCTTTACTAAAATACTCACCCTGCAATTTTCTTCCACAAAAATGTTTGGACAACTCTATTCATACACATTTCTCTTTTTCTGTCAGAGTGCTCCAAAGAATTTTTACCCTCCCTTCATCACCACTCTGCTCAGATGCCTTCATAGTGGTGGGGAAAAACATCTATGTGATGCCAAATGTGAAGTTCCATATCTTGTCCAAGTCTTACAAACAACTTATATCTATTGAGTGGGAGAGATCCTCTTCCTCCTTGTTCTCCCTACTCCTGCTCTTGCTTTTGGCTGTGCAGTCTCGTGCTGAGTCTGCAGCTTGTAAAACTTTTTACTGAAGCAACTGTGTCTCTCTCCTGGCAGAAAACAAGATTGCTTTTTTTCCTGAGATAATTTGCTGCTGGATTTCTGAATTGTATCTATTCCCAGGAGCACGCAGCAAGCACCAGAACTGGTGGTAGGTACACGAGACAGTGTATCTAGGAGTCATGTAGGGACTGTGGGATTTCCATGTTTCAACAGTGGCAGAGAAATCTTGGACAGGCTCAGTCATCCTGTGCTGTTTTTTCAGCAAGATGGAGTCACTCGTCACTTGAGCCACAATAACTCACCATATGTGACCTCCCAGCCAGCCTCCAGAATGGAAGGTGGATGTGCTCTCCTAAATGTTAAGCTGGGATGAGTGTTCCCACTGTCTCTCAAACCACATTTCACTGCCATGAGGGCTGCACTTACTGCAGCTACTCTCCAGCAGCAGTGTACTCCCTTGCTCCAGATTGTATTCCTTCAGGGGATTCTCAGAGAAAAAAAGAGGTGTGGATTTTGTCCTTCCAGAAGTTTCTTTGTAGTGGTTGGTCAATGGCTAGCCTTGAGGTGATGCTAATCAGAGGCAAATTTTAAGAAGAGAGCTGCCCACGCTGGAAGTGGAAAGTTGGATTAGTGTATGCAAATTACAAAGGACTGAAGAGTTATGAAATACAATGCCAGTGGATCAGCTCCCTTTCCAAATTACTTTTGCCAGGCTGTCAGCACCTCATCCCCATGGCCTAGCAGTCACATCTGTGTGTCTCCCAGTTCCCTTGGTACAGGCAAGCAAGGAAACTGAGGTATCTCCTGGGAAACAACACCTTTGTTAGGCTTCTCTGTTGCTGCTACATAAAAAGAAAAAAGCAGAAAGGACTTTAACAGGAAAATAGAAAGGCGCAACAGTCTGAGCAGTGTGAACATTACGTTGTTAGGTGGGCACTCTTGCCTTTAATAGGTTATCTTTTTCCATTAAAGGACTGTTTAAATTTTTAAGTGGTGCACAAGCTCATAAGGGCTTTTACTGCGTGGGTTCCCATTTTCATTTGGGTTTTGAATGTGTGGGAAAAGCTGATGCATTAAGATCTATTTCCAGTCTTCCCCTTGGGAACTATTGATGGTCATTTCATCTTTCTTACGTGACTTTTAAGATCCTCACTGCCTACCCCCTCCCCCACCCAAGAAAACCCAAAAAACCCTAACCCCCAAAAACCAGAAGTGGTTTCCTGGTTAGTTCCCAGTGGCAAACCTTATAGAGGAATACCAGGGCTGAAAACGAGAAGCAGAACATAAATTCCAAACAACCTGGATTCCACTAAACCCACAATCCTCAAAATTTATTTTGACATAAGCTTCAAATAGTGTTAAAGATATTCTAGGGTAAAGGGAAAAAAAAAGATAATTTTTAAATTATGATTTGCATTAAGAATACTTAAATAGTTGTGCCGATGTACAATATACCTAGCAATATGACTGACTTCTAGAAGGGAAGGGAGGGGATTATAATTATCAATTATGGGTCTGATGAAAGGTCATTCTTTTTCTGTGACATAGACTTCAAGTCACTCACTGTGTCTCCCTTGCTCTTTGTTCTAATTGGAATGCTGCATAATCCAAAATGTCTTTTCCCTGGTGTTTTGCTGATAATTTCTAATTTGCTTTAAAATTATAGGTATGAAAAGAAACTTACTCGTATAGAGGTAGTGCTCCTCACTTTGAAGATCTCATTTGAAAGGCCAATGGAGAAATGCCCTGGAATTAAAGATATTTCAGAAAAAAAAGGAGGGAAGCACACAGAACAAGAAAGAAAGGTAAGCATCTTGTCTTTTGGAGAAATTGCCTTCAAGTAAGAGAAATTATTTCCCCAGGGATAATTTGGTCCTAGGAGTCAAATTGCCACTAAACAAAAAGCCAAATCAAGAGCAGCTAATTGATTTTGCTTCCAGTGTCTTTCGTCTAATTTTTCCCTAATTAAAAAGAGAAGAAGGACATGATAAATCCAGCTATTTTTTAGCTCACTGTTGCACTCATCCTTGAAGAACCTCTTCTCTCTATGCCTTTTATTGGTTGGGAGTGGAATGAAAGCCTCTAGGTTAAATTTTCAGAGATAAACACTTACATTCAGTTTAATTGGAAAAGCAATGGTTACAAATAATGAATATCTACTGCCTATCTTTAGGAAAAGTTGTATGCCCAACATCTATGAGAAAAGGGTCACATACAGAAATGTGAGGTGTAAGTACTCAGGTCTGGTTTTGGACTGAGTGGTCCAATCACGCACATAGAGAAATTCATGGTGGGGAGGGGAAACTAGAAGTTATATATATACAAAATTGAGGAGTTCAAGTTGTTCTGTTTCTAATTTTTGTGTCTTTGGCGATCATCTGTTTCCTCTCCCAATACATGGACATTTAGAGACCACATGTTGCTTCCTGCTTTTCAGTCTTGCACAACTTTCTTTGACCACTCCCAGCCACTCAAAACACTTTGCACAACACTTCCCTTTTGGCTTCTCATTTACCCATATCTGACGCCAGCATTTCTCACCCAGTTCCTTCTCTCTGTTCAATTGTTAAATGAACCTTCATGCCCTGAGGTTTTTTTCTTTTTCTGGAGAATGGATGACAGGGGTGCACAAAACACATCCAAGCAGTGCTTGCAGGTTTGGAGAAAAGAAAAGCAAAGTGCCAGCACTAGGTGAAAGCTCAAGGTTTGTGCTGTGTAATTTACGTTTAATGCTACAGCAGAATCTGGTTTTTGTGCGTGGCTCTTCGAAGATGTAACTTCTGTGACATGTTTTCCAGCTCGTCTTGTGCGTGAGAGTAAAGGATGTTTTGACTCACTTGAGATCCCTAGAAATGTTAAAAAAAGAAAGGGAAGAAAATAGTACAAGAAAAGACACTTATGGAACTGCTGAGGTGATATAACCAGGTGTCTTTTCATGTGTATTCTTTATTTTTCCTTCTATCTCATCAAATTTAAACAACCTAATCCTATGAAGGATTAAAACTGTGATGTCTCCTCGCCATGTTTCTGTGTTCTGGGCTTTCCTCATGAGCTAGCATTTAAGCTCTAATGAGCTTGGAGGTTTAGTGGAAGCACAGGCAGCAACTATTTACACATGAAATGGTTGAAAGTAGTGCCTTTTCCTTGGCAAAGGGATGTTATTCTTCCTTTCAGCCACAATGAAATCCCTTTAGTCAATCATATGGTCCCTTAAAGCACCTAGGAAATGGGATGTTTGATTTGGGTTCATTGAGACCTCATTTGCTCTTTCTGTATGGCAATATGTCGAGCTGGTGCTAGAGGAGAAATGGTGCAGGCACAGTCCTGTTCAGGGTGCCAATTCTGCTCTGCAGAAGCAGCCTCTGCACCTCTGTGAGTTGGCATGCAGAGCTCAAGGGTCACTTCTTTATGAATGCTGAGAGGCTGGCACATCTGGGGCCTACTGCTACTCTTGCTATCAAAAAGGGTGGGGTTTGAGTTCAACAGGGAAAAAACAGCTTGGAGAGAATAGGAGAGTCATACAGAAAATTAGCACATGTTTGAGATGTAGAGAATATTATGCAGTGACCTATTTCGGGAGAGAGCAAAAGAAGCTCATGCAGATGGAATAACAACCAG
Source organism: Cisticola juncidis (assembly GCA_013400215.1). Taxonomy (NCBI): domain Eukaryota; kingdom Metazoa; phylum Chordata; class Aves; order Passeriformes; family Cisticolidae; genus Cisticola; species Cisticola juncidis. The sequence goes on from VXBR01001472.1 coordinate 43,751, forward strand.
GACTGTAAGAACAGCACTGGGTGGAAAAGCAATTGCATCTGTGTTTCCTGGAGATGCAAAGCAGTTTGCTGCAAGACCTGTTGGCTTGATTTTATCCTGGCAAGGAAGCTGGCATCTTCCAGTGACATCAGGGTTGGGAAGCTTTGTACTGTAGCCTCCCTCTTCCTACCTGAAGGGCTTCATAGTGTTTGCTTAGATCTGGCATACCTGGCAAAACAAATGTGCAATCTATATGTGGAAGATCTGGGACTTTTTTGGCAGCCCTGCCAGACAGTTCATCTGACTCCTGCCCCACTGGTTGCCCAGATGCTCCTTGGTTCAGCTGTGCTGGGTGCCTGTGTATGGAGCAGTCGTGATTCCCTGGGCTTACAGCAGGGTGGGGAGCGTGGCTGCCTGCCTGCTGCCAAGGCCAGTGCATCTCACCAGTGGTTTCCATCCGAGTTGCTTCCAGGTACATCATGCCAACAGAAGAAGTCAGGGTATGTGTGTGTTTGTCATTGAAAGCTCATGTTTTCTACAAGCACCTTGGCCTCCATCCAAACCGTGCTGAAGTCTGCAGCATCCTTCTGAGTCTGTGAAGATGGACCTGGCCTGTTTACAGTAAAAACAAAACAAAACAAAACAAAAAAACCCCCAAACCCAACAAAGAGCAAAATTCAGGGTGAGTCTCCCTTGAACTCTGATGCTTACTCTCATTAAAATTTCATTCAGTAAGTCTCTTCTTACAGTCAGGATAATTTGGCCCATGATCCCTGCCTGGAGCCCTTTGCAATCCAATATTGATTTATTAGTTTCCTACTGTGACTAATACTTCAAAGAAAGTGCCCAGTGCCTTAACCCATCCTCTGTCCCACACTCTGTTGGGTTTATTCCCCTTGAGATTGTCCTGAGTGTGAAAGGTAGTTAGCCATGAGCAGTCGGAACAGTTCTCCACAATGACAGAAAATTGATTACCTCCTGCTCCATATGTTACATGCTCACATAGGAGACTGATGGAACTGAAATCCTGTCTACTTACAAGTGCATAGAACAGATCCTGGTATCCCAGGCCCCTTAACATTTCCAGGCAGGAGGAAGAGTTCTTTTCTTGCTCATGGCTTTTGCAGAAGCAACTTGCAAGAAGTGTCAGTGATTTCTAACTGTAATGTACTCACGTCTGCTGTGGAAAGGACTGGCTCCTGAAACTGGCTTTCAAAGGTCTTTCTCACTCTGATCTGACCTTCCTAGTTATTTGCAAGCACAGTTTGACATTTGGATAATTAAGCACATAATTTATGACTGAAAAGGGAGAGCACTTTTTTCCACTGGTATCTGACCCAAGATGTGGAGAGGTCACACTAATAGGAGTCCTTATATTTCATTTCTGATTTCAGTAAGCTCACCCTGAATGAGGGTATAAAACTTACATTGATAAGTCTTGCCTCTGAGAGATATCAGCTATGGACAATGTTTACTGGAGTGGAGTGGTACTGATATAGTTGGTGTGACTCAGGACAGTCTCACTGGGGTCCCTGCTATCCTTCTCTCTACAGGAAGAAAATACTTGTATTAAATATTCATGCGGGCGGAAATATTTTCTTTGTGGTTGGCACTGTGGTTACGCTATAGCAAGATAACCCATGCAGTTCCCGTGAAACCACCTGTCTATCTAAAAGGCACAATATCCGCAGGGGTGAATAATAAGGATAGTCTGAACCTGAAAGGGCTTGACAGGCCTTATTTTATTGGTCATGGCATGACCACACAGCTGGGATGGAGGGGGGTGGGATCATACGAGGATGCTGTGGAAATACAACAGCAGAAGAAAACAATCACCTGTGTTGTCATGAGGAGTCAGGTTTGTGGAGAGAGCTTTCCACTTACAGAAAGTCACCTTTTGTTGTGTTTCTTGTTTTCACACTCTCTGTAAGTTCAACAAGTGTACATGCAAAGACAAAATCAGACCCTGCTGTTGCATTGTGGAGACAAGAGAAAGCTTTCCTGAATGATGAACTGCCTTGCACATAACAGCCCAGCAGCTGTGGCTGTGTGTGCACTGCCTATTTTGTGCTAGCGCAGCAGTCCATAGTTGCTGTCTGGTGCTTGGCTGTGAGCAACAAGGGCAGGACTTTTGTCTCTGAGCACTCGGAGTGGGCGCAAGGGGCTGGTAGCCCTTGTGCTGCTGGAGCTGGATGTAGCATGTTTAAAAAGGATATGTCTACATTACACTTGTCCAGAAAAAGCTTTCTTGCTTATTCTGGGGGTTTTTTGTGTGTGTGTTGAACCCTCTGTTTTTAGTTTAGATGCAGTTGTACTGCTCCCTCGTTGTACAGGTGTGTCTCTGTTGGTGAAGGAGAGGATGAGTGACTAGAGATTGATCCTAAACTGGACCTTTGGAACTGAGTCCCATATTGAGCTATAGAGCTCTGGGTCTTGGGTACTCTAATGCTGGCTACAGGAGATCCACAAAACCAGCCCTGCTGTGTGACAGTAGCTGATGCCTGACAAAGAGGCCTCTCAGACCATCTCTGTAACATGCTACAATCTGCTTGTGAAAAGCAAATCAGAACTAGTTCTTCCACTGGAATTGCTTCATGGAGCTTGTAATAGCAGGGCATGCTTGGGTATGACTTTGTGCTCTCTGCTGCCAAGTTTTCCAAACCTCCCATCAACTGAGTAAAAGGTGTGGATGTGTTTGTACAGCCAAGCTGTGGGGGTCCACTCTGTGCCCACAGCTCAACAGCATGTTTCTCTCACCATTTTAAATACAGTAATTCTGTTTTATCAGAGACCCAAAAACCTTCCTGCAAGGGCATCTAGGAAGACTTCTTGGTTTTCTTCAGATTAATAACCCGCAAATGTTGAATGTTCTGTTTTGAGATACAGCTTTAGGTTGCTGTTATTTTCCATGTTCCAGTGGTGCAACCAGTCAACCAGTTCCTCCTTCTGTCTGTTACAGTGAGGAACAAGCCTTATAACACTTGCTAGCACAGTGTCTGCTTTTTCACAAAGATCATTTCAAGTGAAGGGAAAAATGGGCTAGTTTAGGAGTATGGGGTGTTTTCTGCCACTCTAGTGGCAGGAAAATTCCTGGCTTTCATAAGTGATTTTTTTTTTGTAACCAGTTTGAAATCTCCTCTGCCTTGACTTGTCAGTGGAGAAGGGTTCAAATGGAAAGAAAAGGTGATAAGAATGAACCTTCTTGGCAGTATCCATTAAAGCTATGGCCTCGCCTTCTTTCTACTTTATGCTTTGTACTGTGGGACCTGAGCCTTTACTGACCTGCCAAACAAAGATGTTCAGGTCAGATGAAGATCAGCCTACAGCTCTTCAAAGGGCCATTTGTTTTACAGGGACACTGAATGTCTAGGCTATTTTGCAGCACACTAGTGGGAAGAAAGCACAATAGTTTCTCTTTTTCTATTTTTTTTTCATATCTTCATTTTCTCGTCACCCAAGAAACGTGCTACCAGCTGAATAGTATTGAACTGGTTTTGGCCTCTAGAACTGAAAACACTGTCTGTAACTGATGTTTTGTTTTAAGACCACAGGAAACTACTTGTCACTATCCATTAATGAGCACTTGGCTAGCTGTTTGTTACCCTAAGAAAAATAGATGATGAAGCAGAAAACTCCACCATCCAGAGTCTACTGTTTTATCCCTCCATCAGACTAATACTGAAGTGACTTTCTGCACAAAACACCATTTTTGTTATCTGTGCTCACTATTTTTTTCCCATCCTCATTAAAATCTTCCAGAATAAGAAAGAATGAGCTAAATTTACAGTGAGCTCGTTCTGTCTGGGAAGTGGGGGAGGCTGTTGCTCCTCACAATGATGGTCAAGTCAAGGCTGGACCCTATCCATTCAGTGGGGGAAATAATTGCACTGGAACATCAGCAGGTGCAGGATGGACTATTCCTCCCACTTTATATGGGGAAAAGTGGTGGAGAAGACAGGCCAAAACACTGACCCATGTTCCCAAACTGAGCACACAGGCTACAGAGCAGCAGTCTCATCCCCACCCAACAGGCACATCTGACTGCAACAGCTGTGTAAATAATTTAACAGTGAGATTTATGGGCTTCTTTCTCACTGTGGTGTCTTAGATTGCATTTAGTCACATTTACCAGGATAATTGCCCCGAACTTGTGTTCTGAAGATATAGTAATGTGTAAGAAAGGAGCTGGCATCTTCAGGTCTCTGATTAAGAGGGAAAAACATCTTTTTCTCTCAAAAAAAAAAGAGAAAGACTATTTTTCTCCTTTTTTTTTTTTTTAAAGGTATTTTTGGGCAAGTTTTCAAAGACACGATGGAGTATCTCTCTACAGGTTAGATTGAATTCAAGGCTCTTTGGCTGTAAAAGCTCATTGCTTTGCTCATTCTCACAGTAATCAAATCAGTGTGTCAGACTTGATACTTATACTCCATACAGGAAAAGGATATGGCAATTGTTTTGTCGGGGGGGAAATGGAGCCATCACTTGCAGATAAGCTATTTATTTTTAAAAATTGGGAAAATTTCACTTTTGTTTATTTTCTGCTCTGAATAATTGAAGTATTTCTGTTTTGCACAGCCATTTTCTGACATGCAAATAGCAATTTATTTTAATGTGCCATAAATCCTTCCTGTGTGCTTTCCACTCTGTGAAACAGGGTTGAGGAAAATATGCCTTTTTCCATGAAAATACTAATGACTGCATTAAAGCATGAGTCAAGTGAGCACTGTTCTAAGCAATAATATCAAAGTTGTCACAATTGTGTGTGGGATTTAATGTTCCTGGATGATGCTTGCATTTAGTCTGCAGATCCATGAGTCAAGGGAACTGTTAAAATCTCACCAAACCTTGGGTGGGGCCCAAATGACTTTGAGGTGTTAATAGAGTCATTTGAAGACGTAACAGAGAACCAACTTCCAAACGGGGCCAGCTGGGAGCACAGGTGATGTGGGCTGTTGCCTTGGGCAGCAGCAGCCTGCCAAGGGCACAGTGAAATGGTCATGTCTTCATCACTTGCTCTGCCTCTGCCAGTGCCTGGGGAAATCAGGTTTGCTGCCGGTGCCAGGGCAGGGATCAGGGTGAGAGTGTGCAGACTGGGGCCAGCTGCTTTCTGCGGTCACTGCTCCTGCCTGCCGAGTTCCCTTCTGACAGCAGGAGCTGCCTGTCATGAGCTCTGGCATGGTTTAAGGGCACGCCTTTCCCTGGTGAACATGCACAAACCATGGTGGCTTTTTCAAATCCTTGAAAGATGTGTGCCCTGTGGGAGCAAGGGTAGTGTCTCTGCTATGTCTCTGCTACAGTCTGTGGTGCAGCCTGGCTCCCTATCCTCTGTTCTCTCAGCTGGATTTTGATTGGGTGCTGGTGTTCCCATGATGGCAAGTGATGATGGACTTTGGAGCTCTGACAGCTCTGCAGTGAACACAGGGTGGTTATATTTTCCTGAAGAGGATGTTGTTGGAACATTTTTGGTACGTTTCAAAGTAAAAGTAATTTTTATTACATTACATAGAATTCTTGTAATGAGAAAAACAAGACTTCAATAAAAGTTCAGGCCCCCAGAGACATGAACCTGATGTTCTGGGGTCAGTGTTTCTTGTGACTGACAGGCTCCTTTTTTGCTTTGACCCTCTTTGTCCATGCAGATAAATCTTGATTATGAACTATTTGCTGCCATTTACAAAATGTCTGTGTCTTTCATGATATTCCACAATGCTGGAACTGCACAGCAAACTAGAGTTAGAGAAAACTCTGGATACAAAATCCTCTGCACAACACAGACATCAGTTCAAAGTAATTTTCTAAAAGATGTGTCCAACTTCCATACTTTCATTTCATGACTTCTTTCTTCGCTAAGGATTCTTACTGAAGCAGAAATACAGTCTCAGCAGTGTCCTCAGCAGAGAACTAAACAGTTTATTGGGCAAAAAATGTTATATTCCAGCTGGAAAGGGGTCATTTTCTGGTAACCCTCACCCAGTGCCTACACCCACTCTTTGTGAAGTTGTGTTAGAAGAAATTGTGTGTACTGCAACATTGACTGGTTTCAGGAACAGACTGGAAAGTATTTCCTTTGAGAGTCTGAAAGCCAGAAATCATTTTGCAGTTGGCTGTAGGATGGATGTCATTCCCTCTGAAAACAGCAGCACAGGGCAGTGTGACAGGCTTGGAACAATCATCCCAAGCAGTGCTTGCTTAGGTGGAGATATTTCTAACCACTTTATTCCCCTTTCTGACACATTCATAGAAGTATTTGTGTGGGGGAATATGTTGACCATTTTTAACCCAGATTCCACTAAATAATGTCCTAACAGTCATCTAACACTGACAAAAAATGGTGGCAGGGTACCAGAGACTGGCAAATACACAGTTATAAGTATAACTGTTTCAGAAGTTTCTCCTTTGTTGTTCTAAAAGCCAGCATTAAAGCCAGCATGGACCTTATCCATCTTATGCATCTGTTTTAATAGATATTCCCACACAGCTGGAAGTTGCCAGTTCAGTGTGGCTGACCCAGAGAGCTCTCATCAGTCAGCTGATGTGTGGCTGCTGAACATGCACCTTCTTGTAACCTGTCCCAACAGCTCAGGAAGACACATTAGTGTAATAAACCATGTATGTGGTGTAACATGAGCTAAGAGAAAAATCTAGATCATTACAGCTGTGTGGCTCTTTGTGATGAGATTTCAGAGGCAACTGCTTCCAGTCACTTGTATTTAAGCGCCTGAAACAAGATCTTGTTCAGTTTTCAACCGAAATAAAACTCCCTGCTTTTGTGTATGACTGAGCAAGACCAAGGGGGAGGGGAAAGCAAGACTCTGGAAAATATATCTATGTAGAATATCTGAAACTTGGTAGAAATGTTTCTAGGCTTTCCAGCTACATGGTTAGCTCCATATGCAGGACAAAAGCAGTATCTCCCATACTGCTACTGTATAAAATGTGTGGGCATTTACTGGTACTTCAGTAGTAAGTGAGGTAGTACATGTTATTATCTACAAACATTTTGGGTTTATCTCTGGACATGCTCCAGCACCTCAATATCTTTCTTGTAGTGAGGGCCCCAAATCTGAACCTAGAATCTGAGGTGCAGCCTTACTAGTGCTGAATACAGAGGGATGATCACTGCCCTGGTCCTGCTGGCCACACTATTTCCTGGTCTTTTCCTGGCCACACAAGCCAGGAAGCCAGGGTTGGCCTTTTAGTTGACCTCCTTGTGCTAAGCAGCACCACCGGGTCCTTTTCCACTGGGCAGCTTTCCAGCCACTGTTCCCCAAGCCTGTAGCATGGCATGGGATTGCTGTGACCCACAGGCAGGAGTGGGCATTTCACCTTGTTGAACTTCATATGACTGACTTCTGCCCATCCACCCACTGAACTTGACCAATCCTAGGAGTGAACCAGTGACTGTAGCATCAGAGAGGCTTCAGTACCTGATGATGCGCTTTAGGTCAAAGTGCTACTTGAAAGGAAAACCAAGTAATTTTCAAAATGTATGTTCTTGCTAAATAGGTTGCATTATTGCAGAGGTGGATACTCTAAATAATCCTAAGGCAGTTGTTGTTGTTATCTAAGCCCTGGTACTGCCATGGCATTGCCTTATGGCAGCAGGAGCAAACCACTGAATGATGAATATTTAATGGAAAAGTTGATGTACATATATGATATATATACAGTGAATCCTTTCCTACAGAATTGTAAATAAAGCAGTGGTTTTAATTCACTGACTAGGGCTGTTTAAGTATACTATGTATGAGTTGTGCCCACAGGGAAAAGGAGCTTAAGTTAGAGTAGCCCTGACTGAAAATTTGCAAAAATGTAAATATATGTTTTTATTTAGTAGTGGTAGGGGTTGTCTGAATCCGTTTTCAGTGTAGGTATGTGTATGTTTAAATGTCTTCTTAGGACCAGATGCTAAATGTTTAGATGTGCCTGGTTTAAATTCAGTTGTCCAAGCTCCTGATTTGTCCCCTATCCCTTTCCTCTGCTCTGTGCATGTGTTTACATTAAATGAGTCTTCATGTAGCTGATCACACTGTATTTTCTCTCTTTGGACTTCTCACCTCGATCCAGGTGGACTGTGCTTTTTAATTTCCTTTTATTCTCCTTCACATTACTTCATACACGTCCTCTGAACCCTGCACTGAATACAGGCCTTCCTCAGGGGACTGGAAGTGCTCTGATCATCGTTTGTAAGCTGTTCATGGACACAAGTGGATTTCTGCCCACAGCTAGCTCTCCACTGATGTGAGCTATCCTGATATATGAGCCACTGAGATGCAGATCTTACAGCTGTTACTGCCTGATGTGCCCACTGGTCTGTGATTCTGTATCTGGGTTATGAGGGACTAAGGTACTTGGAATTTTTTTTTCTTCTTGCATTCACATTAAAAGCACCGCTCAAACTGATCTTCAGTGGGAGGTGGGAATTCCTATGTTATCCATGTACCAAATGTCCCAAAATGGACACTTGGAAAATGAAACATGAGCACACTGAGGATGCTGAATTAGAAAGGGTTTTGGGCAACTCTGTGACTTAGAAAAGCTGAACCCAGAGATGGGTGAAATATTTTCTTTCAGAGTGGCGCAGAATTGCCACTACTACAAGCCTACCCTTTCAAGGCAATTTGGGAAACTTCTCCATGTCTCTGTCAAATTTATTGTTGGAATTACAGCTCTCCTCCAGGTCAGGTGTTTTGGCTGTGCCCTTCTTTGATGCTGACCATGGGCACTTTTGAGTATCAGCCTCTCTCAACACTATTAAATTCTAGGGCGAGGGACCTCTGGGCCTGAACAAGAGAAGTTTCTCCACAAAACCTGTAGCATTCCCATAACTTCCGTGTGGACTTCATTCACAGCTCCACAGGTTCCCATATACAGTACTTGGCACATAAGTGTGTTTTCGTTTCTGCTGCCACACTCTCCTAATGACCTAACAGGAAGGGATTTAGGGCAACAAGAGGCCTCTTGCTTTATCCTATGAAGCTTCCATATCTATGTGAGTATGCAGGAAAGCAGTCCATGGCACTTTTCATTTAGATAGGTACCTTATCTCCAGGTTTATCATCAAAGGGAAGCACCACACATCTCCCAACCTCTGTGACTGTAAGCCCTATCAGACAGAGTCTGCTTTAACCCCGCTTTGTGTCTGAAGTTGAATTCATCCTATAAACTGAGGGAGGCTGGAAAACACCATGGGGAAAACACCATGTAACTGTTTATTGAATCCCGGAGTATACAATCCATGGAAAAGAATTAGGGTTTTTACAGGCATCACCCGACTGTTTTGGGGGATAGAATTTGCAACACTTTATGTCTTTGAACTGAGGGTTATGGACCATGCGCTTGGTCTTTCAGAAGGAAGGGAACTAGCTTCTGCAGCTTGCCTGAAATGGGAAGTTTTGTTCAGATTTTGCTCTCTGTGGTTATGTGATTTCTTAAGACTGACTTTATTGAGCACCTTCTTTGACAAATAGCCTCATAAGTTCAAAGCAATGTGCTACAAAATAGCACTAGTATGGAGATCAGTATCTAGCAAGACTGGCTTTTAAAGTGCTGTAGAAAAATAGCAAGAAAATAAGTGTCTGTGAGACCAGAAGGACATTTATCCTACTAGCAAGTCTCACACGTGCTCACTCAAACTTACTGTGACATACTCTGAGGACCCAGCCTAATGGCAGAGACATTAAACTTTGGCATTAAGGGAGTGGACTCTCTAAGCTGGCTGGAAGGGTACCCAAGAGGTTTTATTTTTTTTTTTTTTTTTTTTTTGCCTATGGTATTTATGGTAAAGCAGCTTCATTTTTCTAGGAATACATCTTATTGTGTTACCTTCTGAGACATCTCTGTTACATGAAGTTGTTGATTTAAAACTATGCAGAAGTAAGCAAAGAGTAAATTTCTCAGAAATGTTTCCATTCTATTTTTCCAAATGATGTAGGCATCTAAAAATCTCTCATTGTTCCATGTGACAGGAAAGCAGAGCAGATCTAGAAGATCAGTTTGGGGTTTTAACAAACAGTGCGTATTCATGGGCCAAAGAGACTGAGAATAACTTGGTATCACAGCAGCCAGGGAACAGTCACCTACAATTTGTTAGAATAAGAGGAACCAGGAGAGACTCAAAAGTCCTCCAGCTTCTGACTTCAAAATAGTTTGGTGGGTGGGAAATTTTCTAAGATCAAATCCTGCTCCTGTTTCATCAGGAAGGCGAGCCCTGGTGTCCAGTGTCTTAGTTGAATACAGTAAGACACTCTCCACCCCTGACTCTCGCTGACTTGGTATGAAGCATACAGGTGGAAAGTTCCCTTCCCTCATTCTCCTTTTGCTTAAATTCACAGGAGAAGTTTGATTCCAGGTTGATTTAGTTTTCCTTTCTCCCGAATTTCAGTCTTTTTGACGGGGATCCATCCAAGTGCCATCGACTGTCACTTCCTCAAGCCGCTGACACCAGCCTTTGCCCTGCAGGGCCCGCTGAGCCCCGAGGGGGTGGCAGTGAGAGAGGGAGGCAGCCAGAGATGCCTTAGGCAGCACTGCCTTTGAGCTGCTGCTGCTTCAGTGCTCAGCCTGACAGAGAAAGAAGATGGAAATTATTCAGGAGCGTGAACCAAAGTGGAGGTGCTTGTGGTACCAGTGGCATCCCAGAGGCCTTTTGCAGAGGTCTATAGATGTCAACTTTTGTGTTTCCTAGGTGCATGAGTCACCGTGGCTGTGCTTAAATCCTTAAAATGCCTTTTAAGCACTCACAGCAGCATTTTCCCCTGTTCGTGTGGCTGCTTTCAAATACTAACTGCAGGTACACCCAGGTCTTTGCAAATCGATATGAACTGCCCTCTGCTGGGCAGAGGCCTGGTTTGACCCAGGAGCTGTTTAGCCATGTTAGCAAAGTCCAAAACATGATCTAATCTCTCTGGCAGGTTTTAAAAGCTTAAGCACAGAATTTTTTAGGTGGCTTTCCATTATAAGAGTGGGTTCTTGTGTAGATGGATCAAAACAGAGGGAGACTGAGCTTGCAGTTACTTGCAAAGTCAGACTGACTTTATCCTACAAACCTGCAGTGTAAGAAACAACAAACCTAAATAGCATGCCAGATCTCGACTCCATTTTTCATTGCTTCTCCTGTTCTAGGGCAGCTGCTACCTTGTCAAAATATGATGTGTACAGAAGAAAATACCAAAAAGAAAATCAAGCAGCTAATGAGGTATTCTCATCCCATTGAATTTTGTGGTGGAAGATGGGAGTGTTCCCTGGGACACCATGTGCTAGAGATCATGGCATGGTATGTAACTTTAAGCTTTCTCACTGCCAGTTTTGTTGTGTTAATATTTGAGTGCTCTGCTGAGTTGGCACTGCCGGATGCAGGTGGTTCCTTATCCATTACTGGCAGGAAATGTTGCACCAGAAGGGTGGATACAGGCACCCTGGTTGCTGGGGACTTGCAATAGGAGATAATTTCCTGAGTGGCATGAGACAGCGTGGTTTGTATATCATGTAAAAAGCCCATATCTTGTGGCATTTTCCTCTGATTGCTGAGTCCACTGCAGAAGAGTAAAAACATATGACACTTAAAAATAGGATATATCCTCAACCATTGCAAACGCCATCTGTTCTCAAAGAAACAACTGGTAGAAAAAAATAACCTCGGGTTGAAACCTTGCATGAAATTGCCATTTAAGATAAGTGGGGTTGGCTTTGTTATTTTTATTTTTTTGGAGGTGTGGAGAAGGGCTGTTTGATGGCAGCTGAAAGAAAACAGCTATGTGGAACTGGAGTGTGCGTGTTACAGATATGCAGAGGAGTCGTGTCTTGAAGACCTGTTAAAACTGTGGGACCAAGCATGACAGTGACACTGGAAGGAACCCATGCACTATTTTAAATCAGTTCGTGCAGGTGACTGCAGGAAGGTGTCTGCCCACCACCAGAAGGTGGTTTCTAGGGAAAATGTCTACATTCCTAGTCATGAACAGAGAAGACCTAATTTTCCAATTGGACACGGTTACCTAGTGAATGGTATGGCTTCCTTATCCATTCAGATTCCATCCAGACTGGTAGTGGGGAGTGAATCAGTAGCTTAGGGAATGCTGACTCTATCCCTGTGTGCTGCTCCCCCAAAGCACCCCCACAGCCATCACCTCTGGTAACAGGAGCTAAGTTTCTGAGCTTTGGCCAGTCTCAGGAGTCAGCATTGCATCTTCTGGCCCTGTCAGAAGAGAATTTCATTTTCACATAGTGGCAATTTGCTGTTACCCATGGATCTTCAGTAACTAGTCATACTACCTGCCCCTAGTCTGATGAAAAATCCTGAAAGCCCACTAGTGGACTTTGCTACTTGTGCTGTTTTGGATACCCTTTGGAGAAGTCAGGTGGGATACTCAGCATCTACCTGTGATTTCCTTTGGTGTCAAAACTGAAGGCAAACAGGAGCAACTCATCTCCTTTACATGGGTTCAGAACGTATGTGGGCTACATGCAGCTGCAGTAGCACATGAAATCAGCAGGCCTCAGCAGCAATATAAAGCCTGTGTCTTGGCAGTCTTGAATGGATCAGAAATTTGAAAATGGGATGGCTGCATTTCAGGGCTTCTGCCCCTACTCTACACTGATGTGAAGAGCTGCTGACTTGTACTTAAGACACATGCCAAGAAACTGTGCATGAGGTAAAGAGAACGCTGCATGGTGTTTGCTCAGACAGAATAGTGGTGTTCCAAGGCAGTGTCCTAATCCTGTCAACCTCACTGTTTTTATGAGTTCCAAGTGGGACAACATGGTGAAATAAGAAAAAGGCATTGTAATGAATAGGTTTGATAGTGATATTTCTGAATCATTTCTCTTTTTTGCATCTCACAGCACAGGAATAGCTGCAGTGATGCAGTGTTGCTATTTAGAATTGTTTTCAAAGTGTGTTTTGAGTTTGGTGTCTGCAGTATTGAAAATTTTGCTTTGGAAATGAGTGCACCTAAGGTAAAGGCTGTGTGCATGCATTTTCAGGCTCTGTCTCTCTGAATTTGGACTGCCATGCTTCTGATCCTTTTATCTCCAGTCTGAACATCAGAAGATTTGAAGGATACTGGCCTGTGCTCAGCTTTTCTGACAAGCAGATGAGGGATGAGACAAATCTACTAAACTCATTCTCTGCTTTGCACAGGAATAAGGCAATAACCTGCTTGCCACTGTTTGGTCCTAGTAGACCTAACTCCTGAGATAAAGACCTTTTGGTACTTAACCCAGAGAATGAGTAATTTTTCTGTCATGTGCTGCCACAACACATTTCTGTGTCCTGGCCTTAACTATGCAGCAGGAAAACCTGGATGCATTGCCCCAAAACAGAGCAAAAAACCACTGTGACTTAAGGGTAAAACTCCACGCAAGCCTGAGGAGTGATGTGGCTGCCATAGTTCACAGTGGTGGGAGAGCAAGCTTCTGATTTCATAAGTGACAAGACAAAAAACCTCAGTTTTGCAAGTACCTTTCTGGGGGGATGTCAAAGTCTTTCATACTGGAACAGTGTGACTAATTTACCAGTCCACAGACAGGGCAATGACACCGAGCCCTTTTTGAAACAACGTATGCTGTTCTTGCAGCACAACTCATAGTTCTAGATTTGAGCCTTGCATGTGGGTCAACTATTGACATTTTAATGCTCTAGCAACATTTGAAACACACTCTGCTTTTGTCTACCAGCTTTTCCATTTCTTGGCACTGATGGTCTTGATCTTCCATGGCGGAAGTTCAATATCTCTCTCAAGTTGAAATAAAATCTTCTGTACTCTAAAATGTTAGATCAGCCTTATTATTATTAATTTTTTTCCAGCTGTCAAGTTTAATGCATTCGTAAAGCATCCTCCTACTTTAAGTTAAAGTTGTGAAAAGTGAATATGTAACAGTGCATATATATTTCCTGTACATGTATTTGTTTGTGAGAGAACAAGACTGAAAACTACCTACCTGTTACCCCCTAAATCTAATGCAAGTTCACCCCCTCTCACAGCTTTAGATCTACCTGTGAAGTTTGTAGCATTGTGCATCTTTTTCTTGAGCTAAATGAAAACTCTGGTTTGGGGCAATATTAACTTTTATCCTAAAATGTATGAGTTGGCTTATAGTACGTTCCCACCATGGGCTCCTGTGTCTGCATCCTGTCATATTCTCTTCTGTGATTTCCAACTCATGTTTGCTGTTCTGCCTAATATTTAAACAAGTTCATTAGATACGGCCATGTTTTAAAAATATAAACCGCATTTCTCAGGCTATGGACCAACATGTTAAAAACCATCTGTGATATCAACTGCTCAACTTATGCTCTCCAAAGAGCCTGCTTTACTCAAGGCAAATGTTCTGCACTTACAGAAGACAAAGATGGTCATTTAGTACCTCAACTCACTTCTGAATACTTCAGCTAAGACTCTATTATTACAGTTTTTATTGTGTCTAACCCTCTGGGTTCTTTTGTGAATGTGGCAGGGTTTAGTGCCTCTGTCATTCATCCCAGTTATTTGTGAGCCCAGGTGTGGAGTTAGGTAACTCGCTTCAAACACGTGACTTTGAAAACAGGTGATGAGAGTGATGAGTGAAAACTAAATGAAATTTCACAACCTGAGGCTTAGGCAAATGTCCTTTTGACTGTTCAGGTTAATGTCATTACCAGGGGAGACTTATATTTCCTGAAGCGTTTGTTCCAGATGTGTTTCTTAAGCCTTCTGCTCTGCTTGGCTGACTGTTTGTAGTCTATCCTTGCTCTTTTGTACATAAATAAGTTGAACTGCTAGGAATTAGGAATTATGTTGGGCTATTGAAATGATCTCTAAAGAAGGTAAAAATACTTCTGAGGGAAAAAAGAAAAATTACAGGTAGGATTTTTTAAGCCACACTGGTATGGCCATGCTGAGGGTTACCTGGAAGTGTAGCTGTGTAAAATGCAGTGAAGCTGACATGAAAGTGAAAAGGAAAATGAATGTCACACAAAAACTCTGTGTTTACAAAGTCACCTTCTGCACTGCAGGAGCACTTTAAAGAGGAACATTTAGGGTGACAAACCTTAGCTGTAGAGCTCTTCTGAATTTTAGTCCTTTTAAACATATTTGATGTTCAATACCTTATGCCATATGAGAACAACAAAGGACTCCTCAAAACAGCAACACAAAATGCTGCCAGCTTGTGGTAAAAATTCTCAAAAACTTTCTCATTTCTTGCTCATTATGTCCTGTTCCTGCCCTCAGCCACTGTAAGGGGTGGGAATGTCGATTTTACCATTGGAGCAGATGGGATTTCTGCAAGTCACTGAGGATTCTATTCTGTTACTTAGTTCAGAGAAAAAAAAAAAAAAAACACCTCCTCCTCTGCCCTCCCTCAGTCAGGGCTGTTAGCTTTTTAGACTAATGCTTGGATGTATTCCTTGGCTAATGGAACCCTACCTTCAAGTTCTTCAGTTCTTCAGTGTCTTTTGTTCTGCCCCTGCCTCCCCCCACCCCAAAAATCTGAGCTATGAACAGCCACCATCACCTATTATAAACTTGTTTTCTCATATTTTAACTGCTACAGCAAAAATGAGTGCTTCACCACAGATCAGGAACCAAGTCTGACCTTAAAAAACTGTAGACTCATTTCTTATTGGTACTCAGACCCCTTTTTATGGCCTTGTTGTGCCATCAGCAACAGAAAAGTTCCTTTGCCCTTGCAAGAACGCTACAATGAGTTTTGACATGCATAAGAATCAGGAACCAAGTATCTCCAAGTGCTGAATGATTTATGAACGTATATTTAGTTAAAGGACAGATGACCACAGCATGCCCTGTTTTTCTAATGTATTTTTTTTGCAGTCAGAGAGTAAAATGTTGAATGAAGCAGAGTGTCTGAGGGCGCACCTATATAAGTTAGGGCTGACAGCCTCACCTTCTCTACCCACACTCTAATTTATGCAAATTCCCCACGGCTCCACACTCAGCCATGGACTGTGAAAAGTTTGAGTCTGTGCCAGCCTGTGTACATGTACCCTTCAACTTTTCCCAGTTACCCTCGTGTCTTGGGTGTCTCTTGCAAAACTGCTGTCAGCCACTCAGAGTGACCCTTTCTTCCATTAAACATTTTAGATGTCCAGAATATGTGTCTTCTGTTGCGGCTTCTTGCAACTCTGGAAATCCCAGTATCATCTTCATGTGAGACAGTTTTGACCATCTCAGTTAGGGTAAAACATGTTGAGTCACACTGTACAAACTGTCCTTGGTCCTGCATGCACTTGGCAGCTCACTGAGCTTTGCTCAGCCATCTGCTTCCACCAGTTTCTTCCTCAGAGGAACAGCTTATCACCTTGGTCAAACAAGACCCCAGGCTCACTCTGTACTTCTAGTTTTTCCTAGAAATACCTGTTCTCATGTCTGATTACTCTGAAGTCAAAATTCTCTGACTAGTTGTTAGCATCTTGTCATAGGAGAGATCCACATTTTTTGGCTCAGTCTGGGCCATTACTGATAGAATATGGAAATTAACACAGTTATGTAAAACACTTTTGGGACTGCAATGGTCCTCACATTACAATTTTGTATGGCTGATGTGTATTTTTGTAAATATATAAGTTGAAAATGTTCATAAAACTTCCCTGTTTCAGTTCTTGCGACATTTATTTCTGGAGGATTTTGTTTGTATCACCTTAAAAAGTCCCTTTTCCTATTGGGTTCCCAGCTCATGAGTATGTCAGCATCCATAATAAAATACAGAGACCTCATTAAAACATCTTTCTTTTTAAAGTAGTTGGGAATATCGAATTCTGATGGTATAGTGACAGCTGACTTAACAAGATAGTAAAGTTTCTTCAGAGCAGAGGTCTGCTGCTGTGCCAGACTGATTAGCTCTCCCATATATGACTGTGTGGTCACAGCTGAAATGAAAAAGATGGCTGGGTGGTCATAGCTGAAATTAGGATTTTAAAGTAAATTATCTTTCTTTACTTCTCTTGAGTGTGTGGCCAAGTTAATCAGCAGCATGGAGTTGCTGCATGACACACAGAAGGCACATCTTATTGTCACCTTTCACAACAGTGACACTGTAGAGGCACACTTAAATTCGTTGTCATTATCACACCATCATGTAAAGATGGTCTGAATTGTGAGGTAATATTCTGCTTACTGAGAGAAATGTCTGAACAGAAACACAAACTGCCCTTGTGGTGGTTGATGAAGCTGCCCAAGGTTCCTAGAAGCCAGTGGGAATCTGAAAGAGTTATCTTACTGAACAGAAGAATAAAATGTAGTCCTAGGACTTAACTCATGTTTAGCTATGCTTTACTTAAGCAGCTATTTCTGTTCTTACTTTTAGGATATGCTAGTAAAGCAGATTCTGGATTAAGATCATAATTTCTTTTTCCTAGCTAGAAAATAATGTCTTCTTCAGTGAATCCCCTTTCTTTTCAGCCTGTAGACTACAGTCTCAGATGGTAATAATGATTTTAATATTTCTTGCTGAGAAATGTAGTCATTAATATTCTCATGCAGAACTCACAGCAGTGACTGTAAATTACATGGTATTCTGGAAACACAGCAGGAGGCGTTTCCATCCTTGGACAGTTTATTACAAGGCCTTCATCCCATGGCATATTACCCATATTTAATTTGCATGTTGAGTTATATCATTGTGCCAAGTACCAGCGTTCTCCTGGCTGGTGAGAACGCCTGTCCGTGACAGTGAGCTATCCCTCATGGTCTGCTGCTTGTCCTGTGTGAGAGCAACAAGATAACAAGTCAGGGCCGAAATTCTCAAATGCCTCCCAGGGATTTGCCTACTGGTTTTAATAGGATTTATGAGGATTAACTCTTCCTCAGCCTTGAGAAGATCTACGCTATTGTCTTTACTGAGAACAATATAAAAGGTTTCAAGGAGTTCCTTTTGCTTTATCTGTGGCCATTAATTTGAGTGTGAGATGTTATCACTGTCAGTATAGGATTTTTTACAAATAATCATTGAATCAGATTAAACACTTAGTGGACATCAAAGGAGGAACCCTGTCTGAGCTTCATGGGTTCTTTCTGAGGGGAATATGTTTAGCTGAGATGACTGCTTTACTGGGGACCATTCTAGGGGCTTTCTCTTTCAAATAACAGTGGCAAAGAACAATAACTGTTGCTTAATCAGAGCAAAATAAGACACATTTCCCTAATGAAGATATATTCAGCTGGAGCCAAGCCTTTAAGATGCTTGAATTCATATTACAGTCTAGACTTTTGGAAGTTTCCAAGTAAGTGTTAAATGAAGATGTAAGGCAACAAATATTGGGTTGGGGGGGTTTCTGTGTTGTATTTTTACATCTCTTAAAAACTACTTAGACTAAGGCTTTTAATAGTTTTTCTTTTTTACAGATGTTAAAATACAACAATTTACTGTTCATCAAGGTGCCTCAGTTCAGAGGATTTTAGTGTTTTACATTAGCATGTAAAAGCACAATTTTTTCCTGTGCCCCAAGTTCAGGGTTTTCCTCTGCGGGCAGTTTTTCTGTACATGCTTGCAAAAGCTGTGACACAGTACTGTGTCCTGATGTCAGTCAGCCAGTGGAGCAGCAGGTGGAGGAGGTGATGTTTTCGGGTGCTGACCCATGCTCAGCTTGTGGTTTCAGGAAACAGTACACAGCCTTTTTCTAGCACAGCACTCTTCTCTGAGGTAGGTGGGGAGGGACTTCCATGCACATGGAGGTAAAGGCACCAGAGTTCTGGGTTGGAGGGGGAAATCCCTCAGAGAAATGGAGGAGTTGGTGGAGTCACTACAGGGGTGGGGAAGTGGGATTTTCCCCTCTCTTTCTCCTGTATTTTCAAGACCCCATCAGGATGGGGGACAGGGAGGAGACCTGAATGATAAAATGGCTCCAGATTAGTGTGATTCATACCTGAACATTGCCTTTGAAAAACGACTTCTTCCTACCAATAAACCAGCTGTTGTCTATAGCCTTTGAGGTAAAGACAAACCCAGAAGCTGTGTGTGTACTGGCACAGGTAAGAGAAGGGTTGCTGGCAGATCACATTCTCTGTCATGAGATCAAAGACATACCAGTGCAAGAAGTCTGATATTGAACAGACCTGCAGTGTCTGTTAAGCAAGATGTTAAGGTGTCAGATAAGTTTTGGCCACAAGTATTTTCTCTCTGGTATTTTGGATCATATACATTGGTTTAATCATAAATGAGAACTAGAAAATGTTGCTTAGGGGATCATATACATACTTATAGGAAATGACCCTGAGACTCTGTTACCTTAGATCAACAGCTTTATTTTAAAGTCACAACAAGTACACTCTGAAACATCAGTCCCATCTGGCTAAACTTCCTGAAGCTGTTAACATTTATTTTGCCCTCAGAAGGTATTTGGGTTGGTTTTACAAAGAAAAAGTTGATCGTTTTGACCAGTGTATAGGCTTGTTACATCCCTTCTTGTATGCCAGGGATGGTTTGAAAGCACTTACAGGTCTTACCTTTCATGAAGTCCTGAGATAAGGGAAGATTTCCATAGAGCATCTTCCTGGCTCCCAGATCTAAGGTCAATAATGTTCTTACTCTCTTACTGTGGCATAATGCTATAGAGCCATTGCAGTTACAAATGTACAAACAAGTGGGCTGAAGTCCATGCTTTGCCAATGTTCTCCCCAGCAGCGTAGGGCTGATTTTCCCTTTGGTCTAGGGGGATGCACACTGGGTGGTTTTCCCAGCCTTGCTGCAGTGTGGTGTCTCAGCTGGCAGAGCAACATGTGGTCACGGGGCAGCAAGCCAGGTCTGAGAGTATCCATGTGCACCTTCCTCCCCTGCCTGTGCATTCATTTATGCAGGCAGACAAACTGTGTCCAAGCTGCCTCACAGGGGGTGGACATGGGGCACTCTGGAGGCTATGGAGGAAAGTGGGCATGGCTTTGGCTGTATGCTAAAAAGTCAAACATGATTTGACTTCTCAGAGCATCATGATTTACACCTGAGGCTAATAAATGAATGAGACCTGGGGAGGAGCTCTATGGAAAGGGACTTAGGGTCAGTCCTGGTGGACAAACAGCTCAGTCTGAGTGAGCAGTGTGCTGCTGCTGCAGCAAAGAAAGCCAGCAGGATGCTGTGCTGCATCAACAAGGACATCACCAGCAGAGATGGGAAAGTCATTGTCCCTCTCTAACTGGCACTTCTCAGGCTGCACCTGGCATACTGTGTTCAGTTTTGGTCTCCACAAAGCAAACAGGTGTTCACAGGCTGGGGAGGGTCCAGAGAAGGGCAGCAAAGATGATCAAAGGCCTGGGCAGCCTGACATGTAAGGGAAGATTGAGAGAGAAACGGATGTGTTCAGCCTTGGGAAAAGAGGCTTAGGGAGACCTCATCAAGGTGTTCTAGTATTTCAAAGAAGATGGATATTCCCATTTGCAAGAAGTCACATGGAAAACGCAAGGGGTACAAATTATTCTCAGGAAGATTCCAATTGGACAAAAGAGGGAATTTTTTCACAATGAGAACAAACAGCCCTTGGAATTATCTTTCACAAGAAAGCGGTGCATTCCCCGGTATTGGCCACTTCTAAGATTCAGCTGGAAAGGGTGCTGGGCTGTCTTGTCCAGGCCATGCTTTTGCTGCAATAGGTTGACTTTCTATGATTCTATATAATAAATTACTATCAGCACCATTGTTCCAGCTACTCTGGAACAAGCATTACTTTTTTTTCCACCTTGTAGTCTCCAGGCTGTCCTGCATTCCACTGATATCAAGAACCATGGGCAGAGAGGAGGTCAGTCTCTCAGCTAGTTGTGTTTTAATGCAGCATGCAGAGAAGATTTTATCTGTTGGAACACCTTAACTGCATCTTAGGCAGGCTGCCTGAAATCCAGAAATTCACCTTGCTTAACACATGTGGAATGTGGCACTTAGCTTAAATGGAGAATCCTCTTTCTCCTTGACTGGGAACCTCTTTAAGGTCTCAGCACACCCACACACTGGTCGGGCTCATTTGATGTGTACCCAGGCTCTCCCTGGGTGGTACAACACATTGCTGCATCTGCACAGCTTTCCTTTTAATCTGCTGTGCTGGGGTTTTCAGCAGTGAGACTATTGCAGTCTCTCTGCAATACAGTCTCTCTGTAAAGAAACACTTTACACTATTTTTGCGGGTAAAAAGATGAATTGAAAAAAAAAGTGCATGCTGTCTGTCTTTCTAAAAAACCACATGGTTTGGGTCTTGCTGTGAATCTGTAGTTTTGCTGAGCTATATGTTGATATGCTAGATGTATGAAGAGAGGTATTTTCTTTTATGGAACGTATACTGTCTTCTAATTCTCTCTGTTATGGTAAACCTGAAGCCAAGCCAGGTTCAAATGCCCATTTTGGTTACCCAGCCTTCGTTCCCAAAATGGTACAATGCTGAGTGGAGGGAAATTATTTTATAGCTGTCATAATGGAGGACACTATTAGTGCAGTAATAATGTGAGGATTCCTAGTTAGTGGACTCAGTACTTTGAGGGTTCAATTTCAGCCTCATTCATGGGTTAGACTGAAGTTCAGTCAACAATTTAAAGGCTTAAGAAGAGCCTATCAAAATGAAGCCTAAATTACAAAGGTCATTTAAAAAGGGATTTATGTCCTTCAGTGTCTCCTTCTTTTGTTTCCAGGTCTCCTTTGGTTCACACTGGTCACAGATCCAGGTCTCCTTCTCAAGATGTCAAATTACTAGGAGTCAGAGATATAAATTTCCTCAGTCTGAAACTTCCTTGAAACCTGAGGCATGTGTTAGGCATTCCAAGGTCTTTGTTTTAACCTTGCACAACAGATTGTATTTGAGGTAGATCTGTAATTAAACTGATTGACTATTTAAATATGTTATGGATGGATAAAAATGATTTATTTCTCATGTTGGCAAAGGAGAAACAAATATCCCTTACACTATCCAGGTAAGGAATGGCTTGTTGGACTAAAGTACTCTTAGAGTGACATGGTAAAATTCCTGTTCTGCTATTTTCTTGTGTCTTGCATGAGATCTTGGAAAATCATCAAATAACTGCTACTCTAGTAGTCAAGAAGTCTTATAGTCAAGGATAATGATTATATTTCAGAATCAGCATTTTTCTCTGAAATAGTTTTTGTTGACCAGTTTGGTCAACAGAATTTGTGATAATGAACTTCTTGGTAATCTATAACGTGAGTAGCTTGTGTAAGGAGTCCTGACCATTACTGGAATGCAAAGTAGAGTTCCAAGAGATGAGAGATGTAAAGATGGATTGCCATGCTTTTGGAAGGAGTTAGAAGCAATAAGCCTTCACTCATTTCAAAGCATACCTTCAGAATTCCCAGCATTTTCTCACTGCTGAAGCAAAACAATTACTGTCCTCAAACTCTTGTTCCACCACGGCAGTGTATCTCAAAGTGATACAAACCATGGAAGGTCTGGGTGCATCTTCAAGCAGTATCATTCTGCATCACCCCATGGAATAGCCATGATTCACCAAGTTTCAAATCTTTTAAAGATCTTGATATCATTGAAGATGAAGGTTATAAATCATTTTGAGAGCGGCTGATTTAAAGTAGAGATATTTTCTCTGAGAAGACAAATTTAAAAACACATTTATTGCAACTTTTCAATTTTACATCAGAAATGTCTGAGCATATTCCATTCAATTTGTACTTCTTCTATCAAGTATTTTCTATTTTTACAGAGAGTTGTGACTAGGTTAGAAAACAGCATTAGGTCAATTCTTAGTTTGATAATAACAGACTGAAATCCCAATGCTGACCACTGAAGTGTTTCTTCAAACGTCTCTTTTGAACAATGCTGTCTGTAATGGCAATCACAATCATACCTTTTCCACATGAGGAAAAGATGTTTATGTAGTAAGTCAAATTGGAGTTCTCTTTTACATATCTCTTATAAATACACACCAGAGCAATAGTCACGGGTAAATTTGTGATCTGTTTTTAAGAGACTACAGATTATTCATAGAAACGTTGCTTCTTAAGGCTAACTTTGCAGGACCAGGTCTCTGGCTGAGAAAATGATGCTGTATTGATGGAAATACTTGCCTTTAAAGAAATTGCATCTCTTGGACCATTAGTGAAGAAAATAACAGGTTTCAAAGACAAGACAAAAATTCATCTGTCACAATGTGCAAGAATGCATTTCTTAATATTACAATGTTTCACTGCTGTAGAAAAATTAGTGTGATGGTTTGCTGGA
The DNA here is from genome assembly GCA_013400215.1 of Cisticola juncidis. Lineage (NCBI taxonomy): Eukaryota > Metazoa > Chordata > Aves > Passeriformes > Cisticolidae > Cisticola > Cisticola juncidis. The sequence continues at coordinate 66,888 of VXBR01001472.1, forward strand.
ATGTGGTTAAAAAAAGGTCACCTAGACCTTTTCCAACCTCTTCTCATGAACAGTCATTTTTGTAAAATTTCAGACATGCAGAAAAGTTGTTTGTCTCTAAAAGCTGAAAGAAAATGAGTGGTTGTTTGAAATGAGGTAGCTTAGATTTTCTGGAATCCTTTGGAAACACTCATGTCTAAAGTGTTAATTTTTAAGCAGCATTTGTCAGGTGTCCTTGGATAGCATCCCATTACTGGCTCAATAAATGTATTAGTGGTGGTGTTGTGCCCCCCCACCCCAGAAGAAAGACACCCTTGCTCTCTTCAAATCCATTTTTGAGTGGTGACTGTGCAGGACTAACCACAGCTGCAGCCAAGGCACTGCAGGCTTCATATCCTAACACCACATGATTCAAAAGGTGCATTGGTCCTTTTTCAGAAGCCACTCCACTTACAAGAGCAGGTGCAAACCTTATCTTAAGGGTTGAGCTCAGCCAGGTCATGTGTGAGACCTTCTGGAGCTAGCACAGGGAAAAACTCTCCTTCTTTCTCACATCCCTCCCCTTAACCTCTCACACTACCTGGCTTCTGACCAGCTAGCTCTTCTGGTGGCTCTATTTTCTCAATTTATACTCTTCTAGTTTTGGCACATTCCAGGCATTACCCTGAAATGCTTTTCTAAATATAGTATGTCACTCTTTTTCCTCATGTCAATCCATACTCTCAGCTCTAAGGTGCCACATGTCAGAGCCCTCTTTACCTTTCTGCTGCAGCTGAAGCTGAGCAGTGTGTGTGCCATAGCCTTTGATATTCCTGCTTAAACACGGTAGAACTTTAGCTTGGCATAGCCCACCTTACATTATAGAGCATTTTTCAGTAATGGCCTACACTGGGAATCTTACCAAGACTTTTAAAAAGTATTTGACAGGGTGAAACAAAAATATTTCATGCTCTTTCACACAATGCGTTGGACTATAGGTTTTTATCTTTTCTATATCTTCAGGTATTTATATGCAAAGTCAGTTAAAAAATGCAGCTCTCTTAAAAAGATAATTAAAAAAAATTAAGACCCTAAATCCCATTTTCTCTTGGCATTCTTTCCCCTGCTCACTGCACTTTATACATACATATATGTTTGAAGATGAGATATAGAACAATAACTTTTTTTCAGTTTGAAGGAATGATACCCATTGAAAGGATCTTAATTAAAGTAGCAACTGTTAAAAAGTACTATTTCACTTTAATAATTCAAGTTTTACTTGTGAGAATGTGAAAGAAAATATTTTTATTTAGTTTTTTGTAAAAGCTTGGTTTTCCTATTTCTAAAGAACTGTGTAGCACTAATTTGGCAATATTTCTGTGAAATTGAACAGTTGAAAGGATAAAAATGGTTTTAGGTTATCTTTGGGTTTTTACAGTTACTTTGCTTAGAGATTAACATACAAAATTCAGTTGCCTTCAGAAGACTTCACAGTCATTATAAATTGCTCAAATCTTGTTGTATTATTATCCCAAATTTATCTATATAGTACCTGATCTTACTAGAAAACAAAACAAAACAGAAATCCAAACCCCATATTTCTTAGGAACAGAAACATCAGTTCCACCAGGAATTCCATCATTTCTAATGCATTTGTCTGATTTCAAAAGAGAAGTCAAATATTGTTTATTTATTGGAAAAACAAGAATTGCTTTTCAAGTAAAGGGAATGGAAGTGCTTTGGTGTGATAATGCCAAATGCTCATTTCTTTTCCCAGCACTTTTATTCCTTCTGTATGCATTTACTTCAAAATTAGAGCAAGATATCAATAACACTAGATGTATAGTAATGGAATGTCCTGAATTAGGCTCTTTAAAATGAAAACTGTGTGCCCACTTCCCCAGTGCACTTCTCTTCAGGATGAGGGTCTATCAAAACACCCTGGTTTGGGACTTGATCTCACAGGCATCAGGGATGGAAAAAGGATCTTCCCCAGACTAATGACATCTGGGAAAATCTGTGGCTTGTAGCAGAGTGGCGATCAGATAGCCACAGCCCTGGAGATCAGTAAGGGATTTATGAGATACACATGGACTCAAAGCATGGTATTTAAAATGACATGTTCATCCTGAAGTGAAGGAAAGACTTTCCAGTAGCATGCTAAAGAAATATTCCCACTTTTTCTGCTGTATGGTACCTGTGAATCAGCACTTTCTTATTTCTACGTGTCTTTTGAAATTTCTCTGTACAGAACATCCTGTGGTTGGAAAATCACAGGCGTGTCTGCAACCCTCCAGAGGAGACAGTATGATTCAAAGGCCCTCAGACTGTGATGGAAAACAGAGAACAAGACTTCAGGTGTAAACTGGAGAGAACTTGGCTGCCAGCGAGCCGTCCTTTGTGGTGATTGCAGCTCAAAAGAGTTGAAATGAGAAGAGCCAGAGTTTGACTAGAAGCCAAGAAAAAAGACCAGCTCAGGTCAGTTAACCTACCACGTTGCATGTGGGGGATCTGTGATCAGGCACTGCCTGCTCCAAAATAGTGTAATTGAAGGGATGCAGACTTCATAGGTATCCTTGCCTGAATGGCAGCTGCTTGGGCTTGCTAGGCACCCCTGATGGAGGACTCAGGAAACTACCCCAGCAGAATGCTGCAGCTGGTGAAAGAAATAGGCATGTAACAAATTGGAGCATTTAGGGAGAGGGTGCTTATGGAGGGATAGAAAAAGTATGGAAAGGGAGACCAAGCTGTTCAAAGGCATGAAAGCAGCAGCTGAACAGAGCTGGACTCCTCATCCTGTCAGGGATAGAGTGCCATGACAGAGACATAAAATCACAGGTCTATGCTGCTTGGTGACTTGAAGGTCACTTCCAGTTTTGTTATTATTCTTAGCTGATATTTAGATACCAAAAAATCTGAGGAAACCTCCTGTACTTTACACATTGCTTTTGTGACATGTCTCAGACCCAGCTGAGAGTACTTAATTTGCAGACATTTATAAAGTCATGTAAGGAGGAGATGTAGGAGGCAGACATATTCAGAACTAAATGGATAATGGAGCTTGGAATAACAACCATTCAAAAGGGTGAACTGAAATCATGGCCAATACTTTCATTGTCACCACTCCATTCTAAAGAGAATGTCAATGCCAAGTGGAGATATTTCAGTTCTCTGCTGATAATAAAATCAAGCAAGGAGAACTGTAGCCATTGGAAGAGAAAATTACATGTGAGTAAAAGAAAAACAATTTCTTTCACTTTCTTGGAAATTATCCCATCTTCTCATTGCTTTCATCAGAAATGCGTTCACACACCTACCCACAATTTCCTTCCCCCAAATCCTAAATGAGAAAGCCCTCAAAGGGTGATGAAGACATTGCAAAGTTTTAGCCTAGCTGCACAAGATATTATCTGATGTCAAAATTCTTTTTCAGCATCCCAGCAAGGGCACAGGGTTGATAAATTTCTGGACTCTTCCTTTAACCTCCCCAGATTTCTTAGAGCTCTTGCATAATTGCACATTTCACAAATCTCTAACTGTACTAGAAAAATTTGGTGCCCTGAGGTCAAAATTTAGTTGAGTTCTGTCACCATTGAAGCCTGTTCTCAATTCTGGTTTTGGCAGGCTGACTTTAATGAAGGTGATCTGTGAGAGCTCCAGATCTGAAGACATAAGCAGAAAATTCACAAAGCTGAAGCTAGATCATTTGAAGGCAAATCTAAACATTGTGAATATGTGCCAGTAGCTTCCTCCACAGGTTTTGGAAATTAGATAGAAATTTCTACTGAAAATTTCAGTTGCTTTGTCATGGTTACTGCCGTGGCTAACCAGGTTTGCAGTGGGTCTGCTGACTTGATTTTGTTGATCCCTTGAGCAATAAATCTTGCAGCAGAAAGAAGTAGAAAGCAGAAGGTTTCTAATGGAATTTCCACTAGAGAATTTAGTTTGAGACAAGTTCATCTATGGAGAGCCTGATCTTTCAAACAGCCTACTTCCTGATTCCTTCCCTCATATTTGATGGCACCAAGCACTTGGTGTGGTTAGGGAGGCACAGACTTCTTCACATCAGAAGGAGGGAGCACCAGGAAAAATTTTCCTCCAGAAGCATTCATGCAACTTAGAAGCAAAATTCAGCCCTTAAAAACTGATTGTCCAAATGAAGTTAATATTTCAATACTATTGCTACTGATCTGGTGTTAGTGAAGCAATGTAATTTCTTTGAACAAAATGACTCAGCTCCTTCCAGAAGAAAGAACTGAGGTGTGGTGCTGACCTCTTCCTGTCCCTGACATACTACGGTTGTCATGGTGTCTCAAAGGACCTAGGGAAAAGCAGCAAGAACTCCTAAATAATTTGTCAGTAAGGAAATGCCCTCTTGTTTCCCTTAGTCCTATATAGAACAAGATCTATCTGTTTGACAAAGTATTAACTTCCAGTTTAAGAGTTAAAGGCAGGATCATATTTACTAAACTTCTTTTTAAAATAAAGCAATTTATGTTTCTAGTGCTGAGATAGTCAGAGAAGGTGTGTTGCTTATGAGACACACTTGGCCCAGCTCCCACCCTTGGAGTGTGATAATCAGATCTGGATAAATACACATGGACTTTTCTCTTCTGGGAGTACTGGACCACATCTGGCTGAAATGGCAACAGCTGGAAATACATTTGATTTTCATCAAGTTATTTGAATGATCTTTCTTACCTTGGCAACAGTATCAATGATCCTTGTCGATCCTTCCAAATGCAGTTTCTCCTTCTGTGGTTTCATGGTTCCATTATTGCAAATACACCTGGGCCAAATTCTTACCCAGCTTTCTTTCAGGAAAAAAAAAAAAAAAAGTCACAGAAATGCCCCTAAGGACTTGTATAAGTGAATGCTCAGGAAAAATGTAAGCCAAATATTTGATCTACTTTAAGGGCTATAGAAAACTGCATCTCTCACTTGTCCCATGCCCGTGCTACCACTGGTTTCTCCAAACTGCAGTTGTTGAAGTGTTTTTTTTTCATTTTCAGTGTTTAAACTCAGCCATCCCTGAATTCCTTCATAGGCTGAGTAGCAAGGTGAAAGTTCTCCCATTCAATACCCTTTTTACTTCAAAACTGCTGACATTAGTGACCATGTGTCTCACTAAATACTCTGCAGCATTTACATCCTCTTTTGGATACTGTATTTGTGGGTCTCTCCTGTGTCCTACTGAAGGGCCAGCTGCATGAGAAGCCACTTAGCAGTGTCTCTCCATGACCTTGTAACTCTTGAGTCCTCTATTTTTTTCCAGTTAAGGTATGCAGCACCTGGGTTTTTCACATGTGCAGAATGGACTTGTGAAATAGGTGGTGTCCATAAGGTTAGAAAAGTGTCTGTCTCTCTTTGGGTGCTCTATTCAGAGCTCCCTGAGCTCTTAAGGCACCCTGAGCACCACCACATGGGTATTTCTTGGGAAAGATCTGGAAAGAGAAACCAGCACGTGGCCATGTGTTAGTGACCAGCCTTGCATTTTTATGTAGTCCCCATGGAGAGAGAATCCATGCTGCAGTACTTCTGTGCTGTGGCTGTGTGTGCATGCAAAGAGCAAGCACAGTCACTCAGGGAGCAGCTGGGCTGTGTTTGGGGTAGGGTCATACACACTATTTGGGCTGTGCCACTTGTACTGCTTGCAAGCTATGTGGATTTTGCTGGAGCAGAACTCAGTAAAAGTCATTAAACGATTTTACACAGATTTGGAAAATATGTTGGGACTGTTTTCATTTGCTCGTGAAGACAAATGTTTTGGTTAGAAGTTCTTAGAATACTTAGAATCATAAAACAAACCCAAAATCCCAGAGAAAAATAACCTTGTGACACTAAACAGTGTCGGGGACCCAAAGACGGGACTTTCCAGGGGGTATAGTAAGTTCTTTCTTCTTCCTAGAAAAACTGAATATCCCCACATCCTTTGTCTGAGAGCTCTTATTTCAATGTTTGCAGGAAGGGAGATGAAGAAACTGTAAAAAAGTCAGGACTCCTGGGTTGTAGGGTAAGCAACTCACTCAGAGCAACAAGAAGCAGTTGATTTATGACCTGCTGCTCATTGAAGTTATCCATAAATTGAGATGTGTTATCCTGTAAATTGCAGAGAGACAGATGCCTAGACAGAGCACAGGGGAAGGTGTGGGAGAGATAATTTTGGTAAAATTCTCTATGATTTATTGTGTGGTGATCCCAGCCATCCCAATGGACATCACTTTGACATAGTAGCTAGGGTCCTGCAATATGCAACGAGAGGGTATAGTAGCTAGGGTCCTGCAAATCTTTTTGTGAGGTTTGCTGGCCATTTTCCTCTCTGATTTACAAACATTTGCCCAAGAAAAGGAAGTAGAACTTCAGTAAGTGGAAAAAAAAAAAAAAGCTTTATTAAGGCTTTTATTTGTGGCAAAGTATTTTAAGAAAACATGTTTGGTACAAATGGCGTTCCATATCTCCCTGGGTTATTTTCTTTCTTTTTTTGTGAGATAACTTTATTATCTTCCTGGGGCTTTTATCATTATAATAGTTGTGGTTGGAGTAAGGGAAGGGTCTTATGATTAATATTTTATTCTGGCAAAGATCAGATCAATAATTTGTTCTCTCTTTTTTAAATTTAATGTAATATAGGCTGCTCCTTTTCCAAGTTGGTAGCTTCCTCCTCAGCTTTTCTGTCTACAGATCTTTTACAGTCACGTAAATTTTTCTTTCACAACTTTTGATTTAATATTGATGTTATGACTTGGAAGGAGAGCTCCTTCCAAGAAGAAGGGGCAAGATGAGGTGTCCAGACTTTTTTCACTCTGCAACTTTTTTTAGACTGTATCAGCTCTTGTGAATTACGTGGACTCAGGCTTGAGTCCAGCTTGTCAGGAAAGCTGTAACCTTCCTGCACCTCCTCATCATGTCCAAGAATATTCAGGAGGATACACAGATAGGAAAACAGAATAAGAAGTTTTTGAACTCTGCTTGTCTTCCTGATTTTCGTCTTCTTTTCCTGGCTGTGTCATAGGAGGATCTTTCACACGGATTGTGTGCTTTGCTGCACCTTGGTGAAGCAGGAAGATGAGGACAGCTCTGAGATACAGGCTGCTGCTCATGTTGTGCCTTGCTCTCCTTAAAGCTCTGAAGAGCAGCCCAAATATGCCTGGGGAATGTCTGTGACTTCAGCCATATGAGAACCCTTGTTGTGCAGACAAGATGATGAGATTTTAAATAAATGTATGGGTAACATACATGTATTTGAAATAAAAGTATGGGTAACAACTGTTATATCATAGCTTCTGAGGGCTTTAAAGGTAGGAGCAAGATGCAGGAGTCAACAGTTCTAAAATATTGATATTGTAAAAGAGCACAAGTTTGTGGAAGGAAATGGAAACCTACATTTTTGCTGATATTTCAAATATCTGTTAAAAGATATAAACTGTAATGGATCTTGATTTTTGATTGTCACCGACTTCCCTTGAAACAGGTTTGAGCTTATTATGGAGGGATAAATTGAAAATATATCAGTTCCTTAGGGTTTTGTTTGTTTGTTTGTTTTTGTGAGGTTTTGTTTGGTTTTTTTGTTGGTCTGTTTTTGTATGTGTATAGGGGTTTTTTTCCTCCATGGATTGACTCTCTCACTTCTGGCAACATTAGGACCTCACTAAGAGCTGTTCTTCTTTTGAGCCTTATAGTAAACACAGGGGTTGTTGGCTGGAAATCCCCTTTTCAGTCTGTCCCACCCAGTGGATCACAGGCAGCACTCCTGCAGGAAATACCTCAGTCTTCTAGGTCAAGTGGGATCCCATCATTCCTATTCATGTGGCCAGGCTCTGCCCTTTGCTTTGCTGTTGCCTTCCCCAGCACATCAGTGAGGTGCCCAAGGTGCCTTTCTGTTGCTGACTTTATGAGTGATTTTGGTAACAAATGCCTGTATTCACTCAGCCTGGGATTGGTTTAGTATTTCAGTACTTTCCCTGCCAGCATGGATGGTTTGACCACCACATTTTGGTGGTCATACAGACTGTTTTTTATGTTTGCCTATTGGGATGGCACTTGTTCATTTGTTTGGGGGTTGTTATTATTTTTAAAGGTATTTTGGATGATGTTTGCCTGTGCAAATCGGCAAGGGGAATTAAGAGACCGGAAATAACTTTTAATTCTCTAATCAGGATATATCCCAGAATGAAAAAATGTCCATTCTGACAGACTTGTGAAACTAGAGAAGAGATTGAATATTTTGTATTTAAGTAGAACTCACTGCCAGCAATGATACACAGCCTCTGACTTGACTGTGTGTTGCTTATGTTGGAATCAGAAAGAAGGTCATAAAGGAAAAACGAAACCAGAGATGTGGCCAGTAAAGTCTTCAAGTTTCCTGTTTCATGCCTGATAAGAATAGGACTCCTAATGACAATAAGCAGAGAGGGAAGAATCAAGGCAAGGGGGAAAGTATGTGTAAGACTGCTAGTGAGAAGCAGACTTGAGAAAAAGTGAATTTGTTGATTTACAAAGGAGACAATCTTTTCACTGAATGAAGCTACTATATAATTTCCTTTAGTCATTTTGAAGACTGTGATATGGAAATTGAGGATCAGTCTAGAGTTATCTCTTTTTATGAGTTATATTTTTGTAAGAATATGCAGAGATTTCTTTCTTAGAATAGGTATTCTGTATTACTTGGAAAACTATCAAGAAAGCGTTCCCTGCAAGAAAACACTTACTTTCCATACTCAAGGTTCACATGGCAAGGAGAGAGAATGAACTGGTGCTGCAGTGAGTTCCCTACTCTGGAAAAAAAAAATAGGAAGGGCATGGTGAACAAAGGAAAAAATGTTCATAAATCCAATGTGTCCTTGAGGAGAACAAGGCTTCTAAGGCTTAGAAGATAAAGCAGCAAGCTCTGAGACTCACGGGGGCAGAAATTAATGGCAAACAGGAAAAGAATTAAAAGGCTTCAATCATCAGTAGTTTCAAAGGAACAGCTTCCTTTGTTTTCCTTGCCTTAAATGGAGGTTGATGTGGATCCTGGAGAACTAGACTTAACCTTGATGCAAAGTCTGAAAAGTTTGAAAGAAACATTTGTGGCTGTTGACCCAAATGATAACCTAACACTGAGTATGGTGTTGCACACAACTGATGTCAGCCCCACAGAACAGTGTTGATTATGCCCTTGAGATCTTCACAACTGCCTGGGAATACCAGAAAACACCATCCCCACCCTTCAACTTGAAGGTGATAATGGGACAGAGAGGACATCTGGGCTTCCATCGGACGGAAGCTCTCAATCAGTCAGTCAGTCTGTGTTCTCAGACCTGTATTGTTTGTGCTCTAAGGCTTGCAGTGCTGAGCTGTAGCCATGTGAATGTTGAGCTTGCTGTCTGATCTACTCTGTGTAAGGTGATGCATTACCCCCCTCTCTGGTGTACCTGAATACAGTGGGATGAACAGCCCTCTGGAGCTGTCTCTCTCCATTTACTGCTGAGAGAGCATAAAAGCATAAACAGCTGAGCTGATTTAGGCTATATCAAACTCCTAACTATCCATGGTGAGAGGATAAGACTCTAACCTGAGCCAAGTGGAGATAGGTCTGAATATTTCAAAGAAAGCAAAACCAGAGTGAGGGCTTCGGTGAAGGTGGGTGACAAGAAACCAAGTGGAAATCAAGATGACAAATCCTTACTGCAGGGTCTGTAATGCAAAATGGGATCTGTGGGTGTGACTGAGTTTGTGGCACTTGCTGTGATACCATTGACTGCTGAAGCCTGGCTGTCCTGTGGGACACAGAGATCCAGCTGATGCAAGGGGATAGCAGGAGCACGGGATTATGTGAAAGGCCACCACCCTGTTGTCACTGGATGCAGTGAGCTCCAGGACAGTTTTCTGAGAGAAATGAGTGTTGTGGGCATAGGAGAGACAGAGGTCTGTGCTGACCAAGAGGGTGGACAGATGACAGAGTGAGAAAGTCATGGAACGAAAGTGGTCCAGCCTTCCTGAGGAAGGCCTTTTCCAGCAGGGAAATACAGGCATGTCCAGCTGAGGGGAACACAGTTTGTATCATATAAGGCCCTAAAAGTGACTTAATAAATGAGAGAGACAAGATATCAAAGATAATTTCAGAATGATTGTGATGTTCAGGACCGGGTCTGTAGGCTAAGGATCAAAGAGGTGAGCAGTCTTGGTAGACAGCAGGAGGTTTCTGGGCTGTGAATTCCTGCTTTCTTCACAAAGGTTGCAGTAATAAAGGAGGACAGGAGTTCTCCCTGGGAGAAGCAAAATTTGGCTAGCCAAGTACCCTTATGCCCTATTAATTACTGTCCTTCTTTTTTGCCTATGATCTCTTCAGACATCACCTAAAACATGTTGTGCTGCCATTTCATTCACCTTTTTCCTGTGGAGGTGGAAGATGTGCCAAACCTGTTGAAGAATTTATCCACTCCAGAGGTTTATGTAACACCTGTGAGGTTTTCTTACTAATCAAATTTCTGAATGAATCTACTTATGCAACCAGCCTACAACCTACAATACAAGTGTCTGTATTTCTTAAGCAGGGAGAACTTAGGACCAGGTGACCCACTGTGGTCTCTTCTAACGTTGCCTGTTCTGTGAGGTGAGGTAGCAACTTCTACATTTTCAGAGTTCACACCACATTGAAACAGGCCAGTGTGAGGCTATGCTGGGAATGCCTAGCAGTCTCCAGTCTAATTTGGAAACAGCCTCTCAGTAGATCTGATTACTCCGGTCCTAAGCTATTACTTTGGACCACAACGGAGATGGCTGGAGAGCCAACATCAGTTGTATCGACGTGAGGGGGGAAAGTAGATGAGGTTGGTTTGGGCATATTCAGTGTTCCCTGAATGCTAATGAAAAGAGAAACATGTTTGGAACCATTACAACTCAAGCACCCTGAGGATTTCAAAATAGTGTCCTTTTTTATAACAGTAATAAATTTGTCAGTTATGTGGGCAAACATTGTGAAAAACGAATGTCTTTTACTGCATTCAGAACTGCTGTTCCAAATCCAGTGAGATAATGGCCAATAAAACTTTGAGCTGGGAGGTTGAGCTTTGCATTGCTAAAGCTTCATTATGTGGGGTTTTAGAAAATGTACACATGTGCCAGAGTGTCTCATTGTTCTTTTGCTGTTTTATTATTTTGTCACTATGAAGTGGCTCTGATTTCAGCCGTGAAATGCAAGTTTAGCTTATATTGATCCTGCTGTCTGTCTATAGGTTCTTAGCAACTTTGCAGGATGTTGTTAAGAGCAGTTAGCTTTTATTTGCAGCTGAACTCTACTATCATCTGTTCCCTATCAAAACAAATTTTATCCCAGTCCAAATTTTTTTTTTTTTTTTTATTTTATTTTTTTTTTGTGTCATAGAAGGTTGTAGTTGAGATTCCCCCAGGTTTTCTGAATACTTTGAGGGAGCCAATCTATTTGGGCACTCTGAGGCAGAGAATGTGACTGCAGTTCCCAGAACTGTTTTGTTAAAAACAGTTGTGGTGGAGCCATAGCATTCTCTTTTCTTTATAGTATACAGATTCTCCATTGGGTGTTAGGCTGACACTCTCCATTAGGTTCCCTGTTGCAGCTTCTAATATATTGCAGGCTTTCTTTATATCTTTGATAAATCCAGTAACCCCTTGTTTGAAAAACATTTATACTTGGTCAGTCTTCTGTAACCAGGATCAGTTTTCAGCACTTAATGAAGGCACTTCATCTCATGAGAAGTTAGCATCTCAATCCAAGTACATCACATTGCCAGTCCACTTGTTGGTTCTTTAGGTATTATAAATCAAATTCACAATAATAACAGTTCATGGGTAGTGTCTGGGTATTTTTCCTAACTGTGGTGTACAGTTTACAAAATAATGCATAAGCCAGTACCCATTAGCAGATCCTTGGAGGAATGACATTACAGACACAATGACTTCAAAAAGCATGAAAATACTGCAGCCTTTAGGACGGGATGTGTGAGTTTACTTAGTGACCAATGCTATGCTAGGAAAAATTAACACCTTGTGCTGGAACAAAACCAATAGACAATGGCATGTGCTTGCATAAAAAGCCTACCCAGAAAAATCACAGAATATTTTCCAACAGAGAAATTATGTAGTAACTAAGAACTTGCTTAATGTAAACCAGGACACCAGGAATCTTATGAAAGACTGTGAGGACTGTGTGTTAGTGCAGCATCATTGGTATCTCTCACCTGATCAAAACTGAACTCCTTGATGGACTGTGGCAGGAGTTTTCTCAGCATAGATGGAAAAAGCCTTGATCAAATTATTCTTTTGAACAGCACTGAGCTTTTGGAAGGGATACTGGGCATAAAGCACAGTACGACTATACCAATTTAAAAAATTATGCTGGACGGAGAAGGGCAGGAGAGTTTGTCATGGACTGCCTCCCACCACACTCTGCTCCAAAGGACAAGTGTGGGAGAGCAGCAGAGTATTTTGTCAATCCCCTCTTGCATAGGAAAGCTCAGTGTTGACAGTACATCTGCTAGAGGATCAGAAAATGGAAATTGTTACTCTCCATTACCTCTCTTCTATCTCTGACACCTTGTCTGTTATTTATGGTTTTGACACTGTGCTATCACATGTATCTGTCTGGGGCTGTGTAATGGAAGCATTGTACCAAAAGAGTGCAGAGAAATTTGCTGTTCCCCCTATCAGGCTACAGCAGGTTACACGTACCACTAGAAAAACTCTCCCTGAAGTCACTTGATCAGATTTTGTTGCTGGTCATATGCATTTGGAGAAATGTCTTCAGTACTGTCCCTTGGATTGTGTACAGGCAGTGAAGGGGATCAGATCCTTAATTTTATCTAGGGAGTCAAAGGCAATTAAAGTCAGAGGATTTTAAAGGAGGGAATTGAAATCAGATGATTACTTTTGTTTTGGTTTATTGTAGAGGCAGGAATTAAGGTTTTGAATCTGTTTTATCTTGTCATCAGCACCAGTTGGTTTTATTAGAGTTAAATTTAGAGAACAAAAACATAAACCAAAAGCACTTAAAACCAGCACCAACTTTCATCCTTTTCAAGTGAGTATGTTTGTAAATAACACAGTGTTATGAAACAGACCTCTAATTGTGTGTTACTGTTTCCCCTGTAAAGATGCTGCAAGGGGAGCAGCATTTGGAGGTCAGCTGCAAAATGCAGAAAGAGGTCTAGGTGGTTCCCTGGCATCCACATGGTTTTGATAACCTAATGGTCTTCTTCCTCTGTAACTGAGGAACTCTTTCTTTACTCTTCTGCTCCTTCTCACACTACTAGCCAACAGGATGCAAACCAAGTGTCCCCTTCCAGTGCAGCTTTTGTTTACTGAAACTCTAATAGCTCCACTCAGGCCAGGTGCCCTCCAACTGCCTGCATGCTTGTACCCTTTTCTGAGGACAAACACTGGTGCTTGAAGGGCTTCAGTTGCCTGCTACCATGGCTTGCCACACTGCACAGCCCTGCTTAGGAAACAGGATCTGTAAAAGAGTGCCACTGAAGTCCTCTCAGATGTTTTTTGGCAAAGAAGCAAAGAGGAACGTTCGGTTTGAGCATGGGAGATTTAAAGCTTCTGTGCTGTCTCCAAAGTCTTCCCGGGAGCACTTGAACGGGAGCCTTACATGGGGTGGGTGGGTTTGGGTGTGTGCCAAATCACAGGACTGGGTGGTGGGAGGATGGGGGGACCCAGCTCTGGGCAAACACCCTCCCTATCTCACTTTGGATGTATTATTTTCTGATGGAAAGTGAAATGTTGATCCCCTCTCCTTTCCTCCTTATGGAATTGTTTTGCCCACTGCTAATTTAAATCTCAGGCATAAAAGAAATCTTTGTGTTCAAATAAAAAACATAAAGCTTCACTCTGGAGGCAATTAAAAATGAACAGACAAAATATTATAATATACTGAACGATATTCAAATGCTTTTTAACTTTTTCCACAAAAATACATCTGCAGAGCTGTATGCCATTGCAGAGATTAGTCTAGAGGGATTTGATCCATAAAACAGAACAATAAATTGACTTTTGATCTTTACTGAAGTGGTGAGTGAATGGAAATACAAAAAAAAAAAAAGTAGGAAAACAGCACAAAAGGTGAAATTGTGGAAATTGTGGAGAATACACCAGGAATTTCTGGAACATTTTACACTTTAAAAATGTGCACATGTGGGTTTCTGTTCCATAATTTTTATGGGATCTGCTTTAAAAAGTCTGTCAGAAATGTTAGGGAGCCAAGGCTCTCATTCTTTTAGACCAGACTCTTACAGTGGAGCAAACTCAACAGGAAGGTCCTCAGGAGCCTTTTGTAGATAAAGTGTGCACACTGTTCGGAGAACTGTTATCGCAGATATCAACAACACAGATACCACTCATATGTCTCCAGGAATGGTTCCAATGTCCAAAGGCTCCCTGAGGCTGGAAATAGCAATGACAAATTTTGTGCTGAAGCAAATGTTACCTTTACCTCAAGTACTGATACTAATTTGATAGAAACACAGTCTTCTGCCCAGATAAATTTTGTCCTGCCAAGCAGTCTGCCGGTGGAGAAACCCATAGTCTGTGGCAGTGAAATCCTGGTGAGAGGCTCTCTGTTACCTCTCTCCTCACAATATTGAATGTCCTAGTTTTCATGTCACATACAGATGATGGTACATCAGAAAGACAAAGCTGATGGTTCTCTATCTGTCATCAGAAAGTTGTCTATCTGGCCTAGGGACAGTTTCTCAAAGATACACTTCCTGCTTTTCTTATAGCCAAACTACACTAGAGAGAAAGGATTAATTAAAATAGAATCAGAAGAGAAGCTAGAGGGGGAAGCTGGAGGGAAAGCCATTGTGATGGGGTGACTTTCTCTTGAATTAGTGCAATTAGGTTGTGTTTGATTAGACCCTGTCATAAAAAATTAGTCCCAAAGATGACCTTAAGAGATCATTAAACCATATTTCCTTCTGAACAGAAGTGCAAATTTATCAACATGATCCCTGACAGATGTGTGTCTAACTCCTCCTTTAAGATACCCAGAGATGGAGGCTTGAAGATGGGGCTTCAAAACTTATATAAGCTTTAGCAAGCTATAGTAATGAGTAGCTGTGATTACCAGAATTAACCTTATATTCTAAGGAGGTGGAAAAATCAATCACAATTTAAATATCTGAGTGGGTAGGCTAAGTAGCCAGCCACAAAGGTAAATCAAAATAAACTTTGAAGACAGGTAAAATAGTAAATATCCTGGTCTTTCTGCCTTTTTCAGTTTTTTTGTATGGGTTTTATTAAAAAAATTAGTGCTTTCTCTGTCTTTTGTAATACAGCTTTGACTAAGGATACATAAATATCTTAATATCTTTTGGTAGGGAGGAGAGAGGAGCACATTGTTTTGTTTTAACTGTAAATTATTTTCTTCCTTAATTTCATATGGGGTGGAGATGAGCATGTGATGAGTGGCAAGGCAGAAACCAATTAAGACTCTCCAACTTCTTACCTGCCTTGACATGGGATTGCAAAAACTGCTGCTGAGAATCCATATTTAGTTGGGTTTATCTGGTTTAAATGTCTGGATAACTGCTTTTGTCTCTTTTGTGCTTACTATGGCCTTCTAGAATCTTTTCTCTCCAAAATTGCTGAGGGATGTACAGAGAAAATTGTTTGTGAACTTGGCTTCAGAATTAGGTCATGAGTTATTGTCTGAGAGTTTGGTCCTTAAAACTGAACTGTCAGCAAGAATCATTGAAATTGCTAGGAAATATACTGTTAAAAAATCAGCTTGGTTTTACCTGCACAGCAAAGGAGGCTGCTGTTTGTACTTCAGCAAAGCTGGAATTTAGACATTAGTTAGGTTTGTTTTATAGCACAGACTTAATTCTGGCACATACCTTCATCTCTCTTTGATATTTTGCTCCAGAGCCAATGTAGTTAAGGCTACAGTGTTTTGAACTGAGTGCTTCTTTTACAGATATAAATCCCTTTTCTAAAATGGGAAAAAAAGAGAAGTATATTGTGACTGACAGCTCAATCTCAACTTTGCATCTAAGCAAAACCCTGGTCCATGAGCAAGGCAGGAAGTGAACTGGAGAGCTTCAGAAATAGCACAGAAACCTACATTCTGCTTGCAAAGGCACCATTCAGTGCTTCCACAGTGGCTGTAGCTCAGTCCCCTGCAAAAAAAAGGCAGCAATCCTGGTGTGGAATAACATGTAAAAAGCTATGTTGTGATACACACTCACAATAAGAGTGCCTTACAGCAGGTAGGAAATCTAATTGCTTGGAGGGTGGTGGAAGACTGCCTTAATTCAAAGGCTTTGTGAGAAAATGAAACTGAGTGTGTCAGAGTGGGACTTTGGAGGTTCAGATGAAACTGCAGTTAGGTCAGGTGTGGTGCACGCTGAGGGAAAGTGAGTCAGGATCCAGCATCTTTGGGTCAGTATGGAAAGCAAGACCTGGCATTTATAGCTAATGAAAAGTGTCAAAGTAGCTCTAAGCAAGCTGAGCTCCATCCAACAGTCTACTTTATTTTTGCCTTTTTTTCTCTTACAGTGGAAGTGGGTTTAAATAATAGTGGGTCTGTGTAGTGAAATCTCTTAAAGTGACCTAGAAAAGAGGTTTAGCTGACCCCGTGTGCTTATTTCCAGCTCTCAGAGCTGTCTCTTTCTTTCTTTGCAGAATTCTTTCATTCCTAAGGCACAGTGTGGGCAAGAAGACACACGTACACAATGCACCCACCTGCAGATAACTCAGGTGCTGGTGGCATCACAATGTGAGACATTAGGGCATTAAACGGGCCAAAGAGAAAGCAAATCAGCTCTCACTTCCTGCCCTTCCCATGCCAGCACATGGTTAATATCCCAAGGTATAGCCTGTCCTGCATGGTCTGGTGAGGGAATTGTTGGGGAGCAGTGTCATGCTGGCTGCAGCTCTGGGAGGTCTGCTGGCATCACCTGGGTGAGCACACTGTTCAGCCACTGCAGAGGATCCAGGGTGTCCCCAAAATATTGTGCAGGTGCAGTCTGGCCTCAGGTGTGTTATCTGTGTGCCTGAGGTGATGCATTGCCTCAGGATGATCAGTGGGACTCCAAGTGCTCAGGGTGGTGATGGTGGGGAAATACTGAAGCAGTGGTAGAAAGTCTTGTCCTAACTCCACCAGTGCAGCAATGGTTGTTTTTTGCATGTGTGACATAATCTCCTGCATCAATAGGCTGCTGAATCTACCAGAATCTGTCCAGAGTGTGTTAAGGTCACAGAGGATTGAGCTGCTTTTTTGGAAGGCACGAGTTTCTAGCACTTGCTGAAAACTTGCAAATGATATCCTAAAAGTCTTGAAATTTCTAGAGGAGTATTGAGAAACTAAAAGACATGGGCATAATCATGCTGTGGTATTCTGTCATATTTAATGCAGTTCATAGTAAATGTATGTGTTTAAATAAGTGTGTATTCACCTCTTTGTTAAATAGTTTCTCTACTTATGATTATAGGAGTTCTTCATATTAAAATTAGGAGAGTATATGGCTTCACATCACCTATATTTGCAATCCCATTGTAGAAGAAAAGTATTGTGGTAGTTTCTGGGTGGTGCATTTCAGGAACAAATATCTAAATCTGTTTTTCTTCAGATACATCAAATATATTTAGTTTCAATGATGGAACTTTATATAATCTTTTGGAATGTCACTTTTTTTTTTGCCTGAATGGAAAATAAATAGCCCTTTCTTTTTCCCTGCCTCAAAAAAAATAATAATCTGGAAATTGCTTTAAATGCTCAAAAACAGCTACCAGAGGTACACAACTTAGAAACAGAATTGTTAGCTTTCTCAAATGATTAAATCTGGATTTTAAAGGACAAACAAAAATTCATCCCAAATGATAATTTTTGGGAGACCCCAGCTTAATGGGTGGACAGCTTTCCATTGGTCCAGTTGAGTTTATTTTCATTTATACTTCATGGTATCCTTTTTCATGGTTAGTCCCATGGGATAATTCAATGTTAAGCATTTCCCTCACTGTGAAACAGGTTATGGAAAGGTAGTATAATGGAAGTTTTGTGACTTTTAGAACACATCCATTCCCAGGCCTCTCAGGTTTCCTATTTGGAATGAAGGGAAGGACACAAGTGTAGAACACTTGAGGGCTGGACCTCCAACCTCAGCTCCTTGTGTACTCTACACCATTGCCATGAGGCAGCAGAGTTTGGTGGGGTTTGGTGGGGTTTGGTGGGATTTGGTGTGGTGGTGCTACTCCCTTGCTTTGGTAGAGCCCTGCAGGGATATTCCTACAGTCCATGCTACAAATGGGAATAACATCACCGTTTCCATCAAGTTTGTGCTCCTTTCCTCACTGTGTGTCACGATTTTCTCTGCCAACAGCTTCATTGATCAAGGCATAAATGAAGGGAGGGAACTGACATTTGCTGTCCTCCCAGCACAGAGAGGAATGCTGGCTCTGCAACCTCTTAAATGAAGGAAACACATGAAATCGCTTTGCTCCCCTTCTACAGAGAAGTCATTAACCTCAGTAACAGGCAAGGGGATAGGTTTTTAAACCCCATGCCTGGGGGATTAGACAAGCAACTGCTCCTACTTGTCAGCATTGATATGTCTGAGTAAGTTAGACCCTTTCTGAAAACATAACTCAGGTGAGCAGAGGTTCTGGCTGTGCAGCTTTAGCCCAAGCAGATGGAGCACAACAGGACTTACAGAAGAAAAGCCAGACTCAGGCCTGTTTATGATAAAGGAACATCTACATGTTTACATTTATCAATGTGAATTTCAGGAAATATATATATATACATAAAATATATATATTTTATATAAATATATATATATAAATATTCAGTGTGAAAAATAAAAGGCTCACAAATATTTTGGTATTGTGCCTTAAAAAAATTACACTTTCCACTGCCAGTCATGACTTTAAGTCAGATTATGGCTAAAAATATTAAGGGAAGGATCACCACAGCAACAATCACATCGCTCCCATTCTGCAGAGGAAATGGAAAAACACTCAAGCTTTGCCAACCTGAATAAATTACCCAGATTATCAGAACTGTAAGGAAAGCCATACGAAAGCAACTCTGTGTGTTTGTGTGTCTGGGAGTGTGTGCAAATGTGTTAACTGGGTTGCAACCCATTAAATACTGAAGTCAAATGGGACAACTCTGAAAATATGCTCGAGAGACAAAACATTACTGTGATGGTACCTTAATTGGCCAGCAGATACCATGCGAAGGGTGCCACAATCAACATGAAATAACTGCACGAGGACATGGGGATGATCAAAGCAGGAAAAAGGGACGAGTTTATTTACAAAACTCAATTTTATACATTTCCTAAGGTGCCTGTGGATTGGAGGATGGAATCCCACCTCTCAAACCACATTGGTCAAACCAACTGTCAATCAACTTTCTCCTCTACCTAAAAGTATATAAACAATGAAGGACAGATAGTGAAACAAGGCTATTGTTTATAGTAGAAAGTGTTGAGAAAGTAAAAATTCTGACTCCAATATGAAGGACAATTCAGAAGGCTTAGAAAAGTCTTGAAAAACAGGGCAACAGAAGGGTAGTGCTCACTGCAACAGTGGGGGACTCCAGTCCAGCTGCTGGGCTGGGCTCTCCTGCCCGTGGCAGCCTGGAGATGGGATGGAGCACATTGATGCTCACCTGGTCTTGTGCCAAGGTGAAGCTGCGAAAGGCCTGTTTTGCTCACACAGATTCACTCTTACTCCACTCTTGTAGCTGCTTGTGCTTATCTGGCATAGTTTGCTCTGCCAAAGTAAAACATCTCGTTAGCCAAGGGGGGAAGAGCAGGGGTGGAAGGGTGAGGGTGCAGGAGTGAAATTGTCACTGCTTGACTTGAAGCACATTATGCAGGAGTCTGCACTGGAAACCTCCTCTTACCAGGCTGCCCACACTGTCAGTGAAGATAGGATGGCTTTTTTAGAGGCAGTCCAAGGACGTGACTTAGAATAGTTGAAATGATGTCAGGCTTTTTGGTGAATTCATACTGCATTAAAGACTCTAAAGTCATATTATGGAAGCCCAAAGCACATGGCTTTTGAGCACTGGAAGAAATGGCGTAGAGTGCAAAGGCTGTGTGTTCCCATTCTCTTGCCATTAGTATGAGCACTTGTTTAGCTGTTTGCGGGTCCAGAATTAAACCCTGGATTCTTTGTCCAGGGGGCTGCTATCACTTTCTGGCTTGAATTTCTAGCTAGAAAGGATCCTCAGTTAATTTCGGGATGCCAGATTTTAAATAAATGGTGCTTGATTGGTCTATGTCTTTACCCTTTTCTCCTGTCCAGATTCACAGATGTTTTGCAAAGGAGGTATGTGCTCCTCCAAAACAAATGTAATAATTTGTTAACAGACTGACTAACATCTGATAACAGATTTGCATTTCTTTCCTTTTTTTTTATGCAGGCCAGTGCAGCTTGGGCTGGGCCAGATGATCTAAGTGATGCCACTGAGATCCTGGCCCCATTTGAAGTATCTACGGAATGATGGGTCCAGTATATTGTATCAATAGTCTGTTGATGCAGACTGAATTCCAGTAATGACCCAGACCTGGTGGTAACATGGCTGGAAAATGGTTGCAATGGCTGCTGTCAGAAGCATGTGGGGCTCTCCTGTCTTGCAGGACGTGCTGTTCAGGGCCCTCGTGTGCCAGTGCCAGAGAGGCACATGAGCAAGAAGGAGGTTTCAGTTTGATGAGCTGGCTGAAAACTCCTGCTGTTACCTCCAGCTTGTAAAGAGCAGATTATGATGAATTTGGTTGCTCTGCGGTATTTTTTTGTTTTTAAAGTATTTTTTAGTTCTTAAAGTGCAAATTTTAAAATTTTCTTGCCAACTCATTTGAAGAGCCCAATGGGCCCTTGCTCTCTTTTCTGTCTTTTGATGGCTGCCACTTTGCTGTGCCCACTGTGGCTCCAAGGCTGGCAGTCTGCTTAACCACAGGGCCATGCCACATGGCATGGGTTTTGGGCTAGTTGGTGGTGACACTGAGCAATTGCAGTGGGGAAAAGCTAACAGTGGCAGCTGGCATTAATGAATCCTGCATCATCCAGGATCAAGGACAGGAATCCCAGAGCTCAGAGGGTTTTCATGGAAGTCTGCTGCGATCTTGATGTGAGTGAGGGAGTAGAGAAGATCAAAGCACATCTGGATGGACTAAGAAATGCATAAGCACTGGAATTCTAATACTAAATACAGTGTTTGTGCATTAGTTGATTTGTTTGTTGGTGTGGTTTTTTGGTTTTTGTTTGGGTTTTTTTTCCCCATCTCTTTTTAAGATTTGCTTGTTTGTCTGGGTAAGGAAAAATGAGTGGTACATATGGTTAGATGTCTGTCCAGTATGATTCTGTTATTGTGCATGTGAGCCTTAAAAATAAAGTGTTCCCCTGGCTGTAGTCTAGAAGAGAATGCTATGCATCAGTGCAAGATAGCCCTTGCAGTGAGTTACACTCTTGTTTGTTTCCCCTGTAGTTATTTCTCTCCTTGTTTGTTTGATTTAATTTGAAACAAAAACTATTCTGGTTGTAGGCAATTTTGATCTAGGCATTCAGGAAATGGAACAGGATTAGATCTACTGAAAATACAACTGTGAAAATCCTACCAGAGGGACATGTTTCTTCCCCCACTATTCTGTCAAATCAGGTCTGATCAGAATGTCTCCTCTGCACCACCCTGATCTAGGTGTTAGAAGGACAGATTCTGAACTGGATGATAATGGACACTCTTTTTCTTTCCCCTTCGAAATCACTGTCTCCAAACTTAAGTCTGTATGTTATAACCAACACTCCAGTCTAGAAAGTAGAAGTGGCTCCCTGCTGCAAAACTCATATCTGAGTTCCTGATAATGAGATAATATGTGAGAAACCACCGATTTCTTTCACCCAGATTTATGGGATGAAAGCCTCAAATATGAAGGATGTATCTAAAGCAGCTGTGGGTCTTGCCTGCATTAGAGTTTGGGAATAATGGACTCGGTAGCCTTGGCTTCACAGAGTGCTTTTCTGGGGATTAGTTTATTCTGTTTGTTGTACCTTCCTGTCAAATGTGATGGGAAATCAGTGATGAACAGGAGGTCCCTAATCTCCATGGATACTTGTCTCTGCATGGTGTCAAAATCTGAGTTGGCTGTTAATTTTCTCATATTTTGCATATGACTAATTTACTTAGGAAGGGAAGGAAAGGAAGGAGGTTATTTGAGATTGAAGTAAAAAATGAGAGAAAGAAAATTTGGCTGTGGTTCTCAACTGTAGCTGCTGGGAGGCCTCCAGAAGCCTGTCCCATACCTGCATCCCCCAAGCTTGTTGTCAGCTTTTACACTGTGTCCTGTGCTCAGAGCAGGGTCTCAAAAGAACACAGCTGTTGCAGCTACTCATAGACCAAAAGGTGACCTTTTGAGTAGCTGAGGCATGATGCATTAATTAGTGCATTTCTGGCTAAAATGGAAATGAAGTATTTTCCTTAGCAGGAAGACTTGTTTGTCCTTTAACTTGGATGCATCCTTTTTTGCATCACAGGATAGTGTGGCATGCAGACCACTCCCAGGGCTTTCTTCTGGGCAAAGTTTTTGGTAGGACTTTGAAAAAACACTGTTTACTAGAAGGACCCTCCTAGCCAAATGTAATAGACTTCAGTTTAGAGGTACCAAGTTTGCAAAAAACAGCTTCTATTTAAATAATGTGTGGGAGTGAAAGCTTCCTGGTGAAGTGTATGTCTTTAGACTATCAGCTGATACTTGTAAGCACCATAACCAGCTGTTAGTTCAACACGAAGTGTTTTGCTTCTTTCAATTAATCAAGAGTGTCTTGGAAGTTGCCACACAGGGCATTCATTACAGGGATGTTTAATGAGTAGAATATTTGTCATTTGCACAGAGAGAGGCTTCACCAGTGATCCCACTGATGTGTGATAGCCAGGTACTTAGGAACCCTGTGTATCTATTGGGTGAAGGAGGGGAGGCAGATGGGACCAATTTTTCTCAATGTCTGACATTAAATTTCCCACGTGGTGCTCCAGACAGAGATTCAAAGAGGCTGGAACCTACCTCTCCTGCTGACTGTGAATGAAGACTGCAGTATACTCGGCTACAAGTCCATCTGCTCTGTAACTGTTTTTTAAAAAAAATTATCTAAGAGTGTTTTTCCTTTGAAGTATCCGGCACCATTTATGAAGGCTCAAAAGGAGTGTTATTCATATGTTTTAGATGAAGGAAGCTGAACTGTCAAAGTAACAACTGACTTGAGAATAGCCAGTGTTCTCTAAGGTATCAGCATTTAGAAGACCAGGGAAAAGATCCTTTGCTTACCAGGAAATTTCACTGATCTCATCAAGCCCCAAAACACAGGAAGGAAAAAAATCTGCAGAAATGAAGAAGTGCCCAACAGACCATGCTATCTTGTTGAAAACCCCAGTGGTAAAAAATTTTCATAAAGTGATAAGTATCTGCTTCTGTGGGATTCTTTTTATCAGTAAAAGTGTAGATGGTGTTAGACAAGTGTAGAGGGATTCCATAAATAACTGCGTTTCAGTTACCTGTTAGGCATCAGCTTAATTGTTGCAACAAACAGCACAAGATGACAAAAAAATAACACATTTCTATTCAGAAGTTAAACTACTTTTAAAAATGAAAGGAATGAAACCCAGCTCTATAATTTTTTAAATCCCAGTTCATTAGAATGGACATGACTGGAGAAGCATGAGCTAAGCATGGCTGAGCAGCTTTCAAGACATTTCTCCAGTATGTTCTCACTGACTCTGAGACCTTATTTCCAACCACTGTATCTGCTCATCCTAGTGCAGCACCCTTCAAACCAACCTTCCCCAAAGCACACAGCAGACATGGTCTGAGAAAAGAGCTAAGCACAAGCTGGTAAGCAATCACTGCAAGGAGTTCTGAGTGCTGTGGGATTTAGTCAAACAGTAAAGTACAAGCTTCTACTGTGATTCATCTGGTGTAAAACTAGTGCTAAGTATTGTACATAATTAAGACAGCATTATTACAGTGAGATGGCACTTCTTTTTTTGGTATGGTTAAAGTCTTGAAAAGGTGTAATGTTTTCAGCATTTGGAGCTGTGAAGATGAGGAGTTCTGATAGGAGTTCATTCTAAAAGATATCATGGCTACAGTGAGTTTAGATCATAATTTGTGCTATTGCTGAAGCTTTGCATGCATATTTCTGTTGCCTTTGTGAAAAGCTGTGGTGTTTGTGAGAACAAACACGACCTTAGAGTCGTGTTCATTAGATAACACTTGCAATACTGGTTTCTCTGCACATGCCGAGGGTTTTCATGATTTTTAAGCCCACAAATCAAGTATTTTATTTTGAGCCACACTTCTTAAAGAAGTCCTAATGGTTTTTCAAGTAACAGGCACAAAAATTATATTTGCCATAGAATGCAACATAAAATGTAGTGTCAGTGACCTAGAGAGTCAACATTTGAACCTGACTGTCAGCAGGTACGGAAGTATTAGTAAGGCATTGTCTCTGCCAATGGGAAAGGTTGAACAAGTAGGTCATTCCAATTTGCTTACTTGTCCCAACTTTTTCCTTCAGAGGTCCACAAATCAATTTTGCTTTTAGTGAATACATGATTTTGGTAAAAATTTATTGTGGTATAATGCAAAGAAATTCAGCTTACTGGTCATTCTAAAACCATTTGTTCAAGTCACTCGATTCTCATTATCCTTGACTGGAAACTCCTATGGTGTTATGATTTCTGTTCATTGATTATCTGTCTGCCTTGCAAGGGAGAGGTGGGAAAGCAGACTGCAAGATGGTGACATGGACCATTTTAAGGGACAGGACTTTAGAAGAACCCATTTCCACCTGTGTATTCCAATGGATGCCTTTGTAGTATGTTTGTGCTCTTACTGGAAAATCTACTGGCTACTTCTTCAACCTAACTTTTCAACTACTTTTCTTATAGTTTCCTTACATGCTTTTTATACTGTGTTCCATGCACATCTCTGAGGAATTGTTTGTGTAAGTTACAGGAACTACAAGGTCTCAGGAGGAATCCCAGGCAAACAATGCACTAGGGTGAAGATATCTCAACTACAGCCAGAGAGCCCTTTCTTTTTGTATGAGTTGAACGACCTATAGCATTTTACAAGTCTGAAGATTAAGAATTCCAAAGGTCTTTCTGAAAAAATGATCATTTAATATAAAACATAGATCAATTCCTGTTTTATTTGCACTGCTGCTTTCAGGGTGAATTCCTAAACTATTAGTGGAGCAGTAAACTCTCCTCCAGCAACCAACCATTGAGGTTTTGAAAGGAAATCAAAAGCAGTGCAAGGCTGTTGAGGAAAGGGCTTGAAATGAAGAGTGTAAGATTCCTGACTTCACCAGTCCTATGGTAGCTGCAAAAGTTTGTGAGGATTACAGCTGAGAGAGGGATGGGCCAGAGACCGGACAGACACCAAGGGTTCAAGAACAAGATATCTTCCTGCAGAGTTTTGTCCTAACATGCCTTCTTGCAGGCTCACAGCCTAAACAGCACACCTAAAAACTCTGCAGGGTTGATCTGTTGGGGGCACACCACCAGAAGTGGAATTGTGTGAGAGGATGATAAGCCTCAAATGCAGAGAGCACCTGTTGACCATGGATTTTTACCTTGGACTTTGTTCAGCCTGACAGGATTTATAGAGAGTCTGGACATGTAAGAGAAATACTGTGCATGCCCATTCTTTGTAAGATAGGGTTTTCACTTCAGCTGAGGAGCCAGGGACCTTGCTGTGGGTGCATGCTGGAGTTGCACTCCTGGTGCTCTCTTAGCTGCTCTGACTTTTATCTTTATTCCAACCATGAGCTCACTACAAGCCCAAAGGGAAAAGTGTTTGTATTCCACTGTGCACACTGACAGTAATTTTGTGGATGCAGCACAACGTTGTAGAAAGAGACAGGTATATGGAGCATTTAGAAGGCAATAATTTCTTCTAACTTATTTATTTATTTATTATTATTTGCCACATTCCAAAGCTTGTAGTGAGAAGAGCAAAGGAAAGAACTTGCAGACTTCAGAAAAATCAAAACTTGCAGCTTGTGCTGGATGGCCTTATTTGACATACATCTGTGATTATGGAATGAATTTTCAATTGCTTTTGAACTTCATCTGGATAATGATTCATCCTTTCAATTTCCCTTTTCCCTCCAGAACATCTGCCATTAACAAACCAACCAGTTGCAATGTTTTACAATCCACGTTTGAACCCATTTCTCAAAAGATTGCACATTTCCTTGAATAAGCAATTACTCAGCTCATTTGCACAGAGGTAAGGTCAGTCTTGGGTCTGAAAACTGAATCAACAACACTCTCTGGCAACCATCTTTGGAATGCTCAACAAGCAATTGCAGTAGAAACTTGGTAAACTGCAACTTCATGTTGCAGAAATGCAACATCAATGCTGTTGATGTACAAACAGATATTGTACAGCCTTGGTTTAGTTGAGTTGAGCCTATTATATGGTTTAGGCATATGCCTGAAGATGGAATTACATGACTAAAGTTAAGATGTGCTTAAGTGTTTTGTTGTGTATAGGCCTACACGCTACATCTGTGTTTGTATTAAGAAGAAAAGCTGTTCTACAAGACATTCAGGCATTTTAAAATGTATTTTTGTTCTGAATTGGAACAGGAAGTTTTATCTTTTAATGAAATTTTAGAGATTTTAATTCCAGAAATCTTGTAATTGAGCATACTTGAAACATTGTGTGTCAGTAATGTTGAAACTATTTGAGACATTAAGATTGAAATATTGCATGTCCACATATGTTACTAAATTAATTAGAAGCAACTGTTAACTAAGCATGTCGTGATTGCCTGGGTTGTGTATTACCACCCCCTGGATACAGAAAAGAGCTGTGGTCTGGTCTAGCTTCTTGGCTGAGATGCAATGTTCCATGAACGTTCTTCTGAGCTGAGCAGTAAAACAAGGATGTTCATCTGTGCACAAAGTAGACCTGGACCTACTAAACCCTGCTCAGTCCAACTGGATTCAGGTAGGGACATCTCAAGTGTCTTGTACCAGGTCTTTGCTGCAAGTGCTTCAGAAATGCAGGGCACAGACCCTTTACTTTTGCTTGTAGGTGGTTTGGGTTTTCCTTGGGTTCTTGGTTTTGCCTTTGATGTATCCAAGATGATTCCATACTGTGCAGGAGCCATGATAGTTTGGGCACAGCACCATTTTTTTTTTTTTTTTCTTATCTGATGCTGTACATGATAACTGAGCTCCTCTGGAGCTGAGGACTGCAGCTCTGCAGCAGGCAGCCAGAGTGAAGAACTAAGCTGCAGCTACTTAAAGTCAAGCTGGGTCTTCACAGGAACTTTAATGTTACCTTCAAGTCAGTTCTGCCATGGACATCCCACTACCTGAGGACTGCAGCCTGGCTTTAAACTTAAAAGCAAAAATGTGCAAATCAAAACTAAGCATGTTTTGGTAACTTCTTACTAACTATATTACCATAATAAATTGTCATTTTATTGAAAAAGATTCAGTTTTGCGGAATCAACCTTCACTATAAGGAGACTGATGCACTGGGAAAAATTCAAGCAGCTCTGTGAGAATATAGAACAAATGATAGACAAAGTCTTACCAGACTGAATACATTGCTTGTTCTGCCTGTTTGTAGATATAGTGGTTGTTTGAAAGGGAGTAGATATCTGGAAATAGTCTATGAATGAGAATCATGCTCTGTTCCCCTCAGTCTCCCCTGCTCTTCAAGTTAAAATCTCTTTTCTCTGTTTCATTGCCTGACAGATCGAGTAGGCTTGATCCCCAAGCCAAGGACTTATTTGGGTAGGTGGGCTTAAGAAGACTGAAAAAATTGCTTTGGAGAGGAAACTTTCCGTGGCCCAGGCATATGGCACCTGTGGTGAAATTTATTCAGACAAATGTTTTATCTAAAATGGCCTTTCCTGTTAAAGTCTTTAGGTAGTTATGGCTTTGCTTGCCCTTTTCCTATGGGGTTGAAATAAATATCTGAGATTCACAGTCTTTGTGTCCCTATCAGCCTCTGGGTCAGCTGGCCAGCAGAGAAGTTGTCTAATCCCATTTTGAGAGATATTCTTTCATCTTTTAAAGCCTCAACTCCAACAAAACATAAACCAGTAAATTTAGCTGGAGACTGTGAATATCCCCCTTTTTGACAGACCCCTCTGCCTTTGCTTTGCTCCTCTCTTACTCTTTCTGTTGGAAACTAGGGCAGTTCCTACTATCCAACCAACAGAATTCTTTGGATTTAGATGTGAGTAAGAATAGGAGTGGGAACCTGAATTCTATGTTCATAATGGTTACTATTATTATTATTGTTATTATTATTATTATTAATAATAATAATCTCTAGTTACTACATGATATGTTTATATTTCTGTTTGAAGAAACAGAACAGCTTCACAAGTGAGTATAAGAAGATGCATGTGTTTTCCTAAGCTTGTGTGTACTTAACTGTAATCTGACACTTACTGTAAGAAATACATTTTATAAAATTGGCAGTGGCAGACACATATTCTGATAGGAAAAAAAGTATTGAATGATACACTGCATATCACTGATAGAGACTTGCAGCAGTATTTCCATAAAAGTAAAGGATAATTTAGCACTTGAAAGTCAGGCCTCAAAACAAAAATAAAATGTTTTTCTGTTTTTGTACCTAGCCTAGGATATATCTCCCCTCACTGCAGACATCAGCAGTGGAGACACATATGGCAAAACCCATCACCCCAAGCTCTCTTTGCAGTCAATACAGGGAGCAGGCACTTTTAGGCCATGATTCATCTGACCTATTTACATGTCTGCTGTAGGAGGAGATGAATCACTGCCTAGACTAGATCTGTGCGGAGGATAAAGGGAGACTAAGATGGCCAGCACAAATGTAGATGCTTGTAAAGATCTACAGATGGAGTTTAGGCTTTCAGTTTGGAACAACAATTTTCCAGAGAAGAGTAAAATTTCCTAAGTCGTGTTTTCCTGGCAGAATAGGTATAGGAATACATACATCTGTGGTATTTTTCTTCCTGTAACAGAAACATTTACAACAATATCTTTTGAACTCTGGCCCTATATCCACTTCCAAATGTTCTACCATCTGAAGAGCTGCCATTTTATCTCTCTCTGCCTCTGTCTGTCTTTCACACATACAGACATGTGTACACATACCACATTTCAGAGCTGGGCCTTCTGAGTTTTCAGCATTAACTTAAAATACATGCCTCTGTGTGTGGTAACCAGAGCTGCTGTTTTGCACAGACATATATATTAATTGGATTTGTTTTTTAAAGAAATCCAAAGCAAAAAAATGCAAACAAAAACACCAAATGAAGATTTCTGAAATTTCCTTCTGTTTAAAAATATAATTTTTATTAGTTTGTTTTTTTCTTCTAGGATCTGCTCTACTCAGCCTGCAGCCTTGGTGAGGCAGAGCATCATAGGAAGAGGAACATGAATTCCTGGGAGACAAGTACTGATGCAGAGGAAGGGGGAAGGCAAGACTTGATCATCTAGGAAAGAGTGCAGGTTCCTAAGTAAAGCTGTTGGACAGCAAGAGAGAGGCACAGTAGTGTTATTATGTATAGAAGGCCAGGGCTGAGAGAATCTGGTTTCTTGGGGGTGATGTCCTGGCAGGTACTCTTGTGCACATGCCATAGTATAACATTCCAGTGCATCTGTACATCCATCTACACTGCAAATGGCACGGGGGTGAATTAAAAAAAAAAAAAAAAGGGAAGAAGAAGAAATGAAACACCCTGTTGGAGAGCTTTACAATGTTCAGCTGCTCCTGAGGAGTGCTTGGTGTAGCTACAGCAGGCAAAACATCCCTCCCATCTAGTCACTGGCACACAGCACAGCAACCCATTTATGTGAGCACCTGGTTGATCAGTTTGTCTGTGACAGATCTTGGCACACCTTCTCCTCTGGCTGTAAAGCTTTACTGACTTGTGTGTTTTTTTCCCCCCACAAACTCTTGTCTGGCATGGGAGGACTTGGAACAGAACAACCCTGGCTTTGGCAACAACAGGAAAGTACATTTTAGATAACCCTTTAGGGTGCAAGCTTTGCAACCATTTAAGGGCTTTTCTGTGGGGTGAGGGAGGAAGGGCTGTCCATCATTCAAAGTCTATTGCTGTGGGAAGGGTGCCTGTGACTGCAAAGATCTTTGGCAAAGGCCACAAGCATCTGAAGGCTGCTCTGAGAAATGGATATGGGCCCACGGTTCCCCACAGGGTGCTGTGCAACAGAGAGCACTCTTCCACCGGTCATCCCAGAGCATCATTCATTAAACATAATGCCCTACAGGAGAATCAGGGGTTTGTGTTTTCCATACCCCCTCCTGCATCAGCCCTGACGTCAGTAGTTTGGAACCACGGAAGTTAAATTAAGGCCAGTGCAGTCTAATAGGCAAGGGATAGCAAATGCTAAGAAGTCAAGGTAATGAGAAAATACCTGCCATCTGGAGCTGTCATAAGCATGAATTTACATCTCTCCCCACAAAATAAATAAATCACAGCCTGCAAAACATTACTCTCCCTGGATGCAAAGTCCCACTCCTGCCGCTGCCACCAAAAATTTTGGCCTCCCCACTTTGTGCGTGGTCGGTGGCTTCTGTGGAAAGCCCCAGGGTGCCGTGCCTGGGCGCGGGGAGACATCTGCAGCCGCTGCCTGCTCAGGCGCGAGGGCTGGAGTGGGATCTGTTCTGCTGCATCCGCTCGCTCCAGTCCTCGCTCTGACGGAAAGTTTTCCTCCTGGCTCTGACAGCACCGCAGCCACTTGGGGAAGCACATGACTTCCTTGGGAGACGGTGTTTCTTATTTGTGTTGCAGGCCTCCAGCAGGCATGGCACCGAGGCAATATTTATATCAGTTTTTGTAACATCGCCGCAGCAGCTGCAATTTTGGGAACTGAAGTGCTGGCTGGAAGTGGGAGAGAGAGGCACAAAGCACAACACGCCACACAGAAATGTGGATGAGAGGGGGGAGAAAAAAGAAAAGAAAAAAAAAAAGAAAATTGGCAACGAGCCTCCTCCCCCAGAAAGCTCATTGTGTTCCTGCGTGCCAGGGGTGCTGCTTGCCCTCCAGATGGTTACCATGGGGCCCATCTGTGTAAAAGTGAGTCAATGGCAATTGCAGCTCAGGATGTATGTGAAGGGATCAGATCTGTCCCCTCAGGGTGCTTCCACTCCTGGATGAGTAGGACAGGGGAAGGGGAGTCCTCCAGCCAGGTGGTTTTCTGTGCTACAAGCCAAACAGTGTTCAGCAGTTCTCATACCCTTCAGCTGTGAGAAACCATAGTGCAATACTTGTGTGCAGGTAACCAGGCTGCCCCAAAACTGCTGCAGCCCCATGCTGTGCCTTGGCAATCAGCCCTAGCAAGCTCCTTATCCCACCTACAACACCATGCTGGTGCAGCCATGCTGCTCCCAGATGCCCAGCTCCGATCTCTGACCCACACTCTGCGTGTGTCCTGGCCTCTGTGGAACTACCTTGCTGTGGCTGGGAAATCCCCAGGGAGGTAAGATAGGAGTCCTGCCTTCAGATGATTTACTTGCTGCTTCCCATTTCAGGTATGTGACCCAATTCTCTCCTTTTCTGCCTCCTGGCTTGATTTCAGTGATGTTTAGCCAGTGGAGGTTTGAGGCTTCTCTGGTGCTTTGGGGCTGGAAGTCATAGCTGCCTGAAAGTCAGTAGAGTTGTCTTCACTGTGTCTGTTCCTTCATCTGCCCTGCAGCAGAGGCAAGTGCGTGCCCTTGGTGAGTGCCATGTGTGTAAGTGGGGCTCTCCACTGCCCGTGCATATTCTCAGTAGGTGGTTTCTACCTCTGCTACCAAACAGCAGCAGCTGGCAGAACACAGGCCTGAGTTCTTCCCTGACCATTGCTTTTTCTCCATGTAGCTCCACTGGCCTGTGGAGTTATGTCTGACAGAGGAGGTGTCAGAGTCTCCAGTTACCTTAGGGCTTGATGGAACTGGAGAGACTTGACATGAAGCTAAAAACCTCCCACAAGGTGCAGACCCAGACCTGTCAGGTGATACACATTTTATCATGGGCAAGAGCTGAAGGTCATTTGACCCAAATATAGCTGTGTGGTGCAAAACACCTTCATTGTCCTGGACAGCACAAAGTCTCTAGAAAAAGCTGGGCTGCCAATGAGCTCTCCATGCTCATGTGTCCTGCAGTCCTCTGAAAGGACTGCTGTGAGGACCAAGCAGGGGAACCATCGCTGTGTCTGCCTGGGAGGACTCTAGAAAACCAGCACCTGCAGCTGCATCACAGGCTCCCTGAGGCAGAGACACCATCAAAGACTGGCAACATGGTAAGCATGGCTTCTTGGTCTATGTGCCTCAGAAAATCCCCTCCAGTCTCCCATTTCA
This sequence comes from Cisticola juncidis, assembly GCA_013400215.1. Classification (NCBI taxonomy): domain Eukaryota; kingdom Metazoa; phylum Chordata; class Aves; order Passeriformes; family Cisticolidae; genus Cisticola; species Cisticola juncidis. The sequence continues at coordinate 99,191 of VXBR01001472.1, forward strand.
TATGCACTTGATCCATAAGCACTCTTGCTTTGTCTCAAAAGAACATAAACATCAATGCCCAAGATGTTTCCTTAGCACGAACACCCTGAAATGTTCCTGGTGAGCAGAGCTGGGTAAGAAAGGCAGGGCGGGGAGGGAGGAAGAAAAGGACATGCCAGCTGTGGTGGCAGATCCTCTAAGGTGGCGTGGGGAGGGCTTGGCAACCCTTTCAGGATTGTCCTATCAAAACAGGAAGGAGGAGGGTATACAGAGGTTGCTTAAAAGCCCCTGACTTTTACCCTTCTTCTATTGCACTGCAGAAATTCTGCAAGGGAGAAGAAAAAAAAAAAGACTATCTGAAAAGAAGGTACCATTGATAGATAAAAAACTTCACTTTAGAGCTTACTTCTATTAAATAATTGCTACATTTTAAATTGCTGTTTTCAGGGGCTTTGGGAAGAAGTTTTCTTCTCGGTCATTAATATTTTCTTAGAAGGGTTGCATGGCTGTTTCATCGCTACATGCTTACACTGAAATAGATGTGAAAGCAGTTTTGAGTAGCTCAAAAAGAAGTCTCTGATCAGCCCACATCTAAGATTTCCCTTAAGGACGTTAGTGGGAGAGAAATAAGTGGATAAGTGCCTTTTCTTTTCCTTTTTTTCCTCTTTACCCCCCTCTCTCTTCATCCCTCCCCCTCTTTTTCTCAAAAGTGGATTGTCTGGGTGCAGGAGTTAGCCCTGTAGATATTGGGTGTTTGTGTGCATAGGGACAAAAATACAATTCTCTACTTATCATCCACAGACTGTTGTAGGCTGTAATATTTGGCTTGATTGCAGTATGACTTATAATGTCATTTTTATTAGGAAGAGGTAGTGTGTGATGCACTTTCTGAAAATATAATTTGCTATTTTGGATTCAATAATGCTTTTATGGAGGATGAGAGACTGAAAGATTTTCCAGTTCTTTTACCTGAAACTTCCTAACATTTTTAGTGCCCTGCTTCTCCTAGGCAAATACTTCTGTGTTAGACTTCTCTCTCCTTCTCCCACCCCCTCCTTCTTCTCTTATTCATGTGTTTTGATGAACACAAAATGCCTTCCAATCCTTAGAGAGCTGTACTTATCCTTAGACTGATGTTTTTTCCTTTCAGGTTTTATTTATGAAAGTCTAAAAATGTGTATCTCACTGGCACCCCACATTGCTTTTGGCTTCTCTCATCTTGCACGTGCCATTCTAGCTCATGTTTACTTTTTCCTTGCACTCTTTCTTTCGTGCTATTACAGCTTCTTCAGTACAGGATGTCTGAAACAGCGAGGACCAACGAGGAGAATAAACTTCCTTTGAATGGGAGAAGAGCCATCCCACCAAACTACTCCAATGATGAAGAAAATGAGGTTCCTGAGATGGAAGCTTTTGGTTTGATACCTAGAGGATTTAATCCTAGAGGTACAGTGTACAATTAAGCTGTAAATCTATTTTGACATCTTCCATGCTCTTAGGACAGGTCTGTGAACTAAATCCAAACCACTTTTTCCTTACATCTTTCCAATTCAGACAGTTTTTCTTGCTGCTCATGGGAAAATTTACTGAAACCACCTGTGTGGCTGGAAGTTTTAGCATGGGTTATGGGTAGGGAAAGTGAGAAGTAAAGAAGTTGAAGGAGCAGTTATCAGCTCGAACTGTGGGACTGGTTAGAAAAAGGCAAGAATGGGTTTTCCCAGCTTGATCACAATCACAGTGTCACTTTAAAAACCTACTGACTTCAGGTATGGCTGTTGCAGCACTGGAGTGAAGGGCCAGAAGGAGTCTGTTCTCTTAATGGCCTGTCTCCTTTATATGGCTTTAAACTGCTTGTGAAACTGCTGCAAAATGTTGTCTGGCAGGGAAAACTTTTGCTATATATATTCAGCTCACTCACAAAAAATAACATGAAATTAAAAAAAATACCCATATCACTATTTATTCTCCTGTGAGAAATGTTTCAATCATTTGGCCGGGGAAACAAAACAATATCATGGTAGAGAACAGACAAATCAATGTATGTTCCCAGGGTCGACTCTTTGGAGTCAACCAGAAATAAAAAATATGTAAGATCTGCTTAAAAAGAAAACAGGATTAACTCCTGAATGACTCATTAATGAAATGATGCTAAATTTTTTTGCCTATTTGACTTGAACAGCAGAACTTGTTGAACGTGGCAGTTCAGGGTACCTGGATGTAATACTACTTAATGCTCATAGGGGACTTTTCATCCAGAATTGAAGGAATGCTTAATAAATGTGGACAAGAATTAATTACTGAATTTCACACATTGAGGAACAGGCAAAGAGATTTTAAGTGGCAAGTTGCAAAGCATTATTTCTGTAATCCTAATCATGTGCCTTAACCACACTCCCCTCCCCACACACCCCACCCCACCCCCATCATAATACACACACATTTCTTTTAGAAGCATTTATTTTTAAAAAATTGCCTGAGCAAACCAACTGGCATGTTAAGACTGCAGAAATTTTGCTTGAACCTATTCTGGCAACCCCGTAGCTCTGGGGCAAGTGTGTGTGTTTAAATTGTCAAATGCAATGCAGTGCAGGTCATGGCTAGACACTGTTTCAAACGCAACAATCTCACAGAAACTGGCAATGTGTAACCGTGGGATACCTTAGAAGGAATGCAGCCTGTAGCTAAAGCCCACCAGTACCAGGAGAAAGATCCCTGTTGCTTTTTGATGTGCTTCACATCAGGCTCTGAATGAAGTGTGGTGCTTGTGGGTGGCAGCCTCCTGCTTTTCAGAAATGCAGTGGAAACTTAGGAATGTCGGGTCAAGTGAGTTGAGGTAGGATCCCAACATGTCCTTAAGGTGATGCTGCTGTTGAGAAAAATTTCTCTTGTCCAAAGCAAGAGTCTGTGTGGCCATTTGGTAAATCTGGCTATGGGACTGATATGGCTGAAAAATAAATCTGTGCAAAAAACCTTCTCATCCAGCAGAGCTGGATCAGCTCTGCTGTGCAATTCTCTCCAATGCTTGTAGCAAAAATATGCAAGGGGTGACCTGAAGGGTCACCTGAAGGGTCCCTGAAGGGACTGTAACAGCGTTCCTGTTTTGGTGCACATCAGCTGTGATCTAAGCCCATGGTACCAGCTGATACAAGTGTGGTCCCTGGACATATTCTTGGGGTAGGATGCTTAAGTCACCTGTCAGGCTACGTTAAAGGTTTATAGCCCTTTGAGCTCGACATTCAGGAGCTGAGCTTGCCCCAGAGCACCCTCAGTGTTGAGCTTGGGGGATAAAGTGATTGTCCATGGGCAGAGCAGGAGCAGCTCAGTGTGAATGAGGCTCTAGACCTGTGAGCAAATCCTGGCAGAGAGCTGCCTGTGACATGTTCCCCTTCTTCTGCACACCCCTACACTTCTGGGCTGTCCAGATTTTTCTGTAGTGGCTCCCAGATTTCGTTGCCAGAACACACTGAACAAAAGCATGCAAATGCTTTTATCTCTGCTCTTACAATGGAGGTGTTTTCCAGCCTTTGGACACCTGATATAAACATCTAAACACCTGTGTCTTCACCTGTGTCAGACTGTAACCAACACAGAGCCATCCAGTGAGAGCAGGGGAGGGCACAGGTTGTCCGGAGAGCTACTGGATGTCAGTTCCGTGGTGCTCCATGGTTCCTTCTCTCAGCTCCACTGACTGCAGCAACCAGCCATCAACTGGCCATAATAAGAAGTTACATGCCAGGCTCACATCATTTAGATGCCTAAATTTAGCTGAATTCTGCCCTTGATCTGTGCAGTGTAGGAGTCTACAGCTGAGCTAGTCACCCTCGTTTCCCTTGACAGCCAACAGAGAGAAACAGGCATTTTTAGGGTGTGATTCACTTGACCTATTTTAGCTACTACTCTCGGATGAGGTAAGGCCCCGTGCTCGCCTAGCTCTCTGCTGACACCCACTTCTGCGGGGCTGAATCACAGCCGGGGCCAGCACGGGGCTGCCAGCGCCGGCGGCGGCCCCGGCGCGGTCAGCGGCTGCCCGCTGCTGGAGCCGGCTGGCCCGCGGGAGGAGATGCCCGAGAGGGGGGCGGAACAGCCACAAGCCTGTGTCCCCGGGAGCATCCCTGTGCCGTGTGCTCCCCGACCTCGTCCCTGCCAGCCCATCTCACCACAGCGTGTCGTGAGTGGGCTCGGTGGGAGGATATAGCCCTGTCACCCCACCCTGCTTTGCAGAGTCCGGTGACTCGCCAGGCATTTGTGCTTTACCTGCTAGCGGAGCGACGGGCACTTCTTTCGAAAATCCACGCTATTTTTTGTGGTATTTCAAAGCCCTTCCTCTCTGGCTGTCTGAGGAAACCTGATGTTTGAAGGCTATTCTTTTTATTTGAAAAACTGCTCAGCTTTGTGCTCATTTATTTCCCTGCAAGTTTAACATTAGACAAGCCTTAAGAAGGCATCACGCTGTTGCCTCTTGTGCAGCAGACCTGCTTGCACTGAACAACAGGCCAGGCTACAGGCAAACCCCCAATGGACCTGACTTCAAAGGAGGTCTCCATTGGCCACCTGCTCCTCACAGATGAGCATTGCCTGGAGCTTTCCTTTGGATCACACCCTGGTGCTGGTCTTAGCACATCCCATTACCCTGCACATGTTTCGCTCTTCGTAATTACAACTACTGTAATTAGCACAGGCTCAGCAATGGGTTATCTTCATCTGGCAAGCGTAACGTACATTTTAACACTGAGACCAAAAATGAAAGGTGTTTTTTGCAGATGTGTATGGCTGTGTTCTGGCAGGAGCCATGTAAAGGCCTGGGACAAAATGAAGCAAATGCTGAACTTAAAGCCCAGGATGGCTTAGCTTTGCAGTTCCTTGAAGGGGCTAACATGCAGAGGAAGGATGGGGTCACTGTTGCTTTTTATTGCAAAACAGGAGATGAAAATAAACCCTCAGCTCTGGTTTTATGTCTCTTTGGAATGAGGGACAAGCTGAGCCAGTTTCCTATTGATAGCTTCACTCCTCACAGAGCCCCAAAATACACAGCTTTTACATGCAGTGCTTTTGGCCCAGATGGGTTAGAAAGATATAAGGAGAGAAATTCTCCCCTGTCCCTGCTTCATCCCTGTACAGAAAATTCCTGCCTCGGTTAATTCAATTGTGAATTTTGTCAGCATTTTTGAGAGAGCATTGGTAAGTTTTGCAAGGAGGGAGGTGAAGAGGAGGGAGGTGCCCTACTTCACAGAGGGGCAATGAGAATGATTTCTGAGCAAAATATTTCATACAGACCTCTGTAACTTCAGCCAGTGCTAAAGTCAGTGGGTTTTTACAGAAATTATTCCAGAAGCCTGGTGAATTGAGAAGAGAATAACAATAATGTTGTCATGGGACTTTAAGCCTGACTCAGGACTGAACAGAGTATTCTAGCCTTTTTTCAGATTAGGGCTAGCAGGAGGCAGATGGTTTTGGGTTCAGTTATGCCAGGCTTTTCCATGAAAGGTTCCTGATCGTGCTGTGTCCTCAGGCATATTCCTTTCCTTGTGTTTCTTAAAGGACACAGATAGGGATCTGAGGGATGATGCAAGCTGGAGTGGGACCTACTCCCATTGCCATTACTCCTCTCTCTCCCATTAGCTGCTGCCCAGGCTGGAGCAGGAGAAAGACCACGGTGACTGTGCCTCCTGTCCAGGGAAGGTGCTACCTGCAGGGCTCTGCTGCTTGTCCAGAACTGACAAATTAAACAGTTGTGCTGAGCTTCTGTGAAAGGGGACACATTCAACCCTCAGTGACTTGAATGTCCGACTCGTTTACTGAGCATATCATTCTTGCCCACTGTGTGCTTAGAAGAAGGCCAAATTAGCCACCATCACAAGTACACACAGCTCCACCAGCTGCTGTAAATGTGCAGCTCTTTTTGCCAGGCATTAGTTTGGCTCTGTCACTCTAAGTATAAAATGCAAGAATAAGCTTGTTTCTAACTGTCAGCACCTGGAGAGACAAGCTGAGAGCTGCAAATCTAGCTTTACTCTGCTGTCTCTCTCCTGGTGGTGAGTAGTAATGGTCCTGGCTCCTCCTGGCAGAGGTTTCATGATTATGTGCCTAAGCATGTAGGTGAAAGAATAGTGTCCAGATCATTTTCATGTGGTTTCTCACAGTGTGAGAAGACTCCCATTGTGCAGATTCATGGTGTGGTACAGTCGTGTAGCTTATGGTGACTGCAAATGCCTGTGGCTATCCCAGTGCCACCCCACACTGGTCATTTGCTGGACAAACTACTTCCAGTTTGCTATAACCCTTTAGACAGCCTGAATTTGAAGGAAGCAAAGCTTTGCCTGTGTGTGTTATAGATACCTACTGCTGCTTGCTTGTAACTCTATGCTGTAATTATATGCTGTAATGTTATATTTAGTTTTCATAAGAAGACACTAATAGCAGTGGAGGTGTACTGAGAAGCTGAGACAAGACACTTGCAATACACCCAAACCTCATCTAATACAGACAATCCAAGCTCTTGGCTGAATGCAAGATTATTAACTGTCTCTCAGCTCTCAGTACTGGTAGTGTTTTGCAAACAACGCATTTAAGTGTCACAAAGCCCCTGTGAATTTGCATTTTACACATGGGGGCTGCAAGAAGGGAGACACAAAACCCCAGCTTTGAATCGAAGTTCCACTGGCTGCTCTGGTAAATTTGTGACAGCAAAGCCCAGACTCCTGTGGAAAGCTGATGCCAGTGGAAATAGGGGTCCAGACACTCCTTGGGGTCATTCAGCTTCCAACACCTAGAAACCTGCTCTTTCTGTGGTTGCTTTCACCATGCAGTAGAAGCCTTTCAGCCCCTGTGAGAATGACAGGTGGACAGAGTCCATAAGTCTCTTCTCAGCCAGGAGCATGTAAGCTCCAGACAGATACAGCACGTTGCTGTTGCATGGTGTTCCTTCCCTGGAGAAGGGGAGGACAGGGCCTCTAATGATGCTGATACCAACTTTGACATTTCAGCACACTGACTCCTTCCCCCTCTGCTCATTTACACGTCTCTGCAGATTACCTGCGTGTTGTGGATATTTACATGTTCAAGGACCCTCACGAGATCAACAAGCAGGAGCACCACACTGACAAGTACTACAACCCCAGGCTGATTGTGCGTCGGGGACAGGCTTTCCAAATCCAGATTGATTTCAACCGGCCCTACAAGCCAGAGACAGACCAATTCTGGCTGGAGTTTTTGATGGGTAAGTGCCTGGCAAAGGCTGTGTCTTATCAACAAAGCAATAGTTTCTCATAAACAGGAGAACAGCAGAACTTAATGGTTTGGTCTTTTCCTGTTATGATCGATAAACCGTAAAAACAAGCTTAGCCATAGGCAAGGAAGTGTTTTTCTAAACACAGCTTGAATCCTTTCTTGAGAAAATCAGCAGAATTTCATGTGAGAGAAGAAGGAGCAAAATCTGGGGGTTTCTGTTTCATAAGAAGCTGTACTTTTTTGAGCTTTCAAAGTTGTATCTGGTTAATGCTGTATGGCAATGCTGAAAGGTAGGTGGAATAGGAAACCTCTTTTGTTAGGATTTAGGAGTTGTAGGTAGGAGGAGTCTGTTGTTTGAGGTAGGAGAGGTGATTGTATGAAATGAGATAGAAAAATAATGATTGCATAAAGAGGAGAAGTTACACTAGGTGGAAGAATCTTGTGACTTTTCAGCCCGCATTTACAAATATTTAGTAACAAAAGATGAAGTTTGGTGACTGTAATTCTGGACCAGAAACAGAATCACAGATTTATAAAATCACTAAGGTTGCAAAACATCTCTACGGTCATTGAGTCTACGTGTTAGCCTAGCACTGCCATGTTTGCTACCAAACCGTGTACTCAAGCAGGGGTGGTGATGCCACCACTTCCCTGGGCAGCCTGTTCCAATGCATGGAAAGTGCATACCCTTTCAGTGAAGAGATTTTTCACAATACCCAATGTAAACCTCCCCTCTCAAGTACAACTTGAGACTATTTCCTTTTGTTCTATTGCCTGTCACCTGGGAGAAGAGACCAACCTCCTCCTTGCTATTCAGGCAGTTGTAGAGGGTGATAAGGTCTCCCCTGAGCCTCCTTTTCTCCAGGCTAAACAGCCCCAGCTCCCTCAGCCACTCCCCGTGGGACTTGGGCTCCAGACCCTTTTCCGACTCTGTTGCTATTCTCTGGACACACTCCAGCACCTCAATGTCTTTGTTGTAGTGGGTGGTCCAGAAATGAACACAGAATTTGAGGTGTAGCCTTACCAGTGATGAGAGACTTACTCAGGACGATATCAGAGACTTTCTTGATTTATTGCCAAAAGAGAAAGAGAGCCTTTTTCCTCTCACTGAGAAGGCTTCATCAGAGACCCACATTTTAAGGTTCACCTTTTGGCTCACTGACAGCATGGGACTAGAGGAAGGCATAACCTCACTAGAAAAGGAGAGAAGCAAAAGAGTTTCCTGCTAAACTCCAAAGATGGCCCCAACAAATTCTGGTCCCTACAACACAACTCTGGGAAACACCCAGCTTCATCTAGATTGATCTGGGAGTTTCTGTGTTAAGATATCAATGTTCCCCTTATAAAGTCTTTAAAGTAGGTTATAATTGATGTTTTAATTTACTTTCCTGTGAGATGAAGATCTGAAATTTGTAACGCTGAGTCTTTTCCATCATTGAATTATGATGATGTGGCCATTTATTAGATTTGTTGCCTTCTAAAGCTAGATAGGCGTTTATCTCTTAAACATATGTGCAGTGAAAATGTTACTGTCTGCACATTTTTTTTCATGGGTTTCTTCTCTCTAATTTAAATTAGGGTTGGGAGGCATGTTATGACAGTCCAGTGAATGATTGGCTGAACAGCCACAAGTGCCTTTAAAAATTTAATATGCATAAATATCATTAGTTCTTTTGGGATTTAATTAAATTCAAGATTGTTCCCTTAATCTTTATATGTTTAAAACAAACAGCTGTATCAAGAAGACGTGGAAAATGGAACATTTGTTTTTTATTGCATTCTGTGCAGTTTGCATTTGTTTTAATCAGATATTCTATATTGGAAAAAGAAAATTAACACTTCTTTTGACATTGCACAGTCCGCTTGAGAGAACACATTCACATATTTTTCTTTTACACATCCATCCATGGTTGAATCTCTAAGTATGGATAGAAATACTTGCCTCTTCAGCCATGGTAGGAGTGGGGTTAATACAGCCTGAGCCAGGGGAGTCTCTGCAATAAACTGAGCTCTGAATGATTCCTTTGGTGCTAGCCCTGAGTGTGTGGTGGAATTCCCCTCCCTCTTCTTCACTGTTGCTGTCCTTCCTGTGAAATGGCATGGGTGTCCATGTGGATGGCTGACAACTGGCTGCAGACACAAGATAGTGTTTGATGCTATTTCCCTTCCCTGGTTGTTTTTTTTTGTTTGTTTGTTTTTTTCATTCTGTGAGCACCACCGCCCTCTTGTTTCAAGGACTTTAACTCACAGAGATTCAAATGGGAGATGTTTAAGCTCCTCTTCTGGGAACTGGTCAACAGTCAGCACTCTGAAAATGTTTCTCTTTATGAACATGTGGTGAAAAATGCAGTATATTTGTTCTCAGAGGCTAGCAACAGGAAGCAAAACAAAAACAGTCCACAGCAGAGAAGGAAAATTCAGAAATTATGTGCTTGACTCTTGCTACTTCTCCTTTTTAGTATCAAGTCCAAAGTTGGATGCTGAGAAGAGAAAGGAAATTTCTCTTACTTGGGAAAGAAAATTGGCTGCTGAATATCTCAGAGCTGTGCTCTCAAACCTATTGTCACGGGGAGATGTGGCCATTTTCATCCTTTTTTTTTCAGTTTGTCTTCCTGAGGAGGTGGCTCTCATCTCTCCTGAGTTGCCTGAGGAGCAGAACCCAGTCCAAAGCTCTTGCCCAGGCTGCCTGTGAGCAAAGGAGAAAGACAGGCACCTCCAAGCAGAGTTTAACCCTGCTGCCTTAAAGTGGGATGAACTCTCTTCTGGATTTTTTTTTTCTTCCTCTATTGACTCTCTCTGATAGACCAGACTCTGACTTTAAGAACACGGAAGGCCGGGAAGGTGAATCCTGCCCTTTGATACTGTCAGGCAGAAGCTATCCCTAGGGAGCGGCTAAGACAACAGCCCTGCAGCAGAGGCAGCTTGAGCTCAGAGAAACTTTTTGTGCTGAAGGGAGTATACCTCCTAGGAATGTGCTGAGTTTGGGAGATTAAAGTGATGGACACTCAGAAATATTGGCAGGCTGTTGTAAGATGACCTTTCCAAGGAGCACTCTGTGTGCCTGAGCTGTAGATTTCAAATAGTGCAGCAGAACTGTTGAATAGAATAACCTGGGTTGGAGGGGCCTCTGGAGGTCTCATCTCCAGCCCTTGGTCAAAGCAGATCCAGCTTCTCCATCATCTCTGAGTCTTTCCCTGTGAGCAGGTTCTGAGTATCTCCAAGAGTGCGGATGTTTCCCCAAACAATATGGACCAGGCTGTTCTAAACTGCAGAATATTTTAAATGGTTCAAGGTTCTATTCTCACAAGGTACAAAGTTATTCTATAGGGATGGCTGGCCTTGGCTCCCAGGGAATTCATTTGGAGCTGGGAAAACCTGAAGTCTTCTTTTGCAAGGCTGTGCCTGCAGTGGGGGCTGTTTATACAACAGTGCCTATGAAGGTATCCAGAAGTTATTAGTTCCCAGCTCTGAGAAAGTTTCCAAAGTTGACATTAATCCATCATAGAATTTTTATCCATTAAAGACTAATTTTGATCGTGGAAAATGTGACAATTGTAATGGATTGATCCTGTGGGTGTGCACAGAACTATTCTATTTCCGTTACTCCCTAAAATTTACTTTCCTTTCCCTTTTTTTCATTCCTATTTTTTCTTCTTTTGCATCATTAAAAAGATGATTAATGAAGCAAGTAAAGCAAGTAGAGACTGCTTAATCCTTCTAATTGATAATGAATCAAGGGTACCTGGGACAAATACTTCTTCTGTCATGTTAAACTAGATCTGAAACACTCAGAGAACAATCTTTAATTACAATCCTTTTTAATCCACAGTCCATTTAAACACAATTTTCACAGAATTCGTGGGTCAAGTTGTATAAACAAATATATATATTTCTGTGTATATATATGTGTGTGTGTGTGTGTGTGTGTGTGTGTGTGTGTATGTGAATATATAAATAATTCATCCCAATCTCTTGAAAGTCACTTTTACAGACATTCTTCTGTGATAGCTCCTTATGAGTGAGGTAATTCTTGCTTTAACAGACTGTTTTCTGTAGAGTCATCCCTGGTGAAATTGACTGAAATGTTAACATGTGAATTATTATAATGCAGTTTTGCACATAATCCTTCATTAAATTAGGACCATAGTTGCCTGCCAAAGTATGAAACACAATGAATGTGCCAAAAAATCCACATGGAAAAACATCCACTTATAAAGAGTAATTAGATGTAATTCCAGATCTTGTGCTGGACCTCAGCCCTGTCACAGTACTTGCAGTTTGAGATCTACTCCATCACCACATATTTCCTTCATTTCTGCCTACTTCCTGGCTTTTACAAGAGGAAAGGTGAGCATCACCTCTTGGGTGTTACTCATTTGATTGGTCTGGGGTTGCGATTAAAAAGCCACAAGAGAAGTGCAGATGCTGTGCTTTCATCTAGTTCCCCACAGTGGGATTAATTCCAGTTTGTTTGGAGCCTCAGTGAACCCAGAGGAGCCAATGGACTCCTTCACCCATCTTGATCTGTCCTGACTCCTGCCTTTGTGGTGATGTGGATATTTTGTGCTCCTCTTCCTTTTCCCACAATGCAAGGCTTAGCCTAGCTGAGCGTAGCTCCCACACCTGGGACAGCCAGTTTGATGTGCGTGCTGCAAAGTTTCCACTGGCAGGGATTTCTCTGAAAAGCAGATGCATGATGAGATGGGCTTATAGAGCCTTCAGTCTTGCTTTTAGTAGTAGTTTCCAGTACATGGCTGTAAATCCTTGAGGGGTTGATGAGTTTATATGGTGCATCCTGACTCTCATGATGTATTTCCCCACATCCTCATAAATTGCCCTCTATTTGTGTTTTCCTTAAAAGGCTTCATAAATCCATATATATTAGTCTAGCTCTAAATGTTATTATGAACTTTTTATTCATTGACGCACTTCTGGAACAACCATAAATTCCAGTCCCCCAGGCTACTGTCACCTTTCCACACGTGTACGTGTGTGGACACCCGCACACCCGTCCATATGCTCTCCTCAGGCTTCTATAAATTATTGGCTTCTGGCCTGAGATCAGAGGAGAGACTTACTGCTCCTTTTTCTACAGTCTTCCCAAGCCAGTTCCAGAGGGATAGTCATAAACACATCAAAGAAGCTAAGGACATAAAGGTGTTAGGGCTGATCCAGTATAGCTTATTTAGGTGACACCAAATTCCCACTTATAGTCAGAGGGATATCTCAGTTCATATAAATAACCAGAGGTCAGAATACAAACAGAATCAATGAGCTCTTCATACTGTCCTACAGTGTCCATAGCCTTTCCCTGTTTTCACAGCAGAATTGGGCCAGGAATGATTCCAGGACTATTGAGGTTTTGATGATTTTGTCAGGCACTAATTCTGCCTTAGTGGGAAGTATTGCTACCTCTGCTGTCCCCTGTCCTCCTGAGCAGCTCTGAGGCAGGGCAGGTTGTAGCCAGCAGAGGCGCTGGAACATGAGATGTCCCCCAGCACTAGGGATGGGATATTGAACTGAGTTCTGACTCTGGGTAAAAGTTGCTCTTTGGAAAACTTTGGATCTTCATGCTTTAGGAGATTTCTTGGCACTATTAAGAGAGCTAACTGGTCTAGAGGACATAATGTATTAGTAGGTAACTCAGCACTGCAAGTTTATTGGATCCTTGTTTCACAAAGAAGTACAAAAATTTGAGCAGAGATAGAGAAACATCTCATGGTCTAAACTTGGAGTCTTGTTTTGTGACAGAAAAAACAATTAATTGACAGCAGAATATATTTTCTAAAGATTGACTCCCAACAGGCAAGAGACCTATTTGCCACTCTTAGCAAAAAATAAAACTCTCCACTTTCTGAACAAAGACACTGGGGTATTCTTTTCCTGCCCTCTGGAATTCCCAGCTGGGCCCAGAGAGGATGGAGTCCCGAGGTGGTCTATGAATGCAGTATTTAATGCAAAGCAATCTTTATTAGGCTGACTCTTGCACTGCTGCAGCAGCATCAAGTGGCACATGAAATGTGGCTGTATTTTTTAGTTGTTTTACTAGTCAGGGTGTGTGGCTCTAACGTGTGTTTTACAGCTGTAAAGTACTAGAAACATTTGCTGCTGGCACAGAGTGGCCAGATGTTAAGGATTCGTAGCTGGGGCCATGAGCAGAACGTCTTTCAAAATATGTACATTTACTACATTTCCAAGTTTGTATATAGCACTTCTGAAGGCAATGGAATTTGAGGGTGGGAGGAACCCAGATGAAATGTTAGAGGTTTAGAGACTACTGCTTTTAACAAAAAAAATAGTTTCTTCTTCTTGCTTCTTTTGATTGTTTGGAATTTTATTGGAGCACCTCTCTTGTTTCTTTCTCATTTGTTTTACTTTGTGTTTTGTGTCATAAATCCCATATGCTAACACCCATCTCCAAGACTGCTTGCTATCAAAAGGCTTATCTCTGCTACATTCTACAGTGGCTGTACTGGTGACTTTCAGCTCAGACTTATCAACATATCACAATTATTATACTTCCATTGGATGGTGTTGAAATAGTTTTTTTTTACCCTTTACTTGAAAGAGTGTATCTGGATAGAACAAATTTTCTTACAGGAAAATTCTTAATTACTGTGTGTAATATATATTCTGAAAGAAGACCAATCATTTGACTCCTTGAAATGCTGATCTTCCATGAAGAATTTTTAAAAAGACAAAGACTACTGAGATGCAGCTTTGTTCACCTCCTTCCCCTCTGAGGGATCCCACTTCCGTCAGGAAGGAAATGTCCTGTGAAGCTCACTAGATCTCTGATCTCTGCGCTACCAGACTTTTTCTCCTCACTGCTGGAAGTGAAGCTCCGTTGTGTAGGACCTCTCCAAGAGCACCTGCCCATCCCTCCAGGGTCTGTGCCAACAGCACAGCACTAATTCAGCCGTGGTGTTTACGAGCTGTTCAATGCACACACACACACAGAGCCGTGTGCATGTCCACTGGGGATCAGGGGGAAACTAAACTATGTGTAGTCAGAGCTTCCAGAGGCAGAATGGAGAGGAGAAGGAGGAGGACAGTTTGAGCAAGCCCTGGTTCCTGTGAGTCACTCGTAAAGAGCAGAAGCAGAATTGGATAACTGGAGGAGGACTGTTCATGTTTTGACAGCTGAACTCACTGTACCTATCTCTCACCCTCTCTGTGTTGCTGTAAATCCCTCTCTGGCATGGCAATTTTACCCAGAATTTAACACAGCTTGTCTCCATGCCTGATGGGCCCAGAGCTGACATGCTAGGGAGGAAAGGCATATGTTGAAAGTAACTCACTTTGAATGCATGTGTGTGGCCACAGTCCTGTGTTTTAGATGGCTCATTATTTTGCTGCTACATAAATAGATTTTGGCAAGCTTTAACAAATGCTGCACTTTGCCCTTTGCCGCTGAAAAGTGTCTGTGTGTGACAGGGGACATCCCATGCATGCCCACATCCACACACACTGCAGTCATGGTACCTTTTGCCATGTAGATCTTTACTCACGTTTTTAAAATTTATTTTATGGGCTCCTTTAATAGTAATAGCAGCTCCTACTTTGCTCCTCTTTTCCTGGATGCCTGGAAACTCCAAGAAGCGTAGAGTTGAGCTGAGCTACAACTGAGGTGAGAAGGAGCTTTAGGACCCCAGCTTGGTTAGCTACAGAAACAAGGGTGGAATAAGAAAGGATAAAAAAAGAAGTATCAAAGGATTGCAGACCTGTGCACTGTAAATCAGGGGAAATAGATTTGTTTGTGCCATTAAACACTCTGTACAAGGGAGGTTTCTGAAAAAAGTAATGTCTTTTGGCAGTGTTGTGGCTCAGGACCTAGCACTGAAATGCAGAGATTTGGAGGCCTGAGAAAGGGGGTCACTATGAGCTCTCTCCTGTCCTTTCCTGCTTCAAAGGCAGGGCAGTCACAGCTTCTATTCAGTGCATGATATCTTTGAAGGAGCTATAAAAGAATTCAGCCAGTGCAGGAATCTCCAGACTTTCTGAGTTCACAGGCTGGATTTTCCCATTTCCATGTGCTGTTACAGTGAGCAGACAGGGACATCCCAACAGCATGAAGTCACTCAATGGCTTTGTCTGTCACAGAGCATTGGCTGTGAAATGTCCTCGTGTGAGGGCCAGGGCCTCCTACACCCAAAGCAAACGTGAGCACTGGGGAATGAGGCAGCCACAAAGAACTGGCTGTGGAGCATGGCTCAGGCTGCCAACTCCTGGAGCAAATCAGAGCTGGAGAGATCCTGAGCCAGCTAATGTTACTGGCATAATGTCAGCACCCTCCTGTCAGCATAAAAAGGGTTTGTCTTGTCTACATGTCCCGGTCCTGACATGCACTCAAACTGCCTCCTGACTCTCTGTGGGTTGGGTTAGCAGCAGAGACCCTTCAGAGAGCACTCTGCCAGGCATTCACAGGCTTTTGGTAATGAGTCTTTGAATCTTCTTCCTTAGAGACTCAGCCAGAAAATGAAATCACCCCTGCATGTTCCTCCTTCTGAGAAAGGGCCAACATTGCAGATATCCCAACTATGAGCCAAAGTTGGCTCTACTTTTCCACTGCAGCCAGGAAAGTGTGCTCAAGATGTAGATAAAGGTCAAAAGGCCGAGCTACCCTGAGAGGACTTCCCTAGGAAGTTGATAAACATAGAACTGAGCCTATGTAAGAATTATTTGGCCAGCAACCTTAGTATACAATGCCAAAGTTAGTCAGCTTTATAGCACTCTAGTATCAAGACAACAGATGTGTGTATATGAGACCAGTGTGGCTGATGCTGTCAGATGTCTAGATGTGTGTTTAAAATTCAGTTCTACAAGCCCCTCACAGAAGTAACAATTCCCTTACTTTTTCATTTGCACCCCTTATTCTTCCATTTGCATTTTGTTTGGTTTGGTTTTTGGTTTGGTTCTACTTCAGAAGTTTGGGGAACCTGTCCTCTCTTCAAAGAAAACACTGGAAATTGCTCACTGTGCTCTTGAAGGCTCTGCCCATCTTCCCGAATTTCCTAGCATGTTCAGGATTTATGTAACCATTAGCAAGAACCAAATCATGATTGTCTGTCAGGAGCAAAGAGTTCTCTTGTATTTACTATTCATAACACCTGCAAAATATCCTAACTTCCAAGATATCCATCCTTGGCAAATCTGCTATATCTGCAGAGATGCAGGGCATCCCTGGTGCCCCAGAGCACCTCCTCCTCATGGGTGAGCAAGCTAATGCAGTGGTCTCTCACTCTGTGGGACCAGCTGTGTGGGGCTCTGGGCTTAAAGAACCTTCCATACTCCTCAACAGCAACCACAGCTGCTCCCTTGTCAAGAAAAAGGTATATTAGGGTGTCTTTTCTTGTTTGGAAGGGGAAATGGGGTTTTGAGTTTTCAGAAGAAGTGAGAATACCAGAGGCTTGGTACTTTGCCAAACCTGCTTGTGAGGTGCCACTGGCAGTGGTCCCATAAGGTTGTCTTGAAAAGTTTTCATGGCCTCTTTGAGATCCTATCTGGTTCCTGTGGCCACATTTTCTGGGAAGTGATTCTGCAGTCTCCCCATGGACACATGGCATACACAGACACGGTGGTGCAAAGCCACTGCCAGAGCACAGCTTCTCCTGTTCCCAATAGGCTCCTACACCAACATGCAGCTTCCAGCAAAGACAAGGATGTTAAAATAGTTAATGTTAAAATAGTAATCTCTTCCCCCTCCCACCTTTCTGAAGGAGGTACGGGAGGTATTTTTAAAAGTAGCACTTGTTAACGCTTTTCAAGGATATCAGTTCAACTACTTGGTTTGCTCTGCTGCTTTGTTTGAGTGGACTGCTTTTTTTAGAAAAAGATTATGTCAAAACTAGAAGCAAAATATCAACTGTAGAAGCAAGCTGGGTCATACACAGTTGCACTACAAAGAACGTGTTCAGCTCCCAGATCTGTTACCTCTATAGGCTCTTCTCTCTGCACTAGCTTTCTTTTGATGGTTTATATTTGAAATGTCCAGTGCTCTATCTTCTAGTGCTTTCTATTGATTTCTCTCTCTTATTCCAGTCTTTTATTCTTCTGTAGGTCTTTTTCTTCCATTTTGTTCCTCACTGATCTGAATGAGTTTCATGGGTTATAGCATCCCTGCCCTGCAGGGCAAAGTGGGCTATTTATGTGCACTGAATATCTGCAAAATGGAAATTCATGTGCTCAGAATAATCTCTTGGATGAAGCACAGTAGCCCCAGATTTCTCAGAAACACAAATGTCGTGGCAGCTTGCAAGTTTCAGATTTAAAGCTGGAGTTGTCCTTTCCCAAATTGTAGCAGTGTTCAGATCTGTGATTATCTCTACATCGGCAGTATAAAAATAAGCAAGCAAGAAAATGAGTTTAATTTTGAAGTTCTTAAATAGTAGGAATGAAAAATATAGAAGTCTGTCCCTCCGTCTGCCATCATTGCTTTTCATTACCCTATTTTTGAATGAGAGACTGACTTTCAGCCTAAAATATGAAATGAAGAGTAGATTTAAGAATGAGATAAGGAACTCATCCTTCTCACAAGTGTCTCTTTTGACTATGCTTCTGGTTGGCTTCCAGATTTAGTTTGGCTCTACCTCAGTCTCAAGGGGTGGAGCCTCACATAACTTTGAATCCTGGCACTGTACATGTTTACATGTAGCCTATCCGTCTAGCTGCTTTTGGAGCTGGCAGAATAAAATAGGCTCCTCTGGGCTGTGATTTGTCTTACTGTGAGGCAGACTCTCCCGTGCAGTACTTTGGAGGTGTGGCATACTTTGGGAGCCATTTCTGGTGGAGAAAGTTTGGTGATTCAGCCCCAGTGTGGTGGTCTGTATTCTGGGCATCTAGGATTGTTCCCACTACATCTCTGAGGAGTGGAGGCTTGGGGGGAACTGAGTGCTGGGTGTCTGCAGTTGGACTCATTTGTATTTCCTCCATCTGTGTGGACTTCATGGAAGAGTGCTTGGTCTCTGCTTGGCAGTGTAGTAGTGCAGAGAAGAAAAGGGTTCTCCTCTGCTGAGGAGCCCCAAAGCTAATGTCTGTGCCTCAAAGGGCACTTGTGTGCTACCCACCCAAAGGTGGTGGGTGCAGCTGAACTGGGGAAGGGGCTCTTACCTAAACTCCTAAAATTACCAACAGTTTAGCTGGTGTTGTTGACACCAAGGCAGGGAACAAGCTGGAGCACAGCTTTCTGCACTAGGATGAACAATGGTGAGCAAGAAAAGCCTGGACAGCCCCTTCTCATGCTGGCAGGGCTATCTATGCTCCTGACAGTGCTCAAGTCAGCAAGACTGGAGATTGCTGAAGTGGGGTGGGTGGGGGTATGGGCACAGGCTGCCTGTGGGGAGCTGTTGCAGGTATTTATGTGGCTATGCTGTCAAGATACCAGGCCTTGTGATGGGCAGTGAGAGAGTAGGTTATTTTTGCCCACTAAAATCTGCCACCTCCATTTAAAATAAGACAAAAAGACAGAGGACTGCTAGAAAATTTAAAAACCATCAAACCAAGGTGAATCTCTTCAATTCTCTCTCCAGGTCGCTACCCACAGCAAAACAGAGGCACCTACATCCCAATCCTAGTAGGCAATGTGCTAAAACCTGGTCAGTGGGGAGCCAAGATTATCCACAGGGAAAACAACTCCATTCGGCTGTCCATCATGTCCTCCACCACCTGCATCATCGGGAAGTTTCGCTTGTATGTCGCTGTCCTGACTCCCTTTGGCATCCTTCGGACGCGCAGGAATTCAGCGACCGACACCTACATGTTGTTCAATCCCTGGTGCCAGCGTAAGTACCCGGTCAAAGTCTTACACTTTCTGCTGCTGGGCTCATCAGGTTTTGGGTGGGTTGGTCCAGGAATGGGGACATGGTACCAAGGAGGCTGGAGACATGTCAGTTTGGGTCTGGAAAATTTACGGTAACTCTGCCAAAAGTCAAGTCTTTCAGGCTGGGGAATAGCCCTGTGTGAGCAGGACTCCATGCTAGAAACCAATGCCTTTGTTTTGTCTAAACTCTGCAGTTTTACGAGGCAAATCCTGTGTTTGCCAGTTTGGGTTTCGTAGCTCATAGTAAACATACCCCAAGGCATCACTCTGACTTGAAAAGCAACACTGAGAGTCTCCACTGTGCCTGTGTGTGCCTTAAACAAGTCAACGAGGGCACATTTTTTCCAGGATTTGGTGTGGGGCAGGATGTGGTGGCCTCACATGCTCTGCTGATTTACACCGCTAATTGCCACATTTGGGATTGAACCTCTGCAGTCAAAATGTTGCAGGAATTCAGTGGCACAGGCTGGGTGGAGTCAGCTTGCTGTGGCATCACCGGAGGTGCCTTCCTGCTGCTACATGACACTTGCCCTTATTACTTCCCCTTTAGTGGTGACTAATTAGAAACGGTGCCCTCTCTGAGGAACAAAACATTTTGCAAATGAGCCTTTTCTAATAATACAGTGGGTTGAAGGACAATTTATGTTTTTTAAATCTCCCAGGTTCCTTAGGAGAAATCAGGCTTTATGCTGTCAGGGTTGTATTTTACCCAATGAACTCTGTGTCTGGCTTTCAGGAGAGGGCAAGGAGGACTAGAGGGGTTTGACTCAGCCTTCTGACAGGCTGCAGCAGTGTATCAGCTTCTGACACTTGCAAGGCTCCAAGTCACATATATTGCAGTATATTTAGGTCACCAGCTAACTTCAGTGTTCTCCTGCTACCTTTCCTTCATCTTTCTGTTTGTTTGCCACAGTATTTGCATCAAAGAATCCTGTTCCAAACAAGGGCTCTCCTAGCAGGTGACAAGTAAGTTTAGTATTATTAGTAGAGCCCATTATTCAGCTGCACTACTGTCAGTACATGGAATGATTTGTGCTGGATTCATTACTTGCCCCTAGTCTGAGGGAATATAAGCAATGATTAGCTTATGCATTATTTAAGAAGATATAGATTAATGCTGAATAAAAAGGAGTTAGTTAAATGGGAATAGGAGGGAATGGGAGGGCCAAAGGCCCTGCCACACTGTCAGATACTTCTGAAAGCAGTGCAAGGTACCTCAGAGCAGTGTGCTAACAGTTTGTTCTGGAGGGTGTGCAGCAGGAAGAGAAGAAACATTGCCAAAGCTATGACCCACTGTGAGCAGATAAAACTTCTCAAGGTTTGTTTTGGCATCATCAGAATCACAGCTTCAGCCAAGGATGTGCAATTCTCCACCTAAAGGTAGAGCAATGCTTGGTTTTAGTCCTGGGTGTTGTAACAGCCAGCACAGTGACGCTGCAGTGTTTCAGCGCATCTTTGGAAAGGGATAAACCTGAAGGAAAAACTTCTGAAATTGCCTCAGTTTGCCTCATGATTAGCAGACAAGCAGCTAGGGCTGCATTCAGTCCTAATATGAAGACAAGATGTGATGTGGGGGTTCCTACCCCACTGTGGTGTGACTGGGACCACACAAGCTGATGTGAGGTGTCAGTCAGAGGGCAAAAGGGAAAATTGATCCCTACTTCACACCTCCTTGCCCAGCAATTCTGCATGCAGACTGATCCACCATTATTCATGGTATACAGACACTTTGCTCTCCTGTGCCCTCCCTTCCTCACACCTGAGCTGAATGAGTCCAAAAGTCAGAAAGAGTGAACTACAGGGTGCAAGATGCAGCAGTTGCCTCCAGTGGCAGGCATTGGCAAGGCTGATGGAAAACGTCTGCCTTAGGAAGGCAAAAAAGACTATCTGGGCAGCAAGGACATGCTGTGTGACCCCAGATCCAGTGCAGCCAACTTGGGGATCACATTTTCCTCTGCAACTTACATTTTTGGGTGTGTCTCAGTGGCTTCAGGTGCTGTCCCTTGCTGACTACTGTAGTTTTTATTTCCTACTTGTTTCATTTGGATTTGGACTTGGATATATCCTCATTTTTTGTTCCTCTTTTACTACTAGGTAGTTTGGTCTAATTGGCTGCTATATCTGTCTTTCCCTCCTCTCCTTGTGTTAGAAAATCAAGGACTGTTTCTTCATGCTTTATCCCCTGGCTGGAAAAGATTTTTCAGTGGAATGACAAAAGGGTAGAAAAACTGAGGCAGTTAAAGCACAGAGAAAACAGTAGTTTGAAAATCTTCTAAGCTTGTTTGCTGGGTTGATAGCTAAGCAGAAAAGTCTGTGTGAAAAGGCTCATTAAAAAGAGAGAAGACTGATGCCAGGAATGAATGGGGATTGTTATAGCAGGTAGCAAAGTATGGGCTCTACTGCCTGGTGCAGCTTTCCAACTCATCATTTTGGAGGAACATCAATATGTCAGTATGAGCTTTGCTTTAAGACAGAGGCATTTGTGCCCTTTCTTATTACTCCTTTTCTCACTATAGTTCAGTTTTGACATATTTTCCCAGGTAGGGTTTTTTTTTTGCCCCTGCTGGTTCAGAAGAATTTGAATACTTTACCAGTCAAGCTAGAGAGTACTTTGCTTCCAAAACATCATATACTTTTATATATTTTAATCCCTTTAGCTACATTTAAGACTGATAACCAAGAATACTTTAAAGACACAGGACATGATTGTCCAAAATTATATACACCAGCCCCAAACATCTGGGAATTCATTCAGTGAATGGAGATTTCAGTTACTCAGGTGAAATTTTCATTACTTAATAGGCAAGGTAAAGTCTGTGAGGAGAGGCAGCATCCTTTCTACAGCCAGATGACATAGTTGGATAAAACAGATGTGCTTTCGGGCATGCAAAGCTCTCTTCAATTCTGGAACAGAAGATACAAATGGCAAGTAGTTAAGGATAATTTCTTGGAATTTAGCTAAACTCTTGGCAATATCAGACTACATGAAAGTGGAGAAAAGCTCTTTTGATCTGGATACTGTGAGCTCTTTCTGAGGAGCTGTGAGTGCTTTCCAAGCAGCTGCTGAGTCCCTGCAACTTTCTGCTGGGGAACATTCAGCGCTTATCAGGAAAAGACCTTGTGCTGACTTCTGTGACTCTCACAAGTGGAGGTGCGTAGTGTAGCTGAGTAAGTTACAGATCCTGTGGGCTGAGGTGTGCATTTTGCTCACCCAAGCCTCATGCAAAGTGCATTACATTTAAGCAATTAAATATATCGCAACTTTATTGAGCCTGCTGCATATTTCTTCTGCTTAAATGTTCTGACACAGTTGGAGGATTAGTAACATGTGGTTCACTCTGGACTCATCTCACATGTTACCAAGTACTAGCCCTGTTCAAGGCAGCGTACTGATCCTGATCCTGGGAGAGTGATTTTTGTAGATTACTGCATTTAGCTCTTGCAGCTTGGGGCTTGTCACAGCACTGTCCTCTTCCCAATATGAGCCCTGGGGGTTTTGTGGCTCTAGTGAGACACAGCCTGACTTTCCTGGATTCCTGCAGGAGCACGATGAAAGGAGGCTGGGAGCTCAGGGCAAGCCTGATGCTCCCACTTCCACCTGTCTCCTGGTGCTGCTGTGCTCAACTGTCACTGTCTGCATGAGGAAATGGCTTTTCCTTTTTTTTTTTTTGCTGTGCTGGGGTTGGGATCCTTCCATTCTGGGTAGAGTCCTTCTGTGTTCATTCACTTTCCCAGATAGAAAGGCTTACTCTGCACTCCTCATGTCTTCAGCAAGGGATTCCTCACCTGCAGTGCTGTCTTCACGGGAAGTGTATTTTCACCTCGCCCAGCTTCAAACAGAGTAGCATAGAAGCTAATTTGCTTCTTTGTAGCATTGCTGGTGTCTTAGTAAATTCCCAGGATAAAAGGAGTGAGTAAAAAAACCTCTGAACTGCTAGAGAAAAAGAACAAACAAACCCAGCACATTTCTCCGGAATTCTTCTGTTTGTCAGATGTGAGCCTCCACTTGCACAAAATAATTAGGAGTTGCATTATGTAGAGCATGCTTAGCATCAAAGTACTCACAAATGCCTCATATTTTCTCCTAAACAGTCTCAAGGGCGGTGAAAGCTGTCAAAAATCAAAGCAGCTGGCTTCCCTGTAAAACACAAAAGACCTTTTTACCTTATCAAACCACAAATATTTAAAATAATCGACAGAGAAGTTAATCAATTTCCATCTGATTTAGCAAAGATCATGCAGTCTCAAAATAACATAAGCATCTCAATTGATACCAGCAAGATCAATGTTGATATTTTTAATCCCCAAAAGAAAACAACAGCTGTCAAGAAGGCATATGCACACACTTCACTGAATGTGTAACTGCACAGGAGAAGGTGTGAACTCCTTCTTTAAATGAACTCTCTGTACTATTTGTATGGACCGACTTTAATAAAATCCAAAGCTCAGTGAGACAATGCAGATAACCGTTCAATGAGCAAATCAGGCAAATCCAGCCTAATAAAACAGCCTACATGATCTGTAACATCTGTGATATTTTTAGTGGGATACTATACAGAACTTGTTGAACGAAAAAAGTCATGTGATATATAGTTTCATAAGTATGAGAGTCCCTGCTTGCATAAAGGGCTGCAGCCTTTTCATTCACTGTCAAGTTTTAACACTCTCTTTCACCTTGTAGCCTGTGAATATTTTAAGCCCATGATCATGCACTTTGTACCTGGGTGCAGGCTGAGGTTGGCTAGGTCATGGATAGTGAAAAGCTTGTAAACTTCTTAATGGTCCAGCCTTTAGAAGACAGGTGAACACCACCCTGCCAAATACAAGAGTGGGTCTTAGACCTGTCTACTTTAGGTAAAACTCCATTAAAGCTCTGTTCCTCTGCTTGCTCCAAGTCATGCTTAGTCATCAGAGCCCGTACAGAAACTGCCATAAAGCATAATTGCAAACACTGACCTCCTCAAATGCAATACAGACTTCTTGTATTTAACCCCTGCTTCTCTATCATCCTTTGCACACCAGTGTGGAGGTCATTATGTTACATATCTGTGTATAAATAGACATAGAAATATAAAAATATCTTGAGGGAAAACAAAACTTCCAGAAGGGTCGGGTGTGTATATTGGAAAAGCCCTTCACCTAGCTGAGGCCAATGTGAGTCTCACCACTGTTTGGTTTTGGGGTTGTTTTTTGTTTGATGGTTTGGTTTGTGATGTTTTGGGGGTTTGTTTGTTTGTTTTATTTTATTGTGGGGCGGTTATTTTGTTTGTTTTGTTTTATTGTGGGGCGGTTATTTTGTTTGTTTTGTTTTATTGTGGGGTGGTTATTTTGTTTGTTTTTGTGGGTTTTTGGGGTTTTTTTTTGTGGGCTCAGATTTTACCTTATTTTTAGCCAAATTGCAATTTCATGGAGAAATGAAGAAACTTTTGAGGTTGAGGTTTACAAGAAAGTCCAAATCTGATTTACATTTCAACAAAACGCAACAAATCAGTAGGCTTTTAAAAGCTAAATGATCCTCTAGTAATTTGTAGTGGGGGGCTGAAGAAATCTACTTTTGGCAGTAGTGGTGAATGACAGTGAGAGTGATAGTAGTGAGGGTAGTTTTGTACTTGCTCATATCAAACTGTTGGAAGTTCCCTTTAATTTGCTATCTGGGACCACAGTACTGATTTCCTCAAATTAATAGATTCTCATGCTATTAATTGTTAATGTGTATGTTTTAGTCTCAAAATACAAGCATTGGCACAGGAAAGAATTCTTCAGCTATTGTAACATCACAGCCTTCTTCATACTTACCTGTGAATGTTTGAGTGGTTTCATGTCATTCATGACATGATGAATGTTCCTTATGAATGTTAATAATGAATATTCACACATGTAAATCGTGTTTGCAAGTCAAACATCCATGCATATGCTCTTGATTTTTGATATAAGTCCAATCCAGAATGTAACCCTTTGTGTATGTTTTGATAAAGATCTCATCCAGTGACTTCCAGTTATCACTTAGACACTTGAATTTCCCCTTGTATTACCTGGTCAGTCAAGCTATGTGGGGAAGGGATACTCCAGTCAATAACTAATGTACAGAAAATGCAATGAAACCTTTTTCTTAATAAAAAGAAAATTGTTTTTCTTTATAAAAACTGTATTCCATTATTTTAATGCACTACAGATTTTTCTTTAGATCTCTTGACCTGAGCTGTTTTCCATTGACATTAATGGGTTTGAAATAGTTCTTTGATCTGTTTGTACAGATGCAGAATTGCATCGTGTTGCTCCAACTTTTAAATTAGTTGTACACAGTAATCATAGAATTTTTGATAAGATGTGACATTTTAATCATACTTTACAGATCCTGAGAAAACTTGCAGGAGTTGCCAGCACTTTTCCATCTTGCATGTTTTTAAGTTGTGTATCATATTCCTAACTAGGATCACTGCCTCCTTATTCCTGTACTCTGTTGAAGCAAGTAATGCTTTCTTTGATGGAAGAGGGGTACTTATCATCAAAGATAAATGTATGCTAAGATGTTTTATCTGTCCTGTATGACAATTAAACACTTGTACTAATATTTATTTTTGGTAAACTCATGCAGTGGATGCTGTGTACCTGGACGACGAGAAGGAAAGGGAAGAATATGTCCTGAATGATGTTGGTGTTGTATTCCATGGAAACGTCGAAGATGTAAAATCAAGAAGCTGGAGTTACGGGCAGGTGAGTTGTTTAGATATCCTCTGGCTGCTCCCAGTAGGACAGCAAGTGAGTTTAATTGACACCAGACTGTGGTTGAGACTGTGGGCTCTGGGATGCATTATTGGTTTCTCCTTCGGAAAGATAAGGGGTATCATTTTAAAATTGTATGAAGTGGATATATGCCTAATCCAGAAAAGCAATGCTATAATAGCTGATATTTAAAGACCTTGTTTCAGGGGCATGGTTCAGGTACTAAGAGGCTGCCTGTTGGAAGTTATAATCATTAGCTGAGGTTTCCACGGGGCAGAGGTATTTCTGCTGCTGCATTATTGCTGCTTCAGGATCAAATCAATTTATGAAAAGTAGAGTTGTTTGTTTGGGTGGTTTTTTTTTGTTTGTTTGTTTTTGACAACAGGTTTTATTGCTTTTTTACTTTTCTTTTTAGCTTTAGCAACTTGGTAGAAATAATTCTGTTCTTCTTGGAGGTCAGATAGTCACAAGTTTCATATGACAAACTAGTAAATAAACCCAAAATTTTAAATTCTGGGGAAGTCTCTCCCTTTTCCACCTGGACTTGATAACATCAGTCTCTAGTGATCTCTTGCAGTCTGCAGGAGACACCCTCCACTAGGCTGGAGTGGGGTATTGGTGTGCCTTCAATAACATAGAATCATAGAATAATTTGGAGTGGAAGGGATTTTTAAAGATCATCTGTTCCACCACCCCATCAGGGACATGGACACTTTCCACTAGACCAGGTGCTCAGATTCCTGTTCAACCTGGCCTGGAACACTTCCAGGGAAGGACCATCCACAGCTTCTCTGGGCAACCTGTTCTAACGATTTACCAACACCACTGTAAAAAACTACTCCTTTATATGTAATCTAAACCAACCCTCTTTCAGTTTAAAACCACTACCCCTTGTCTTAGACTTTTTACTTGCCTATTTTACCTCAACCTTCTTGTAAGAATTAACCAGCCTAAAAATCCCTAGGGGACAGAAGAGTTAATATATTGTGTTAGAATGGGGAAAAGGCATTGCGAAGCGGAATTGAAATGATTAATACATAGCAAAGCTATAACCCCAGCTGTCGCTCAGAGGGGCTCCAATGGACAGACACTGGATATGAATTTCTCTCATCTCCTGGATTTCACAATACCACAACTGAGAAGGTATTTCCTTGCTGCTGTGGTGATGGATCCATTCAGTGGCACCTCCCTGGCACAGCCTTGCAGAAGGGTCTTTAGATCTTGCTTTCTGTCCCTCAGCTAAATACTACCTCAAAGCTTGAGCTGGATGGATTGCCAGTGTGCTTTCCCTGGGGAGCTCTTTGAACTCACATCTCTCTTTTTTCCTTATTTAAGGGTACAATTTCATCTTTTTTTCCTGCAGCAGCGCTGCCTTAGGGAATTCCTGCCTCTGCACCATTCCTTTGGTTGTGTCAGTGCCATTGTTTGCAGGGTCTGACTGGTTTCCTGACTGAGACAAAAACAACCCATAAATAAGGAGCGGGGAAGAAATTCCATAAGCTGATGGTGCCTCTGATATAAGAGATGCAGAACCAGATGCTGAGGCCAAAGCTGGGCTTGCATGTAAGCTGACCAAAAATGCCCCCTCCTGGCCCTTCTTACCCCTGCAAGCACTTGTGCAGCCATGCAGTGACTCAGCCTGGAGAGCTGATCTAGCTGAATAAGCATCCCCTTCGGTTTTTTTACCTCCTGGGTAATTTCTTGGGCTTGCTCTGTTCCTAGATTTGGGATTCACTCGATGACAGATGTAAGGGGGAGGGAGAGAGTGGAATAAGCAGCTGGAGGCAGAAGATGCTGCTTAAACCAGATGCTGGATTTATGTCCTAAGATGCTAAATTTATGGCCTATGGTGGCTTGGCCTGAGATGTTTATATTCTGGGAATCTGGCATCTTCCTGACACAAATACCAGCCTCCCTTGAGAAATTGCATTATTTATTTGGTTTTTCTAGGAGGTAGTTCTGTCTGGGAGGTTAGGGCCATTCCATAGTCCTTTTTCATGTACTTTGGAAATAGAAATTCCTGTGTTGGCTGAAATCAGAGGATCGATTTTCACCCCGTGCTGTGGTGCTCCTTCTGCTATTGGTTGCCCATGTGAAAGCTGAGTGGAAGTGAAAGGCAGATGCATCTCAGCAGGCCCAAGCCGAGAGCTTTAATGGAATTGATCATCTTTTAGGGGTTTAACAGACATGTCAATCTGCAAAAGGATCACAGAAATATTCTTCTGGTTCCCTTACTTTCAGTGAAATGGAGGACAGAATGTTCCTGATCTTACCCTGTCCATTTCCAACCATTAAAGACACATTTTTGGCAATCCTAGATGTTAAGAGCAAGAGCATTGCTGTGAGTGAGTAAAAGTACTAGCAGAAAGGCCTACATTATGAATATATCATACAATTATGCTTTTTATATTTATCATGTATAGCCCTTTCCAACATGTAAGTAAAAAGCACAAGGCCACATGGAGTCATAGAGGTGAAATGTATGTATACACATACACAAAATGCAGGTAGACTTACGCATGGTAATGCTCTTAGGCTAAAAAATTGCTTAGGATAATGACAGCTGGGAAGCTTTACCTCAAGTTGTAAATTGAAAAGGAGTTAGGATAATGGCAGCTGGGAACTTCAGCTCAGGTTGTAAATTGAAAAGGAGCATAGGGTTCAAAACTGGGTTACTAGTCTGAGGTGGTTCTCAAAGCTGTTGTCTGTACTGAGAAGCAAAGGCAGGAAA
Source organism: Cisticola juncidis (assembly GCA_013400215.1). Classification (NCBI taxonomy): domain Eukaryota; kingdom Metazoa; phylum Chordata; class Aves; order Passeriformes; family Cisticolidae; genus Cisticola; species Cisticola juncidis. The sequence goes on from VXBR01001472.1 coordinate 127,669, forward strand.
CATGGAGAGAGGAAGAAAAAACAACAGAACAGCGGAAGCATGGCTGCAATGAGTGAGGAAGGAGGTGCTTCTAGCAACATGACTGCAATCCCTCCTAAGAAACAGTAAAAGGCAGTTACTTAGAAAATTCTGTGGAGGATTCTGGGGAAATTTGGCTTTGGAGGAAATCTAGGCGCATAGGAATTCTCCAGCTGGAAAATGTTAAAAGTTGGATGCTATATTGATCGCTTAATGTTGATTTTTTGTTTTGTGAGAAAAATAAAACAGGTGGACATAGAGTACTCTTGCCATCATGACTTCTCTCATGTTCATACACTGATCTGCTTTTTATTTGGAAACCCACTGTGCCCATGTAATTCTACAGCACATGCATTTGGTCAGATCAGGCCACAGGCAACATGAGATCACATCTGCCTGCAACTGACTGTGAGAAACACAGCCTTAAGTCAACCAGTGCAAAAAGTGACACAGCCTCTCTTACTTTGGTTTAAATGGAAGGTCATTTATTAGAAACAATTTAGCAGGCAGATGCCCAGGACAGCTACATGTGTTTCTCTGTAACACAAGGCATATCTGTGTGCACTTCATCTGTGTGTTTTCTTGTGCCTTATTTTCCACCTGCATTTTTTCCCATGTGGTTTCACCAAAGTTCCTTGTTCCTGAAATAAGTTTATTTTCATTTCAGCTTCAGTGGAACAGACAGAACATTTTTGTGCCTAGATCAGGTTCACTCACCTGTCCTTGCTGCCCTGCCTACTTCTTTTCTGATTCCTGGGATATTTTCTAGTCCATGCCCCTCTAGATAGGATTTTCTTGCCAAAAGTGAAGGCAGAAAACTGATCTAGTTTGATTTAATATTTTTTAAATCCCTGTATAGTCAAGACAGGCAAAACTGGCCTTGGTGTTAAGGCTATTCTGCATCCTATACTATTGCAATAGTATAAGCCAGCTAGCCCTTGCAGCTTGTCCTCTCTTCCCTGTTAATCCAGTTATTTTGCAAGCATTCATGTCACTTTGTAAATGCTAAGGTGGAAGGCAACAACCTTGATAGCTATTTCCTCTTTATTCCTTCTGTATATACTGGCAAGATTGACAGTGTCTCATAAACTGTAGATGAGAAAAGTTTAATTCGCAGGGTAAACTTCTTACTGATTTAACCAGGTCTGATTAATTGAAGTTCAGATAGCAGGTTTTGATCCTAGTAAAAGATTGTTGGGCCAGACCAGAAGAATAGTGAATTTGAACCAAAAAGGACAGCTGTGAGGGCCCAGAGTTTACATTTTCTGTTGTGAGGATTCTCCTTGGGAAAGAGGTTTTCCTCAGCACAGTCATTCACCCAACATTATTTGCGTCACGTCCCAGTGGAGTGGACTGGGATGTGTGATTACTCAGCTTCCCAGTAATGACAAAATACTAGTAGTAGGTCTCTGAGAAACACTAATCTCTGTTTCCCTTTTCCCAAACACCATAAATTCAGTTTTGCTCTAAAGTGATCTTTAGCAAATACCAGCTCCAGAGAAAATAATTCAGTGCAAGTGTGGGTGAAAATGAGAGAGATGTGCTGCCTTGGAGGACATTTGCTGAAAAGGATCCACATGGCAGTGCTACCCTCAAGGCAGGAGCAAAGGATTTCCATTGGCCAGGAAATGGCTGAAGATTGTGAAACATGATGGTGTTTCCCCTTTCTTGGTTTATGCCAGAATTCAGCTGCTGTCTAGGATGTCATTTCTATCCCTCCCATCTTCCCTGCTGTATCAGCAGCAGTCTTTACTCTTTGGGGCTTCCTTTTTAGCTCTTTGACCTCACTCTTCATTCTCCTCTCCCCAGAGTGCCAAAGCAGCAGTTTGATCTGGGGTCTTGCTCACTTTCTTCAGGAGTCAAAATTCAGGATGGCCTTATCTGCCAAGGAGCTCTAAGCCAGGCTGTGGAGATTCAGGAAATCAATCCAGCTCTAGTAGCAGCATGAGAGCAAAAATCCTATTAGCATGAATCTTATCTTTCAGGATGCAAGCACAGAACATAAAACCTAACACATGGAGTATCTTTCACAGCCTTGAATGTTAATATAATTTTGTATCTAGAAGGTATTTGTTTTATTATTGTGTATTTCCCTGTCTCCTACCATTTTCCAGGGGACAGAGGTATTTTCCTTTGCTATGCAGTTTCTTCTAAGGAAAATGAAATACATAGCAGGGCAAGTTCTGTGACAAATGGTTTCTGGTCTATTTAGGCACCTCTGCCCTCAATTCATTCTGGTGCTTGTTCATGCTAGATTGAAAAAAAATGTACCTTTTCACTCTATTTTTGAAGAAGACTGCTTTAGGTCACTTGGTTTTTTTGATGTCTAAATTTTGTAGACCAGGATTAATCTATATAATAAGCTTTTGGCTCGTCAATTTTAAACAGATTTTAAAAATAGCTTTGAAATACAAGTGTCTTCAAATTACCACTGGCAAACCACTTATTGTTCAAGTTCCCAGCAATGCACTGGCTCTGTCAGAGAAGTCCTGAAATTAGCAAGTCTGGAATCTGTGAAGGACATAAAGTCCTTTGCAAGTAGACAAGCTTCTTGTAGTTATTATTATAATACCCTTCTATTGCATATTTGTTAGCACTTAAAATTTCATGTCCTGTCAGAAAGTCTGTGTTGTCATTTCAACCTTCTGGAAACTGGACTGAGATTGAATAGAAAATTATACTCTTTTCCCTCTCAGCCTCTCACATTTTCATTTTTTTTCCCTACACATGGGTGATTATTCCAGAAGAAAATTTCTATTGTTAAACACGCAGCTTTGATGTGACCAGCCAGTTTTGAAACTGATCAGCAATTATAACAACAGGGAAAAATAGCTTTGCCTGTTTTTTCCAGAGCAAAAAGTGAGTCAATTTTTCCCCTATGTCTCTTTTTTATTTTCTTTTATCTAGTTTGAAGAAAACATTCTGGATGCTTGCCTGTTCCTGATGGACAAGGCAGAACTGGAGCTCTCTGCTCGTGGAAATCCAATCAAAATCTGCCGTGTTGCCTCAGCAGTGGTATGTAATGGATGCCTAATATATGTCAGAAGAGACTCATAAATCAAAGCTGGGCTGATTTAACTGGCCCACTTGCCCTGATATGCTCTCTACAATACACAAAAGATCAGCTGTCCATTCTGACAATTGTCCATTCTGATGTCTGACATTTTGTTTCTCTCCAGTAAAGTTCAAGCAACTTCTGTTGGCTCATTGCCTTTTCCTGAGACTGGTGCCTCACTGGTGAGAAAGCCAGTTTCAGACATTGCACTGCAGGCATAAACATTTCCTATGTGACAATGTGCTCATTTTCCAGCAGCTGATATAACTGAGAAAGCTATTCCTGCTATGGATAATACAGTGGCATGATGGGTGGAATTTGGATGGGGAACTGAGGGATTTTATGTGGACTCCAGTACTAACCTCAATGGGATCTTAAAACACTGCAATGGTGCAAGCTGCTGTGTCTGATCCAAGCCCCAAATGACCTAAGCAGGCTGAGAACAGTTACATAAGTGGGCTGCCTTGGCCGCAGAAGAAAACAGTGTGGGAACTGTCCTCTTTAACATGAGGTCCACAAAACATACCCCACTCAGAATGAAAGTACCTAAAATAACCAAGACTATCCAGCCTTCCATTCTTTCTAGTTGCCAGGCACCAGGAATCATGCCATGGCTGCAAGAGCAGTCCCATCCTTAGTATTCAAGATGCTAGACTCACCCAGGTTATGGAAGACAGAGGCTGAGTCCTCTCTCTTGCCTTTTTAGAGGTCTGAAGTGATGCTTTCTTCTTCCCAGAATAATACTCTAGTCATTGAGCTAGAGTAATTAGATGTTCTCCTGATCCAGCTACTAAAATAGACTTCACAAAACATGGCTGCTGGAGACAGATGATTCTTTAACCCACTTGTTATAGCATTTTCCCAGGCTTTAAGAAAATGAGCTCTTTGTCTTAGAAGACATTGAAATGGGATCTCTAGCCTCTTAATCTTGCATGTTGAATAGAATAGCTTCAGCAATAAGTATTGAGAACACCTCTACTTCTCTTTGTCTTTTAACATTTTAGTTAGTTCTTTCACCTCAGATGTTAGAAATACAGCTTTGGACCTTTAGATAGATGGTTTGCTCATACCTGAACTAGTAGACAAAAAAGTCTCTCATGTAAGGACTGTGGAAGTCCTCAGGACAGAATCACACAAAGTTTATGAATCCAAAGAGGGCTTGGATGTTAGTTGGGTTTTGAGCCACTCAACATTTTAGAGAAATGGAGGAGTTCACCATTGGAAATCCAGGACTCATTAGTCTTTAGAGCTAATCTGCAGAATTGGGCCGTAACTGGATAGGGGGTTTGGTCATTGAAATCTGCGCCTGAATAAGAAGTGGGCAAGAGGTCCTGAAATCCCACCTGTGTTACTTAACCCCATTCTTGCTCACGTTGAAATGTGGTAGAGTTGAACTAGTCTGAGGACATGTGCCCCCATGCTGGAATCCTTCTGAGGCTTTGTGGCATGCCAGAGCAGGCAGAGTCCCTCTCTTCTTCCACTCATTACAGCCAGAGTAGAGCCTGAAGATCAACATGCTGTCCTGTCCTTGCAGTGATTCTTTTCTTGGCGTGTTTCCTACACCGGTGAGATGGGCACAACCTCTTAACCCATTGGTTATGACTCTGAATACTTATCTTTGTTCAGTCCTAGAGTTCACAGGAAGTCGATTTTCTAATTATAAACCAGTAGTTAATGCAGCCAAAAGCTTTTAAATGAGAATTGTGATTTATTTGGTTGGCATGTGGCTATTCCACATTAGCATAATTAAAAGGTACAGAGTGAATGAGCTTTTTGCACAGCCTCAACTGGTTTGATTCAAATTGCAGCTAGGAGACGTATTGCTCGTTAATGCCTATCAGTATAGCCATTAGTCAGCAAAACTCTTTGCTTTGTATAATCTTACCAGAGGAAAACTTACACAGCAAATTCCTTCTTGTTTTCATGTGTGCCAGACCAAAGAAATGAGTTTCTACTCTAAAAATAACAGTAGACTGGTTCTCCTCTCAATCTGTTGTAAATCAGGAGTGATTGTATTAAAATCTCTGGGTTGATATGGACAGAAAAAGAGCTGAGGGAAAGAATACAGCTTAATATTTCTGAGACTTGCTTACCAGTGTATAACTGATTGCATTTATTAAAAATATGTAACAATAAGCATATTTAATGTTAATAAAACTTATTTACTGGCAACATGGATACACAGGGTGGTGATTTAATTTCAGATTTATTTTAAAGTGTCTGACCTTCAGTCAGAATTGTTCAGTGATGGAGAATCCATGGCCCTTAACAAGATTGTCCTATTTATCTCCTACCTAGAAACACTTTTTATCTTACTTTTTAGCCTAAACATGGCTATATTCACTCTCTCTCATCCTATCTGTTTGCTGAGTTAAAGGGCTTTTTATTATTCAGTCTGTGACCTCTCTAATGCTCATTTCCTTTGGTTTTAGATTAACTCCAGGGATGACAATGGTGTGATTGCTGGGTCCTGGAGCAATACATATGATTATGGTGTTGCACCTTCAGCCTGGACAGGAAGTGTGGACATTCTCTTGGAATATTACAGTTCTAAGCAACCTGTCCGCTATGGCCAGTGCTGGGTCTTTGCTGGTGTCTTCAACACGTGTAGGTATTAGTGAGAAAAGTTTCAAGCTGCTTTGTGGTTCCTGCTTAAATGAGTTTTTAGGTGAAACTAACTAAAATACTTCCTAGCTCTATGCTGTTCAGGGGTAAATAGTAGAGATACTTAAAAATACATGGCCAAAATAGGTGGTCTTTAAAGAAACCTCTGGTGTGTCCTTCAGGTCAGCTGCTCTTCCACACAAATCTGTTAGCTATTTATTGGTTCAGTGAAATGTACTCAGTGACTCACAAGGGTAAGTTTGTGTGAAAGAGAGTTGAGTTCTTCAGCACAGTCCACATTTCTGTCAAGAAATCTTAGACAGAGCGCTTGTTGTCTTGACCTAAAAGATTAAATTACTACCCAGTATGGGGATATGTGATAGTGTTACTGCTCCAGAAAGGCTAAATCTCACCTACTCAGGATTGTTCCTGGGAAAATTGAGGTGCACTGTCTCTGCACCTGGTAACTCAGCACTGTTAACATTTTATATGAAGTTTATGAGCCAGAAGAATGGAGAAAATAAATGATGGCCTAGTTTATGAATTGTCTAGCACTGCAAGGTTAAGTCTCAACACATTTGGTCAAACTAGAGTTGTAGTGTTGCAGTAAACAGAGTATTGCATGTCATACAAACCAGAGGGGAAAGCAGCATTGGATTGGTCCCATATTTTGATTGTCTAGCCCTTTCTAACACATCATCTGCTAATGCACAGGAACACACTTTGTGGCCTCCTATGGAGATCCTCCAACAGGTCAATGTCCTTCCTATGCTGGGACCCAGAGCTGGATGCAGCCCTGGGGTAGGGTCTCAGCAGAGCAAAGGGACAGAATTCTCTCCCTTGGCCTGCTGGCCACGCTGCTTTGGATGCAGCCCAGGATACAATTGACTTTCTGGGCTGCGAGTGCACGATGCCTGGTTATGTTGAACCTCACACAAAGGGCATTAAAAAAAGTTCATGCAAATGTTTCTTGTGGATGCAATTCCTCGAAGTGGATTCCATGGACCCTTTGTCTCCTCTGTCCATTACCTTATCTGGATTTCCCTTGATCACAGAGACACACACAGACACACCAGTTCTCCCACCTTCCCCCCACACTTGCCCTGAATCACCACTATGCAATAATTTGCCTGCAGGCCACTGTGAAACTGGGACGGTGCAGCAGAGGCCCAGAGCCTGCTGTGTTAAAGGGAGAGGCGTATTTATCTGGGGCAAAACTAGACTTGGTTTGCTGACTAAGTTAGTCAAGTCAGAGACCTGGCACTTTGCACTGCAAGTATAAAGTTGGTTGAGCATTATGAAATGCACGTCTGGTGGCTGATGTGATGATAGCCACTGACACATCCAGCTGCTGATGACTGCACAGGGGACAGCGAAGATCCAAACAATCACATGCAGCTATCAGGGTTGTTTTGAGGTGTTTTTGAGTCTCTCTCATGTGTCAATGTTTTATCATTGTGACCAGGCCAGCTTTCCAAGGTCACTGTATAGTACACTCCAGATACTCATCTGTTAAAAATGCTAAAACATTCCAAAAAATGGTCATTAATCTTGAAATTGTCAGACAAATTATTTCCAATGAGCCCTGATGGCTCATGTGCTGGAAGCTGGGAGGGCACTTGAATTAAGTTTAATCAATAGGTACATATGGTATTGGATGCATCCAGGTAATTTTTCATCCAGGAACTTGAAATGAATGTGCAGTGTTACACTTTATTGGGAGTCACAGTAGTGACAGTAATGAATATACAAAACCCAGCAGTAGCAGCAGGGCTGTTCAACTCTGCAGCATTGGAACTATTTTTAAATAGGATTTTCAATAAAAATCTTTTCCCTTAAAAAACCACCAAAAGACCCACAAAAATCCACTCCAGACAAAACACCACCACCATCACCACCACCACCACAAACCAACCAAAAAAAAACCCCAAAAACTCCAAACAAAAATAATTTTAAAAGACCCACAAACAAAAAGCAAAAACTAAAACAAAAAACAAAAACAAACTCCATCAACCACCAAAACCCCCTCACCCTCTGTTTTCTGCAGACCCATGTTGGCTCCTAAATTGAAGGTCAGGAACTTTTACTGGCTGAGACAAAGTATGTCATCATCATCTGGAGTAGCTGAGATGATGTGCCACCCCACAAACCCGTTCCCCTAGCCTGGGGACGTGCTCCATGCCTATTTATCTGCCAGGGTACACAACACACAGAAGCCTATTGATGCACTGATGCAGACTGTGTACACAGCTGTAGCATTTCCACAGTTTCTCCACATCTCTTAAATTTACCACTTGTCAAATGGTAAGAAGGGTCATCAGTGCTTTATTGTGATGGTGTGAGAGTTAGGGCTCTTTTTTTGATTCTCCTCTTTTATTGGAAGGGATGCTGACTCCAAAATACTGTTACTTAGTGGGCAATATGAATTATGTAATGCGTTTTATTCAGATTCCCAAACCTTATGTCAGTTGCAAATAATGCAGCTTTTCACCGTTGTTAGCAATCATTTTCTACTTTATTCTTTGTGTTCTCCAGATCCCTTCTGACAGCAAACATCAAACAAGAAAACTCCAATTCAATCAAAAAGAGATACTTTCTATTAATTTTCTTTTTAGCATAAACTCGTAATTTTCCTGAGTTACTAAGAGACTTAATATGTGTATCTCTTGCAAGCTCAAACTTCTTTTTCTTTGGTCATGCAGCTGACCCATTGCATCCAGATTTGACCTGAAATTCTGCAATGTGGTCACTCTGAAAAGCTGCTTTAAAACCACTAGTAATCAGCTGCTTTGGTTATAACCCTTGTACCAATACTTGTCTTTAATGCTCATAATTCTGGGACCAAATAAAATATTTAGCATGTGCAATATATAAAAAAAAGATAGGAGGAATTATTTGGGTTGATTTGCCTGAGTTTTTCCATTTTATTCAAGTTATTAATATTTCTGTCTTCTCATCCTGTCATCCATGAACACAATCTCCATAGCTGTCCTTCTCATCACACTTCTGTCTCTGCCACAGTTCTGAGATGCCTGGGGATACCAGCAAGACTCATTACCAACTATTCTTCTGCCCATGATAACAATGCCAATCTACGGCTGGATTTCTTTCTGGACGACGAGGGAAAAGTGGACACCAGACTTACAAAAGATTCGGTCTGGTGAGTCCTCCTGGGAAATGCCTTTAATGTGTCGGTGATGAAAGTGGTTAAAAACATGATGGAAATGCCTGTATCGTGTTTATTTCTCTGTGCATTGAAGAACACTGCTGGCTTATGTGAAACAGAATGAATGGACTGTTGGTAGACTGACTAATATGAAGCCTTGTTGTGTGAACAGGCAACCTCTGGGGGATCTTGCTATTAATGTTACCATACAGAGTTCATTCAAGCACACTGGAGAGCTGGAATGGGCTTGTGTTCATTAGGGACCAGATTCTTCTAAAAATGGAAGGGGGGTAAGACAGGCATTTCCATCCTTCTGGAGCCAGGCTCAATATCTATGGAAAAACACCCTTTTTCATCTGCTTGTGCCCAGCTTCCATATTTGTAGACTGGTTTTACATTGCATTCACTCCGTCATTGTTGCAAACAGGTGCTTTCCAAAATAAACCGAGTTCAGCTGAAAAAGAAACAAGTCAAAGTATCATAGAATATACTGAAATGTTATCACCAGATTTATAAAAAGAAAACTCTAGGGCCAAGAGAAGGAGTTTACACATTCTTTTTTTGAGAAGGCAGTCCTCTAACTGGCTCTTCAAACCCTTGCCGTCTTCTGTCTGACAGGAGAAGTGTAGCATATATTGATTATATGCTCTGTGTGGGATATTGGCCCTCAAGCTTCTCCTCCTCAGAGTGAAGAAATGAATGTGACCTCCACATTCCTATATCCAGGAGACACTTGTCCTGTTCAATGTTAATATACCTGACTTGTGTCAATAATATCTTCAGCTCATTAGCATAGCAGCTCATCAGCATGTTTCATTAATAACTTAATCTCTGGAAGTCTTTGTGTTAAAACTGTAATAATGCCACTGTGTAGTGGAGGGAACAACTGAATGTGTTGCTGTGACATCTTTTATGTGACTGCCATAATCAAGCGGAAATCTAAGGAAAGCAGGTTCATTTACATGTGGTGCTTGTGTCACAGCAAGACAGAGAAGCTGAGACTGGAAGGGACCTTTGGAAGTCACCCAACCCCCCTGCTCAAAGCATCAGCTAGAGCAGGTTGCTCAGGTCTATGTCCAGTTGGGCTTTGAGTATCTCCAAGGATGGGCACCCCACAACTTCTCTGGGAAACTTGTTCAGTGCTCAACCATTTTCACAGTAAGAAAAGTGTTTCCTTACCTTCAGAGATCTTTTTCTGTTTTTCAGTATGTGTCCATTGGTTGTGTCCTGTCCTTCGGCTACTGAGAAGAGTATGGCTCTGTCTTCTTTCCCTCAACTCCCTAACCAGGAATTTATACACAAGGATAAGATCCTTCTCAGCCTTTCCATCTTCAGACTGAACAGTCCCAGCTGCCTTGGTTTCTCCTTGTGTACAGCCTATGTTGTATCAGCCAGTCCTTGCAGTTTTCTTTACCAGCAAACTTGCTGAGGGTACAGTGGGTCTCGTAATCCTGGTCCTTAATGAAGCTGTTAAACAGTGTCAGACCCAGTATTGACTCCTGGGGTACACAACTAATGACTGAGCTCCACAGGGGTGATCACTACTAATCACAACCCTGTGATCTCAGCAATTCAGACAGTTTTCAATATATCTTGCTATTTGCCTAGTCTATGCTTCAAAGGTTTGTCTGTGAGGATGTTCTGGGAGATGGCACTAAAGTCAAAAGGACCAGCCCCCATGCAAGGGTCTCCCCTTTGTCTTTTCAGTCACTTGTTTCATCAGAAAAGGTTTGTCTGTCTCAGGTTTGTCAGGCACAGCTGGCTGCTGGTAAATCCATGCTGACTACTGCCAATCACCTAGTCCTTAATATGTTTGGAAATGTTTTCCAGAAGAACTTGCTCTATAACCTTCCTAGAGATCAAAGGGAAGCTGACAAGTCTGTCTCTCCCTGGATAGTCCTCTTTCTTGAAAAACAGAGCAATATTTAATTTTCTCTAGTCCATGGGAACCTCCCCCAATTACCATGATCTTTTGAAGATAGATATGAGTGGTCTTACAGTGACATTGGCAATCTCCCTCAGCATTTTTGATGTGATTACCTCATATTTTCCATCAAATCCATTGGACTTGTGTGCGTTCAGTGTGATTAACTGTTCTCTGTCTTGCTACTTGTCTAGTTTTCATTATTCCAAACCTCCACATTGGTCTCATGGGCTGTGATTCCTGAGAGCAAATCTTAGTAATAAAAACCACGGTAAAGAAGACACTGAATGCCTTCTCCTAATCCTTTGTCAGCAGGTTGCCTACTGTGTTTCACAGCAGAGCCACATTCTGTAGGCTTCCTTTTGACACTGATTTGCTTGCATTTCTTGCTGCTCTTCACGTCCCTTGACATACTTGGTTTGTTCTGTTTTAGCTTTCCTGTGCCTGTGCCTGCATGCTCAGACAGTGACTTTGTTTTCCTCCTGGTCACCAGTCCCTGCTCTTGTTTCTTTCTTAAGCAACTTTTTTTAATGTTTGGGTTTATTTGGGACCACCTTGTGGACTTGTGCCACTTTTGGTTGATTTCCTGCACACAAGGATGGACCATTCTAAAGTCTGGAGGAGGTGACTCTTGAAAAACAACCAGCCCTTGTGCATCCATCTTCTACTCAAAACTGACTCCCATGGGATTTTTCCAAGCAGGACCCTAAACATATCAAAACCTACCCTCTGAGGTCCAGAGCTGCAGTCCTGCTATTTGTCTTGTTGCCTCCTATTAGTATCCTTGGGCAGTTTTGTTTGTTGTCTGTGAGACACAAGAACCTCAGTACATCTCATGGGGCTGATCCTTTCATGTCTCAGAGATCTGTAAAGGAGAAGTCTTCTGAAACCTCCTCTGCCTATAAAAGATGTGAAACAAGAGCCAGTGGCTGGTCACCACAGTGCTCTATCCATTCACACCCAGTAATGGATCATTGCTGTGCTCTACAATTTTCACTGTCTCATTCCTTCTTCACCTAACCTGGTCTATGAAATACATCCCACCAACTTTTGACACTTTCTGTTACTTCCCTACCTCTATTTTCCCAGCTGTTTTCCAAGACTTCTTAATTTAATCTTTTTTCTCCTTAAATCTTTTGGGACAGGGTCAGATCATCCAAAATCGTCCTAGTCCCAATGAAATCCATATGCAATTTTACACTAGCATTTCATACTTGTATTCTACATTGTTTTTCTGTGGTTCAATAACTTTTTTAACTGCCTTATTCATCCTTTTATCTTCCCAGTGCATTTATTAGTACATGGTGCACACAACCCTTTGGGCATGACTTAATATATACACCTCTTTTCATTTCTCCTCTGTGTCCTTTCTTTTCATTACTCTGTAACACTCCTTGGTAGCCCACATGCTGACTTCTAATGACTTGTGTCTTAACCCTGATTTTATTTTTAATGTCTCTTTTATTTCTTTTTTTTAAGAGGACAAGCTCAAGGTATTTATAATGATTTTTTAAAATGCATTTCTCATTTTTATTTATAATCTCTTACAAACTAGAAGCAACGCTCTTTTCCTTTATTAATATATCATTTCTGTTGTACTCTAGCCTTGTGCTGCTGGAGCTGATCTGTTTTCAGGTCTTAAATACTCTCAGATTTCAGGGATATTTGGAGCCAGGATTTTTAGTCCAATCAATCCCTGAGTGTGGGGCTCCCTCTGAATGTTATCTGACATTTATTTATTTTTATTAAAGATTGTCTTCTCCCTCAGGATAGGAAACAACACTACCACCAACAAAACACATACAAAATTACACAGACTTAGCAAAAATTTATTTTTATAAATCTGGCCGGATTTGGGGCCATCAGTACTGTCTGTTCTCCTTGTCTTTCTTAATGATGATATAAAGACACTTCAAGAATATTTCTCTTGGATGGGAATCAAGACTCACTGCTACTGTGAGGTCCAAGCAGATCAACATAAGCATCTCAGCAGAAATTTGCTTGATGTCACCCAACCCCATGGGAGTCCATCCATGTCCAGGACTGTGGAGAGAGCACTTCCAAGACCTCTGCTCTCCCATTTACTTCCAGATCATTTTGCTCTAATTTCTCAACAATATTATCAGTGCCTGACCCTAGCAGTCCCTCTCAACCTCAATGCCTGAACTTGTTAGCTCATAAAAGGGCAGCAGCTGCTTCCAGCATGTGCCTGTCCCATGAGCAATATGAAGTACCATGCTGGAGTTGTCTTCCAGGCATAAAACCCACCTGGTCATCTTTTATTAATTTCCCCATTGCTTTGTTTAGTCTATCCGTAATTATCTCTGTAAATATTTAATGGTCACTACATTGATCTCTATTGCCATTCTTGCTTTCTTTAATGTCTCAGGCTAGGCTTGCTGTAGAAAACAAGAATTATAGAATCAGTTCAACAAATTATGGCCACAGAATCAGCTCCTCGGCTATGCTCACTTCTATAGGGAAGTTTCTGCTACCTTTGGAAAGGCAAATGTTTCCCTCATCCTCCTTTCCTTAGTGCTCACTGCACTACAAGCAGTGTCTTTCTCTCCATTCAGATTTGATATGCTTATGTGTGTTTGTTCTTTGCACGGTAGCAGACCTAAGAAATTGCCATCCTGTTGTGTCCAGCACTACACCAATAGAAGCCAGAAAGAAAAATCCTGTCCCTAGGACAAACAGAGAAAAAATTATAGAAAAACCATGTTACCTATTTAAAGAACTGATGTAGAGCTGACATTTTCCACACTGTTACCCTCCTCCCACCCTTGTTTTTGTCATTTTTTCTTTCTGCCTGTTCTTCAGGTTATTCTTTCACAGAATGCAAAGCCAGTGACACATTTGACTTCAATTCAAAGTGAACCAGTGAAGGCTTCAGGGCAAGGACTGACTTTCTCATATGTTGAGATAGCAGTTGCAAATACCCACCTTCCATGAAGTGTGTCCCCATTCTTGGATAGCCCTCAGCAAAGTTCTGTGAACATGATTCAGCACTGACTACTCTCAGCAGCATCAAAAATTCTCTGAGTGTGCGTCATTTTCCTTGAATAATTCCTTTTTCTGTAGTGCTGCTTCATTAGCTCTCCTAACTGACAAGTCTTACCCTGATCCAAGCTTTCATTTCCACTTTGAAATGTCTTGTTAGACAAGCTTCAGATCCTTCTGACTCTGCTCCATAGCTGATTTTCACCTATTATTAATGAAATGGTCAGAGTTTAACAATCCCCATTTTGGTTACTAATATCATTGCATGTACTAGAGGCTATATCAGCAGCTACACAGATGTAATTTTATTCAGATCTGCTGTAAGATATGTATAATTTGCAAGCAAAATTGCCCCTTTCTCTACTCTTTCCTTCTTTTATTTTTCGCAGTAATGAAATTCAGACACTTTGCAGGCTTTGCTGTGAGACCCTCTTTCCAGATTATCTTTGTTTCTTGCTTGTGCTCTCCCTTATGCGTTGGTCGTATTGCAGGAAGTTACAACCTCTGTCTGTCTTTTCTGGTCATCTTTGAAACACCCAGGGCAGACTGTGATGGTGCTGTTCTGTTTTTTAAATTCTCCTGAGCATCCAGCCAGGTGAGAGCATTTTAACCCTGAGCACCTAGGTGAAGTACTCTCAGAATTTTATCTTTCGGGTTACTGCCCTGGGCCCTAAAGATGCAAGATGGCCCACAGTCATTGTAGGTGGGTTTTATGAAAAGATGTATGTTTTAGGAGCTCTGACATCACGCATGGGCATGACACACGGGGAAAAACTTAAGAGGAATCCACAGTGAAGATAATTTCAGAAAGGCTATGCGGGGTCTTTTTTCTAAACCAACATGGAAGCCAGCAAAGCATGCTTGTTTTGAGCCATGAAAACAAAACTACACACAGTACATTGGAGTTGGTCCCAAATCTCTTCATAAGAGATGCCAAAGCGTCAATCTGAATAACTATAAAGCAGACCATGTTTCATTGGCTTGAAGATTCAAAATTTGCTTTAGCAGGCAGATAGAAGTGGAGGTGTCGAGCTGGAAAGGGATTCTAGTCTGTGTAGCTTTTCATATACCCCAACAATCTCCAAACACTGACATATTTTCTGAGACATTTACACTCAGCACACGTTAGAAGAATCAAAAAAGCTTCTTCAACTTTGAGTCAAGAAACTACAATGAAGGATTGTGGCTTTCAGGTTTTAACTGATAGTTACCAGATAGTTACCAAACTTATATACCTAAAAATCTGTTCTCTTAAAAGAGTAGACTTTTTTATCCCTGAATTGGCAATCGGTGTTATTGAAGCAATGCCAGGACATAAATACACAGGATTTGCTTTGGTCTGTGTGCTTCTTTCCAAGAATTTAATATACTGGTCCCATCTCTTGTCTAAGGAATTATCATTGCTGGAATGAAGCTTGGATGACCAGACCTGACCTTCCTGTTGGTTTCGGAGGATGGCAGGTTGTTGATGGGACACCTCAAGAAACCAGTGACGGTAATATTCTTGAAGTCCCCCTTAGCTCACTTTCTAAAGTTTGGGATACTTCTTCAAACACTGAGCTGATGATAGCTGAGCCAGTGGCACCAGGCATCCTATGGCCAGTGAGAACTTCTTGAGCCAAATAACCACTCTCACCTCAGGCCTTCTTTTGATTTGTTTCTAAACAAATAAATACTAAAACTCTAAAGTAAATCTGTCCTTGTTGTAATACTGCTCATGATGCCCTAGAACACAAAATCCTACATGAAAAAGGCCCTTCTTGGTACAGAGGAGATATAATCCTGTTGCCAAAGATGGCTTCTCATGTTTTTGAGTATCTATACAGAAACCTGATCAAATTAATTTTCTTTTACTTTATGCAGCCCTAACTAAACTACATGAGCAGGCAGTAGGCAGGGGAAAAAAATGAGAAGTCACTGCTCTTTCTTTCCAGTCCTTAATTTCCCTTAAAATGTAATCTTCTCAATTTTGTAGTGAGATCTTTCTCAGCCTGTGGTGTACCTGAGTCCTCTCAAAATTATCTGGCTTAACCAAAACCAGCTTTAACTGTATTTCAAACACTTGAGACTTAGAGTGGATGTTATAGTGCCATTGAAGGTACTGAACCACCAGGTTGTTCCAGACTCGGGTCTGTGTTATCTACAGGGCTGAAAACAAAATTCAGCTTTTTGCTTCTTGGTCAGGAGTTCCTGTAAACTATTAGAAGACTTTGCCAAACCCCAGGAGTTCTTTTGCTTTGAGAAAATATAATGTTTTTACATGTTTTTAACTTATTTAGTCTCTCACTTTGTCTCTCTTCTTTCCACAGGTATGTACAGGTGTGGTCCAGCCTCAGTTCAAGCCATTAAACACGGTCACGTTTGCTTCCAATTTGATGCTCCTTTTGTCTATGCTGAGGTAGATATGTAAAAAATTTTACTGCAGTGTGCAATGTCAGTGAGACCACAGTGAGCCAGAAGACAGGGTTCCACTTCAGTTTATGGATTGAGAAGTTACTTTATGTCACAGAACAATCTCATCATTATATTTAGACATGCCAGCATGTCTGATAGGGCTCTAATGAATGATAGAGAATTCTCTCATCTTTGCTTCCCAATGTAACAATAAGAAAAAGCTGCTCTGACTTTACCAAAACTTCAGGCTGTGGTCATTTTTCCTGCCAAAATTCAGCTATGTTGGATCACTAGCTCTAGCTACTGGTAAATGGATCACTAGCTCTAGCTGCTCATTCTTTTTGCTCACCACATTCCTTTTGGCTCCTGTGGGTCATGGAGATCTCACATGGGTGATTTGACTGAGAGATCTGAGAGGGAAATATCTCAATAAGGAGATAGAGAGCCTGGTCTGGAGTTTTAACCTTTTGCATCACCAGAGGAGACATGCCCCGAATTGAAACACTGCAGGACAAATTTCTCTCTAATTGAATTGTAAATGGCTTAGGACAGAAAAGAATGAAGATATTTTAGCTATTAAGCATTCTCCTCTCTATTTCTAAAGCTTTTTTTCCATACAAAAAATGTCTAGTAGTGCCTCCCCAAATTTGAAAGGCCTGTAAAGCACTGTAGCCTTGTAAAGCACTCTCCGTCATTCTAGTCTGAATAATAAAATGCATCTCAGCATTTGACTAATTTTATACATGAAATGTCGATGTGAGTAATTAGTTGGACTTAAGTCAATGTGTCATTATTTTGGGGGAGATAGGCTGACTCTTCTTCCTCTCTCTACTTCCATATATCTCAATCTTCTTTCATTTAATTCCATAGGTGAATGGTGATATTTTTTACACAAGAATGGAGAAAAATGGAACCCAAGTGGTAGAAAACGTTGACACAACCCGTATTGGGCAGCTGATTGTGACCAAGGAAGTTGGAGGTGATGGAATGATGGACATTACTGAGGAGTACAAGTTCCGAGAAGGTAATCTGAAATGTGCTGGGACCACCTGGATGTGAACTTATCTCAGTCAGACCCTGGACGATGACTTGGAAACCTCTGTCACTGAGGGACCTTCGTGAAAAGCTGCCAAAGTGCCCTCTCAAATTCTTTATTTGTAACTCCATCCCAGAAACATTGTAGATGCTTTGATCATAAGGCACAAACAAAGCACAAACTTTGCTACTCTGAAATGCTTTAGACTAAGTAAGTTGTAGTGAAAATAAAGGCTAGTCATGGAGCAACTCAAAGCATTCAAAACAGTTCAAGGCTTTCTGTACAGATGTTTAGATGTTTCTTATTCAGGCCAGATGTTCACACAGAGTAAACCAGTGTAGCTGTATTGATAAGAATTCAGCTACATCAGTTTGTCTGATATGGCTTTAACACCAGCTCCCTTGGTAGCTGTGAAATCTCGCACTGCTGGCATTATCCCAGGAGGGTTCACTGTCCTCATCCATTCATTTCAGCTACTACAAACTGTGGAAGACACACCCTTATGATCAGTAGATGGGCTAACGCTGTGCTTCCATTTCTTTTCTAAATCTGGTTTTCATTCATTCCTAGGCTCAGACGAGGAGAGACTGGCTCTTGAGACTGCTGTGATGTACGGTGTTAAAAAGCAAAGTATCCAAGATACCACGTACCAACCTCAGACAGATGTTGACATGGACTTCCAGGCACAAAAGGCAGTCCTTGGCAATGACTTTAAAGTCACTATAACTTTCAGGAACAAAAGTCGCAACTCCTACACTGCAACTACCTACCTTTCGGGCAACATAGTGTTTTATACAGGAGTCACAAAAAGTGAATTCAAGAAACACTCTTTCAGTGCAAAACTGGAGCCCTCTTCATGTAAGACTTGCATAGTTGTTTGCTGTGTTATTAACTGCTAGGTGTTTTTTATGTGTTATTAACTGTTACCAGTGTTTCCATCCATGGGTAGAGCCAATTCTAGTAGCTGGGGGTAGGATAATCTATTTGGTATCAGAAGGATCCACTCCAGACCCTGGGCTGGATACCAGAATCATTTGAGGCTGTTTCCTTCCGGCTGTTTCTCCCTGCATAATGCTCTTTTACACCAAGCTGCATGTCTGGGAATTGTTATTTTTTTCTCCTTTAGTACAAAAGGAATCAAACGAGCACAGGTATTAAGCTGCAAGGCATTGTTTTTCCTGTGAATTCCTTTATTTTCCTAGCAGCATCTCAGCAAGGGAAGGGGAAGTTCTTGTTCCACAGGGTGTCATGTACAGAGACAAAAAGGTGTATTTTTTGTCTTACCTGGTAGAAGCTGACAAGTTCTGAGTAGAATTGAGTGAATATCTGGCTTTGGAGGACTGTGCAGTTCAGGATTTCATATTTACAGCGTTCTAAAAAGTTTATCTGTAGTAAGAATGTGGCATGATAGAGCAGGGACATTTGTCAGCTGGGCACAGACACCAAAGATGAGTTGTCTTTACAGATGCAGCATGTATTTTTCCTAGTGCCCTCTGGAATGTGGTAGGGAGCTCCTGCCTCCCACTTCTCATCAGAGCAGCAGCTCCTGGAAGACTAGCTAGCTCAGGGGGCTGTGGGCAGGATTTTGTACTGCTCAAAGTAGGGAAGAGGGATGTTCTCCTTTCTAAACTTGGACATAATCTGTTTCCTGTCAGCCATTGCAGCAGCAGTTTAGGACCTGCTGTATTTCCAAGGGTTACCTCGCAGGCTCTAGCAACAAGTCACTGCCAATCACTTGTTCTGCTGACAGGCCTGTGTCCTTGGTCAGTGCTTCCAGCTCAGCAGAAGTGATAACAATGTGCTCTTACAGAGATGAAGTAGAGGATCCTTCTCTTGAGTTCCCTGCTGACAGTCAGCAGCCATGACTTTGCCTTCTAGACACTTCTATTGGGCAAATCAATCTTTCTGAGCACAGCAGGAGTGACAGGACTTTGGGAGCCCAAAGGATGGGCCTCCTGAACTGGTTCTACTGCTGGATCACAGCAGTCCTGGCTGACCTCTGAGCTTTCTGTCTTGTCTACCTCCTCCCAGCTCAAGAGACACTGTGAGCCCTCTTCCCTCAAAGAGGATGAGTTCTTTCTCAGTGAGAAGCTTCCATGGAACCACAGTTCCTATCAGGTCACAAAAAAAACCAAAACAAAACCAACCAACCAACCAAACAAACAAACAAAAAGCTCTGCTTTCTTCCTCACTTTGAACATCATCTGAAACTGCACATTCTATTTGGAGCTGATTATTCTGCAAAAAGTAGAAGTCCACTGATAAGGAACTACTGGTGAAGGCTAATGAAACTTCTACCTCCAACCTGTAGCAAAGCCCTGAGAGATGCTTGCTGATTCTTTCTAATTCTGGAAATGGGCATTGGGTTGTTCCAATACATGCTGTCAAAACACAGAGTGAGGATTTATAGTGACTTAAATCAGTTACTAAATGTCTGATCTGAAATACTGAAAAGCTTTTGGAGACTTGAATAGGTACAGTAAAAAAAATAGTTCCAATAGTCTTGGTCTAAAGTCTCTACCACTTCTTTGATGAGGGAAAATTCAGTCATCTTGTAGAGAGGCCTGCTACATTTTCTGATATAGTTCCAGGACTTGTTTGTGTCTGCTCTTGTATCAAAGGTCTATGTAGAGTATTATTACCTAAAATGCAGCTTCTGCAGTGCTTCGAGGATCATCTGGCTCCTCTCTGCAATAAATGAAATTAATAAATGTTTAAACATCATTGAGGATCATAATTCATTTTTTCTAAGTTAAGTGAATGCTAAGAAAAACGCTTCTTGAAGTAGTGCTGGAAACTCTGAATTGAGCTATGGTGAGTGAATGCAGACTGGGGAGAGGCACCTGAAAGAACAGAACATGGATTTTTATGTATGAGTACCAACAGTATGTCCCCATCGCTGCTTCTTGCCAGTGAGACATTTTTAAAGTTATTCCCACGTTTCAAGGGGCAAATTTGCTTATATCTAAGCTGCAGTCATCAACCTGTGGGGCACTCTGTTCTGCAATGGGACAAAAACTCCTCACAAATTACACCATTTCTGAAGGTGATACATCAGATTTGAGCATGAATTCTTTCACCTTTTCCTTGGAAAGATTACATGTGGAATCAGGAATAGTGCCTGAGCGAGTGGGCAGTGTGAAGGAAGGTAGTGTGATTATTTGCAAGTGCATCAGAGCATTCTGTCAGGAATGTAAAGGGAGGGTACCTTCCGAGGCACCCAAGCAGGATTTGTAGACTTTGTTTAGGGCAAGAATTGTGTGTTTATATATGTGTGTGTTTGTATATATATATATATATGTAACAAAAAATTACAATGCTAAACAGATGTATTAAAGGCATTCTTCCAATCCTAAATACTGAAAGCATGAGGCAAACTTAAGTTTTCAAACAGGAAACGAATGAATAATTTTCAGAATAATGATTAAAGGAATTGTGTGGGTTGAAAACATCTTTGAGGATTTGAATAGCTTAAACCTTCCAGTGCCTTCAAAGGTGCTCTCATATCTACTGAGTTATATTTAGTTTTCTCTGTTTAAAAAAAAACTATAAGGCAACTCAGTGTCGTGTCTCCCTTGGCTTTCCCAGATGCAAAAAGTGGTACTGACAACTCATCAGCACAACCAGTGCTAAGGCAATGGAAATCTATTCTTCTTTTCTTTTCCTGCAGTGATTAAATTTAAACGGAAAAGTTTTTCTTTTCTTTTCTTCCACTGTAAAGTAAATTTCTCCTGGTTCGTAACTAATCTATTTATTTATTTACTTCTCAGATGAGAAATGCCTTGCCTGATTTATAATTTACAATTAAGGGTATTATGGGAAATTCTTTTACACAAGATGAAGAGTGAGAAGGGGGGAACAGGAGCACATCAAGTAAATTTAAGGCTGGCCTAGTAAATCCAGGTCAGGTGGCCACCAAGGGAATAGCTTTGAAACCAAATCAAGGAACTGGTTTTGATGTGAGCAGATCAAAAGAGCGGAAAGGGGTGAATGTCATTTACCCGAGTTCAATTATCCCAGTGTTTACAGCATGTGCCACAAATACAATACAAATAACAGATAACAGTAATCATCACAGGTAACAGATGGGAGATCTTGATGTGTTTACTAGGATTATAATGAATGTTTATAGAGACAAGAGCTCCAGGTCTATATATTTTGCCTGGTCAGTTAGTTAGCAGGTCTGATTCTCTGCATCACATTCTCACACCATTGTTGGCCTGAGAACTGCAGTTCAGTAGAGTTAAAATTAATGATTCCCTGCTTCTCAACTGTCCAGCCTGCAGGGACCTGTTTCTTCTAATAATTATTGTCAGGGAGCATGTGAAAGCTCTCTGGAGGGCATGCTGGTGACAGGAAGACCTTCTTGCTAAATTTTGCAGGCAAGTCAAGTGTAGAGCAAAGGCAGATATCCAGCCATGTTCTGGAGAGCAGGTGATCTCCCAGATAACCTGCATGGGCTCACATCCCTCAGTTGCTGCTCTGGTGGCATCCCTGTGCCAAGAAGAGAGGCAAAGAAAGAACAGGAGTAAATTTTAGGAGCAAACATTTACAGGAATGGCACTCAAAAGCTGTTTTGGACCTTTGTGCCCATTAGATATGCATTTCCAGTCTTCCTTCTCATTTATTTTGTGGAAGCACCTAGAAATCTTCAGTGACGCATGCTGAAGGTACTGGGCAGGGACTCTGCATAAACCCAGCCCTTGCCCCTGGAAGCTCACAGCCTAAATGGAAAGAGGGAAAAATTAGAGCAGAAATAATGTAGTAAAGAAATTTAGTTAGAAAAAAAATAAGCAAAGGGATCACAAGCCACCCTTTTTCCAAGGCACTCGTGTAATTGGCACTGGCCATGATTGGAGGAGCAGTTAGTGATTAGATTGCTTCAGATGCCTTTTTTCTTTGCTGTGTCTCCCCTCAGCCAGCTCCTTTGACGTTGTGATCAAGTCGAGCGAGTACATGAGTGACCTGCTGGAGCAAGCCTCCTTCCATTTCTTTGTGACTGCGCGGATCAATGAAACGGGGAAGATTCTGGCCGTGCAGAAGGCGGTGATGCTGGAAATTCCCACCCTGCGGATCAAGGTAGCTTCAGGTTGTGGGGGAAGGGATGTGTTATCTACAAGGGTTTGCTTCGAGTTGTGGGACGGAGCAGTGTGTGTGTTTATGCACATTAGAGCATCTGACATGGACCTTATAGGGCAGTGGCTGGCTGGAGTGTGTGAGGGTGTGTCAGTGCATCATGGAGTGTATTGAGTGTCCCTGCACTGGAGAGAGAGGCTGACAGCAGCACTGGTAGCCAGGAGCTGAAATTATTTCAGTGGAGGAAAGAGGGGAAAAGATCTGAGAAAGCTGAAGAAACTCAAAGGGTAAGAAGGATTACTCACTCAAGTCACTCAAGTTCTTTAAGTACTTCAGGAGTCTATTATATTTAAAGCAACACAGCACAGGGGCCTCTTGCTGAAGAATGAAGAACACCACTATTGAAGTGATTTTGCTGGAGAGCTTCTGCAGGTACTGTGGAAAGCTTCCCCAAACTTGCATGGGCAGCACTGATTCAGGACTATGTCTTGGGATTTCAGTGCTTTGCTGCCACTCTGAGTGTACTCTCACTGATGTTACCTGGATGTTGAAGCTTTTCTGCAGACAGTGGTGTGGTACCTATGAAAATGGAGAAGAGTAATGCTTGTGACACTACAAGGTGCCTATGTTGTACAGCAAAGAAAAGCCATTTTAACTTGACTGGGATTAACTTAACAAACCACTTTAACTGGGATTTAAACTTCTCAATTCATAACCAAGCATCCAAATAATTTGCATTGCTGTCAAAACCACCAAGCTTTCATCTGCTTTGAATGATGGAATTTGGATCTGCTTTTTTCCTAGAAAAAAAAAATCAGAACACATGTTCAGGAAGCTTTGAATACAGCTCTGTAAAATTCAGGACCTTGAAAAAAATCCCAGTTTATAGAACTTTTCTCCTCTATATATTTATTTGAACCAGTGCACAGGTTTCCATATAATAATTTATGTAGCAACTGCAGCCTTATGCAAAAAAAACTTTGTTAAAAATGTGGATCAAGACAACTGCAAAGTTTGCCAAAAAATCTACTTGATTTCTTGGTCTTTGGGAATACTGTGACGTTCTGATCAGATAATTGTATTTTCAACCAAAATATTTTTGGTTTGCTGAGCATTCCAGGAAGGAGGTAAACAACACAAGTAAACTACACTTCAAATACCTTTCTTCAATAACCAAATTTTAAAAGTAAAGAATTCTTTCAATATTTAAACAGAACATCTACATCATCTCAGATTTTCAGCTTCAAAATAGTTGATCCTCCTTGCTGTTCTGAAGAAATAATTTTTAGCATATAGAATAGGCTGTTGTCTAAAACTCATGTTTTCAAGTAAAACTAAGTTTCTCTCTTTTCTGTTTCTTTGTGATGAGTGAAAATACACTGAAATTTTAAATGCTGGACTTTTTTAAAGGAGGTGTGTGTGTATGCGTGCATGTGTATGAGCATGTATTGATAGAGGAAATTTTGATTTATTGCTGTTAAAAAAAATTGAGATAGTTTATCTGTTCAGTTTTCTTGTCAAGTTTGTTCAGTGAATGTGACTGGCAGACCAAATTTCTTAATGTGAGAGTGAGAGAGAAGAATGAAAAAATGATGTATCCCATGATGTATCTTCAGACCCACCTTTGATCTTTCTCTGCTGGCCTAAAGGAGATTGTCAGACTCAACAGCTCAGGAAATTAGACCATATTCTAGCCTTGAGATCAGGTTACAAAAATAAGACCAGCAAATACATATCATGATCTCAGCTGCAAGTGTAGGACTTCAGGATGATTTTGAATCACATTCATTGATCTTAAATGGTCAGTAGAAATAAAGAGATTACAGGACCTCTCAGTGAGGCAAGACTTCTGAAAATGTCACTGATGTCCCTTTGTACATTCAGGTGGCCAAATGCTGTGGAGAGCTTAGCTGTATCTCCTCCTTTACTCCAGTCATTTTATTGTTTTTTGGCACAGAGTAATCCCTTAGACCAGAGTCTATGCATCTTTTTGCAAATGCCATACTTCCCTGAAACTTCTCTTTAAATTTATTGACAAGATACTTGTTTTTCTGAGTTACCTTTCTCAAGGCTCTTTAAATCAATTGGTGAACCATGGGCTGGAAGATTGGACAGCCATAGGCTGAAAAGCCTTGCCCGAGCAAAATCAGTACACATATTCAGTGAGAAATGATGAATTTCCAGGGGATAAAAAACCCCAAATTCCCATGCCATTATTTAAAAACACATTTGTTTGGAGGTTTACTATTTTCCAGTGTGAAATGTACTGCTCTTTTGCTTACATAGGGTTTGGAGGAAAACTGGCCTTCAGGCCTCCACAGAGCACATGTGCAAGGCTAGAAACCCTTCAGAGCATGAGAAGAGAATGCAAAAGCAAGGGGAAGAGGGACATGACAATATCGCGGGTGCAACCACATAGCCTGGTGTTTCTAATTTAGCGTAGTAAGACCTGCCCTTCTCTTCTGGAGCTTGTGTCCTGAGCAGATCCCTTCAGTTCTGGTGGGGAGCCTGAGGAAGGGGCAGAGTCTGGGAGAGAGGCCCCATCAGCTGAACTCACCCTCAGCTGGGCCCTCAGTTCCAGAACTGTACATGCAGATTTCTGGTTTTCCATGGAAATGAGAGCCTGCCTCTTGATCTGCCATGTGGTTTTAGGGAAAATTACAATGGGTGGAAAAATGTGCCATCCAGCAATTTCCTTCTCACTGGACTTCCTTTGCCTCGTGCTGTTTCGCTGTGTGCTTTGTTCTGCCTTGCCAGTATTGTGTATGTGTTATTATCAGTTTCTGGTGCATTGTCCTTTCCTTGTCTTGCAGACCAAAGGTGAACTGGTAGCTGGTAAAGAAACGTCTGTGATTGTGGAATTCACCAATCCTCTGAAACAAACCCTGGAGAATGCCACGCTCCGCCTGGAGGGACCTGGAGTGCTGAGAACAATAAAAAAGCAGTTTGGGTAGGGAAGAAAGCACAACCAGCTGGGAGTTTGTCCCCTGCTTGGTCACAGTAGGAAGTTCACAAGAGACACTTAACTAATGTTGTGCTGAGTAATTTAATTCAAACACTCTCTCTGTACTTTGAAATCCAATACACAGGGGAGCTGTAGGTCTCAATAGTTAGTAGAAGTCGGGCTATCCAGAGAGATTGTGAGAGCATTTTATCTGTTCAGTGCCAGGGCTGGAGTCAGTAGTGCTTGTGGGTAGTTGCTAGTGCAGCCCAAGTTTACTTTTTCACTGTATTACATTATTTTTAGCACTTGACAATAGCACCTACAAGCCACTATCACAGAGAGGAAGATTTATCCTACAATTGAAGTGTTTACTGCCGCTCACTCAGCATGTGCAAATCAAGTCCTGCGCTGCTTTTTGGAAAGGGCTTTTCTCAGCTCGTGTTAATCATGATTATACAAGACGTTCAGGTACCTCAGATGATCTTTTCAAGCTCATGTCAAGACACAAAATGTGTGTTGTTTGCAGAGCCTGCTGGCATAGCTGCAGCCTGTGTGTGAGCACACAGCTCCCCCCAGTAGCTTCACTGCACAGGGCTGCCCTGGCACACAGGGCGCTCCCAGAGCTGAGGAAAAGGAAAGCCACCTTCATTATTCTCAGAGTCACACCTTACTCTGACACCATGATACCCCTACGCTAAGCAAGTTGCAAATCACCTCTCTATTTGAGTTCAGTGTGATGAGCGTAGCATTAGCCAAGGGTAGATAATGGAGAAACCTGGAAAATTTTGAGGCTATTGCTTAGTCCCGGGCATCTCTCTATCTGGGCTTAGTATCTATCATTACCTGAGCTGATGGTCCCCAGGTGTGTGTAAAAGGAGTTTGAAAAATTGCCTGTGCTTCAGCAGCTGCATAAATTGTCAGCATCCTCTGCAGCCAGCAGGGGAGGTCTGAGCCTGACTGCACCTGGGACAGGGATAAAAAGATCAAAACCAGTCTCCAGAGTGGAGCTGGTAGAAAAATAACCGTGAAAGGGCAACATACCGTGTTTGCTTTGTGCACATGGTATGTCACAGGTGCTGCTGAGCATGACTCAGCATGGTCTACAAGAGTTACACAAGTTGTGGCAATCGCCCTCATTGCTGCCCATCTGTGCCAGCCTCCCCTGTTGTTCTGCATCCTTTTTGATCCAAAAGCTGCTGTGGACTGCCCTTACCTTCAAGGATGCAGAAATTATCAGGTGCATCAAAGGCACATGAGATAGAGGAGAAAAATGACTCATGGAACACACGTCATTTTCCTTAGAGTCACCATGTTTTCCCCTTTTCAGTAATGCCCTTGGCAGCACTGAGAATGGCAATGGATCAACTTAGTCATTTTAAGATTTAACTTCTCTGAGGTGAATGTAGGATGCAGGTGATACACACAGAGGACAGAGCAAGGGGCAGTTGTAGTTTATTTAAATAAAAATCACATTTGTCTCCATGCATTCAAAATGATAAATGGCTCCAGTGTGGTGATGGCTCAGCATATTATGCAGAATCATTCATCACTGAGTTGTCTCCCAGAAAAATCAGATCAGGGTGGCTTACTCCATTTGCAAAGAGAATTAATTCTAGGCTTTTCCCACCCTTCCAACACTTCCCTATTTAGCAGGGACTGTTACATACAGGATGGAGCTTTTACAGTTCTATGTGGGGATAAGGTTTTTGGCCTCCATGTACTTCTCAGGTAACATTCCTGTATCACTTGCGTGGCTCCACAAAAGTGGTCATGTGGGACCCAGTTGATACAACATTATTCTGGTAATGTAGTGGCCTGGGGGCTTCAGTCTTGACCATTCATAAAGTCTATATATAGATAAAGATATTGATATTTAGCTATTAGCCTCAGACAGATGAGGAGCATGAGTTATAGAAAACCCTTTGGCAGCAGCAATCCTTACACAGGGCATAGTCTTTGCATGACAAGTGAGAATTAACCAGGCAGTGATGGATAGTGGTAAAAGGGTTATAGCCAAGCATACTTTCACACTAATGGGTAAGTAATTTGGGGTGTTTCTATTTGTCAAAGCTAAGCTAGTTATTAGCATTTCTAGTGAGAAGCAACTTGTTTTAGAAACAAGACAGTAGTAGAGAGACAGGAAAAGGCAGGTTTGGTTTCCCAGCACAGTTTGTCTTCCTGCATGTGCACACACACACACACACAAACACATATATATATATGTGCTGAGATGATAGCACTGTACAACAAAGATGGTTGTGCTGCCCTCTCTCACCAGAGCACTGTGAAGTTGTGGCCCCAAAACCTTCATCCTTAAGGAGTCTGGCCCCCCAACTGCTCAAGAAGTGTAGTCTGCACAGCAGATTTGTATAGTAATTTCTTCACTGTCTTTTCAGATAATCCCTTGCAGATAATTCCCATAAACTCTAAAAGATATTTTACTTTCTTGAGCAATTGAAGTCATTGGTTTATCATGATTCCATTTTATTGGGCATCTCGTGGATGCAAGCCAACCAGCTATGGGGAACAGAATTTCTCTCTTGAATAACAAAGATAAAAAGAGGGAAAACCCTTGCTGGAAGCAGTCTGCACACACTCACATCAAAAATCTGATCTTTCTCTGCTTTTTTTTTTTTTAATTTCCTAAAAGTGGGTACATGCCCCAAGGTACCTCTGTCTGTATATGCAAAATGCAATGCAGTGCCATGTAGAGATACCTAAGCAAACCTCTAAGGAGCTGGAATACCTCATTTTACCAGGGGCAGACTTGCACAAATACTCAGGTGGGATGATGGCAGGCTAGCTCATTTAGAGCTAATTAAGGTTTCTTGTCTCATGGGAGCTTGTGCTGAGCCTGGGCAGATATTTCTGTCCTGACCCTGGCATAGAACATGGCACCAGAGAACCAAATCCTACCAGATGAGAATTTGAAACAGTGACTGTAGCATAGGCTTGCTTTGCTCTCACTTTGCTCAGTTGCTTTCAGGACTCTGTAGCCATATGAGATAAGAACAGTGAACTTAGAACCTTCTTATTTAGTGCTGAGGGGAAAAAAATCATTCATTTTCATAAATAGCTCCCCACAACCCTGTTTTGTCCATTGTTCCTTTGGAGCAGCAGTTATCCCAGCATCCACCAAACACAATCAATCAATCAATCAATATCAGCCTTCAAAATCCGCACACAGAACCTTGTGAAAGCACTGAGAAAACACAGAAACCCAGTACCTGAGGTTCTCCCTACTTTTTAATTGTAGCAAAAAAATTGAAAATCAAGAACAGTGCAGAATACTGTTGTTTTCTATATGAGTCATCAAGAGTCGTACATAATTTAAAAGTGTAACCAACAACAGCAGGACCCCAAAGAATACTTTGACTTGTTTGTATGGACATGAAGAAGTCATCTGAAGGGACCACTGGGGATATCTGCGGGTGCTACCCCTGTGGCAAGGTGGTGCAGGGTAGGAGTGTCAGACAGATCCAACATCTCATTGCATTTGCAGGGGAAAGACCTGGACACTTGGACTTATTTAACCATTTAAGGAGTCACCACCGGGATATAGGCCACAATAAAGAGGAAAAATGGAATTATAAAGTAGAAAAAAATATATGTTAGCTATAAAGAAGGTCATTCTGAAAGCGATCGTGAGCAGAAGTTACAGAAGGCAGAAGATAATGGATTTATTTTGGAAATTTCAAATTAGTCTGGAGGAAAGGCTATAAAAGGCTTTAACAGGGTCAGTTCTGAGAAGAATAGACGATAGAGAGAGTAATTTATATGAAGCTTATGAGAATGAGTGAAACATAAAAGATTTGAGACATGTTATACTACCCACCTTCGGTTTATCCAGTTGTTTGTCAGACTGAGAGCACTGGCTGACTGACTACAATATTGAAACTTTTCTTTTTTTATTCAGGAGAATCCCGATGAACTCTACATTGACCTGGGAAGTAAAATTTACTCCATGGCGACCAGGATTACGAAAACTGATTGCAAGCCTGAATTCTGATGCTTTGAGGCACGTGTATGGTGAGCTGAATGTCCAGATTCAGAAACCATGAACCAAGGTGCTGCCTTCTTCTCTCATTTAGATATATTTAAAAATATCATGGTAGGGGGCGGCTGATGAAGAGGTATAAATCTGCTTATTGTTATTTTAGTTATCTTTGTGCTGAAAACATTTGATAAAGCAAACTAATTAGTATGACTGGGGAGAGTGTAAAAAAAGCACCTGGATGCAGAATGATTTAAAATCAGCTATATGTAATTAAAGGCACTCCTAGGTCATATTATTCCTGTAGTTCACTTGTATTTATGGTCTTTTGCATTAGTGGTGCAAGGGAATTTGAAAAGCTCCATCCGCCAGAGTAATCTGAACTTTAGTGTTAATTAAAGCCTGGTATTTCACTGAAAAGGGAAGGGAAAAAACAAAGAACCCAGTGTTATAAATTCTTAGTGTGTTATAAATTACACAACATTATGGTAGATCATTCAGGCTGCAATAGGAACAGGTATTTCTACCTCAAGGGTCTGCTTTATCTTACAAACTGATAATGTTCTGGTTCATGGAGAGCTTACTTTACAGGGAGCATCTCCCAGGATTTTTTATCTCCAGAATATTCTCAGCCCCTGATTTTGTCTTACAGCTTCCCTATGTTTTTTTCCTCACTCTCTCATGTGTGCAGGCACCCACACATTCACTTCATACCCTCATCAGACCCTGTATGCAGTTGATATGGTGTTCCTCTATTTTGCTGGGTGAAAATCCAGAATTTTTCTGCCTCTGTTCAGAGCTTGTCACACAAAACCAGCACTTGCTGGTCATATCTCCGGTGTAAGATGTGTTCTCTCACCCTTCTCTGCCTTTTTTCTCTCCTGAGCCCCTGTAGACCAATCTCCCAGATAAGTGTGTCAGGAGTGTTGGCTGTCCCAGAGCAGTCCAGGCTGGCAAATAGGGTGAGGGACAGAGGAGGGAAGCAGGCAGCCTGAGGGTCTTCTCCTTCCAGTCCAGTCCCACAAACCCAGCCAATATCCTGCACTGGAGCTGGGTGTGACTTTAGACTAAAAATATGGGTTTGAGTTTAGATTAAATTGTGCCTGAATGTTCCCAAGAATCATGGCTAAAGCAGAATGAAAACCTGTTCCATGAGTAAGCCCAGAAATACTGATGGACAGAAACTCATCTAGGAAAGGAATAAAGATGTATCCTGAGAGTCAGAAACTTAAACAAGCCACAGCAACTCCTGCCCTCTGGCCTCAGTGTGTAAGGACAGATCAGGTATTAACAGCACAGGGGAGCCAGTTGAGCTTCTAAAGTCAAGAGGAACCTCTTGCTCTTTAAATCCTGGGGCTTTACTGGCTGGCCATGTAATTTGGTGGTCTCAGTGAAAAGCAAGGCAGATGCTTTCCCTTCTGCTCCTCTTGTTGCCACATATTGCCCACAGTACCTCCTGCAAGACCTGCAACAAGCTGTAAAGGCTTGGGAGAGGAGAAATGCAGCTGCTTTTTTTACTCAAGTGTGGGAAACAAAGCAAAAATTCATACCACCTCACGTACTCTAGGGGTACCCCAGCATCCAGGAAAACCAGACTTTTGGGGGCTTTCACTTCAGGCGTGGACACACCCTCATCCAGCTTATGTGACCACATTGGAAACTTTGCAATGTCAAAGGCTCCCATGTAAGTCCTGAGGGATAGCAGAGACTGAACAATGTGCTGTCAGTGCAAGGTGACAATCTCTGTTAGGCAATTAAGCAATCTTACCAAAGTCTACATCTTCTAATAAAATTATCCATTTTGTGCTCTTGCATATAAACCTGCTTTTTATTCCAGACATTTTGTAAATACAGTGTAATAAGAATTCCAAATAAAGTGTGTCTGATTGCACTTGTGTGTTGTGTTCTGTATTTTGATCAATTACTTCTGCACAGTAGCACTGTAGACACCAGTTGCTGCATCTTCATTGCAAAAATTAAAAAATGCATTTTTGAGCCATGCTAATAACAGTGTCTTTTTCAGTGCTAAGGAGAAAAACATATATTTATTTAAATGAAGAAAAATACAGGCTAATTTTAACTGTTTTCCTTTGGTTTTCCTTCTGTTGCAACAACTGGCTGCCTAGTGAATTGGAGAAGGTGATGATTTCCAGAGAACACCACTACTGCCAGGAAAAAGAATCCCTAGAATTTGCTTTAACATGTCAGAAATCATTAAGGCACCAATTTGCCCTTAATGAACCCTACCAAGTCCCATTTTTAAGGAGTGCTTCTCTCAGCTAAATATTTCAAGTCATTTTACTAACACACATCAATCTGAATGACCTTTGCCAAGAGACAGGAAGTATTTTTATTTATAGTTTGTAGAGGGGTATATTGAAGCAGAGTGATGGCTGGGAACAGAGACCAGGGATGTCAGCAGCCCTTGGCACCACCAGCCCACTCACTCCAAGATGCTCACAAAAGCCTAAGGATAAAATGAGGGATTTCAGCTACTCACCAGCCCGAGCATTGGCTGTCACATGAAACATGGGTGAAACCTGACTGGAGAAGCAGGGAGTGCTGTGATTGCACTTCAAGTGCATAGGGTGTATGAGGACAGATTGGCAGCCTCAGACAGGGAGGAGCTCTGAATCTGAGAAGAGTTACAGAGTTCAAATTCTTCAGCTGAGGGTCTTTTTTGAGTGGGCTGAACTTGGGTCCTCAATGCAACCATCACAGCTCAGGGATGCACTGGGGAGGAAAACCAAACCTCTGCTTCCACTGCTCTCACAGTCCAGCAGCTCAGAGATGCTGAATATAAACAAAAGTCACTCCTGAAACACGCCTCATTTGTTACCAGCTTGTTACACCCAAGATGTGGGGCTGGTTGCCCCAACAGCCATCAACTTGTCACATTCCAAATCTTGCTGTGATCAAAAGGAAATACATCTTACACGCAGACATGGGAAGAATATATTGCTAGTCTTGTTAAAGGTAACCTAATCAGAGAATTATTAGTAGCTGAAATAACTAGGATGTAATTATATTCTTGTATCGTTATTACAATGATACTAACATTGATATTCTGAATTATATTAGGTAGAACTGGTACACATAAACTTTATAGCATACTCCATTTTCTCTGCTTTTTAATGCACCTCTACACTGCTCTTGTGATGTCTTCAGTCTGGGTGGGGGCGTGTATAACAGCAAGACACCAGTGTCCCAGGTCCTCCAGCAAGCAGAGTCTGACATAGGTGGGGAGAAGTTTATCTTCCTCTTCACTGGGATAAGCACAACAGAATATTTCTTCCTTGTCACACTATGATACATCAGAAGTCATTTTTACAGACTTCTTGTACACTCCACATCTTGTTCTTTTTTTATTAGTTCAGCTACACAGTAGATCCTAATTTTCTACCTGATGCATTTTCCATGTGTTGGGTACTCATTGTTTGGTCTCCTTTGTTACATCTAGAATTTTTCTTACCTACTTTCTAGTGTTGCAACCTTTGACAACCACTTATTAGCTA
The DNA here is from genome assembly GCA_013400215.1 of Cisticola juncidis. Classification (NCBI taxonomy): domain Eukaryota; kingdom Metazoa; phylum Chordata; class Aves; order Passeriformes; family Cisticolidae; genus Cisticola; species Cisticola juncidis. Next base: position 160,398 of record VXBR01001472.1, read on the forward strand.
TTGGTGAGCTATTTGTAGCCTGAGGCCTCCCAGATCATCCTACACCCACACTGTCAAGGCCCCTGTTACCTTCCCCTCCTAGTGAACCTTTAGGCTGCATTTTGTTTTGAGGTCATAAATAGTCAATTCTACAAGGAATAACTACAAGCTCTTACTGTGTACTAGTTACAAAAAGGACATACAACAAGCATTTCACCATGCAATTGGATAAAGCACAGCAAAAACTAAGAGAAAGCCAGTAGTAGATACCAGGGCATTAGATAATTGCTCTTACAGGTAAAAAGCTTGACAACCTCTGGTGCCTGTGCTGCTCACTAAGCTGTGACCTTTTGCAAGCAGGGGCAGCATCTGATTTGTGCACCAAAATGAGAGAATGTGACTGAGCACTGACTTTCCTAGTGACTGGTACTACCAGTGATAATTGGTTTGAACTGAAACTAATCAATAAACACTGCTGAATCAGTGACACACCTGGGCCCCCCCTCCTTTCTGCTGCTGGGCACTTTCCTTCCTGCTATGCCATTTTCTCAGCTTATTGCTCTCATATTTGTCCTTGTTTTTCCTGAGAAGAAGGCTGTGGCTGCTGGTGCTAACTTCTGAATTTGAGTGATGGCACAACAGAGGAAGACAATGGAAGACAACCAGACCAGAGGAGGTGGGAAGACCAGAATTAATATCCCTGTTATGAAAGAGAAGTTCTAAAATATACTGTAAGTGTGGATGGAAGGAGAGGTATTGTCTTGTATATTGGAGCTGGCATGATAGTTGGATGAGTAAGGGAGAGATGGGTGTGCCCTATGAGGAGATCCAAGCTGGGCTCAGCCTTTTCCATAAGTCACCTGCAGCCCAACTCAAACAGGGTTGTGCCTGTCTGGTCTCTGCAGGATTAGTTTGGAAATAAAAAGGATCCCTTGCAAACACTCATGCAGCTCCTGCTTGGGTTTTGTCTGCCACAGAATGGACACAAGGCCGTGCCAAATGCTGGAAGCACCACTCAAAGCCACAACAACGCATGGGCAGGGTGTGATTGATGGGGAGGGGAGGAGGTCGTTATGCAGCTGCCATCACCTGCAGCTTGCTGTATCCTGCAGCCATAATCCTGGCATATTGATCATGTGACTGTTCCCTCAGAATCCACTGACTTATGGAAATGGTGTAGATCAAGCTTCCAAATTGGAAGTTATAAATACATTGGCTTACCCAAAAATCTTTTGAAGTGGATCCAACAGCAGGCAGACTGCTGAGTCTCTTTTGCCTCCAGGTGTGAAACAGGGGACACCCACAAAGTGATGGGGGAGGAAAATTGAGCACTCTCACTGTCTACTAGGTAACTATTTTGTTCATTACTGTGTGAGTTGAGAATTATGAATAAGAGAACTGGGAGTTGGAAACATCTTGAATTAAGTGATGAATCAGTGAATTGGCATGTTAGACTAAAAGTTTGAAGTGTCTATTTTCTTTCCTAGTGTGTTCATAAAATAGAGTTTAATTTATGCATTAATTTTAATACATTTTCCTGTAATTTTGAGCAATCCAAATACATCATGACAACCTTAATAGAAGGAGTGGGAAACATCTGGTCTAGTGAAAACTGTAGTAACAATGAGTGGCATTGCAGATGAAAGAATTTTGCTTATGCAATAGGAATATCCTGGCTGAGCAGAAACACAATGTAGAATCTCTGTTTAGTAGCTTTGGTGGCTCTTGCTTTTGTGATCTTTGAGACCTTTGTTAGATTTTGGCATCTACCAAGGAAATTCCCAGTTGTGCTACCAACAGATACAATCAAATATCTCATATTTACTTTGAACCTCCTTCTCCCACTGACCTCCCTTGACATCCTGTATCTCTGGTGCTGGGAGAGTCAGAGAGACCTTCTTCCCTCTCCAACATGTGACCTATAGATTCATAGACTTCTGAAATTTCATGCACATCACATCTTCTTCAGATTTAGGGGTCCTACCTCAGCCGTTTTGTGCGTGGAAACTCTTCCATGCTTGTAACCAGTCTTGTTTCTCTCCTCTGAAGTTCTCCCAACATTATGTCATTTTAAGGACCATTTAAAAACAGCAGGTTTAAGCATCTGCATTTTGAAAGGACAGTGCTAATGAGTGATGGGCCTACCTGTGCAGGGAGATTGGACTGGCCTACCTGGGTCTCTTGGGACCAGACTCATTAGGTTAAACCCAGACTCAACTGTGGCTGAAATAGATTCAAAACCTGCCCTCATTGCAAGATCTGTACCATAAAGGTTGAACACATTTTGGGCTCTTGCGTGCATTGTTTCATTAAATACCTCTATTCTGTCATAGAAGTGTGACTGCCCTTGAAAAGACCACTGATCGTCTTTCTACAGCAGTGTATGAGCAGTAAGTAGGGCATTAACATTTGAAAATCAACTGATCTTTTTCATCACTATGTAGATTCATAGGATAATGAGATATACTTAAATGTTATCTGCATGTTGCTCTTCTTCAAAGTAAATATTTCTCAGAATTTCTGTGGTTGTATGGTGCTCTTGAGGTTGTTTTATCTGATTACAAAATTCTCCTGCTTGGAAATAACCTGCAGACTAATAATGAAATACTGCTGTGAACTTCAGACAGCCGCACAGAAAAAAAAGTCCAAGTAAGGGGTAAATCTAGTGAGCTGTAACTCAATTTTAATGTTCTCCAGCTATATTTGAGTTAGTAGGTTTTACAGGGGCAGATCTTTAGAGTGAAGCTGCTGGCACTGAGTTCTCAATAGCTACAGTGTATTTTGGAGGATTTATATTAGACTTGCCATCTCTGGTCTGAATAGCTGTGAGCCCTTGGAGAGCCTTCTGTTGCACTCTTCTGTTCAATCACTCTTCACTCTTCAATCAACACAGACAAAACTGAGCTCATCCAGTGTGTACTCTTACATCACTGTGACATGAACCAAAGCACTGTAAGCCATCTTTTCAAAAACATGTTTCTGGTCAGAAGAGATGAGGGATGGTCAAGGTCTCAACATCTACGACAGCTGCACAGCAAAGATCTGTCTGGGTAATGTGATCTGAGGGAGTTGAAGCATTCAGTATTCCTCTGTGTGGGTGTACTGGTACAAATATTCTCACAATGCCACTGTTCACTCCAACAGGAGGAACAAAGAGTGCACCTTCAGGTAATGGTAGGAATGCTTGGTAGTCCAGCGTTGAGAAAAACATTCTCTAGTCACCCACGGGTCTGGTTTTGTATCAGCAGGAATTGGTGGTGCTCTCCTCAGAGTGGCAGAGTAACCCTGTGTGATCTCTAGATCCCTGTGTGATCTGTAGATCCCTGTGTGATCTTTATGCTGATCTAGCTGTATCTGTACTTGTACCAAGATACATGCTTTGGGAACTGGTCTCCTTTTAACCACATGCTTTGTACTTCACTAGTGGTGCACACTGCCTCCAAATCCCCTTTGCCACTGGAAAAGTTTGCCCTGCTGTTTGCTTAAAAGTCCTTTATAGAACAAACAACTCGAGCTAATTTAGGGACTGTTATAAAGATGATGTTCCAAAGCCTCTGCTGCCTAAACAGTTTAGTTTGTAGGAAGACATTTTCCTTTTACTAAGATAAGCTTTGCACAGGGCCATTATAAACCCCACTGCAACATGCTGATGACTTATTTTCTGCCTTTCAACTGGATTAAGTTAGGTAGCTACAGTTTTTGCAATATAAAGCAATACTTTGTGCTCCAATCAGCTAGTTCTGGAAGAGCTTTTAAGTAATAAAACCTATTCCCAAAGCTCTGTTGACCTCATCAGCATTACTGGTGCCCAAGAAAAAAAATACCTTTGCATTCAGAGACTCAGCATTGGGGAAGTGTCATAATCAAACTGCAAATTAACTTGCATCCAACTGTGGTTACAATTGAAAGTGTGATGTTAAGCGAATGGGAAAAGCCACCATTTTGAGGAAAGGGGGGAAAAAAAAGAAGACTTCATGCAGAGGATGTAGAAATTTAAGAATGTAAAAGAACCTCTACATGTGATTTTTACATATTAAGAAATTGGGTATCAGGAAACAAACACAACCAGGGACATTGAGAGGCAAGAGAGGCTGTATCTAGAACAACACAGGCATGCTAGCAGGCAAACTGATTATGCCACTTTCTGAATCTGTAATTCCTGTCACCAAGTGGATCTTGGTTCCTATATATTTGCTCAAACAAACAATGGTCAAATACGTCTTCCTGCAGCAGGAAAGGGGCATTACGGCTCATACCCCTTCTTGGGTGCTTTTCATCCACAGTTTGTTCAGCCTATGGATCTCCTTTCCACAAAACCTGTGCCTGGAAAACAGGAGCTTAGAAACAAAGCATAGACTAAACTAACAATGATCGTGGGCCACAGCTTCAGAGAAAACTTTCCAAGATTTTAGCATCACATTACCCCCGGTTCTGTCTGCTTTGTCCAGTTGGTAGCTCTGACTGGACAGGTCCAAGCAAGTAAAGACATTCTGGGAATTTTTCTTCTCTAGGCGTGTGCCTTACCCTACCAGTGCTGGGGCTATGTAGAAGACATTAGCAGGTGACAAAGCCAATTGCTCAGAAAGAGGAATACACGACTGATACTAAGTCAGCCCCTCTGCAGGGTGGTCATCACCACCGTATAGGCCAGTTACACTTTTTTTCCACAGGAATAGTTTCTCCCTTGGCCAGGATGGATGGTGAGGTTGGGCAGGAAGGACTGTGATCTGAGTGCAGCCCCTGCCTGCTGGATCTCAGTGTCATTTCCTGCAGAAGTGGGGGAAAATGTAGTGGATAAGGGAAGGGCTCAACGGGAGAACAAGATGAAGGCCATCACTGTTTAGGCTGTGTGTGCCTTCACTGGAAATGCACTTCTCTGGTCATGGGCTGGTGGGTTTCTTTGGGATGAGCAATCAGCTGTTTGTGGCTCTGGAAGATGCTTTGCTGGCACAGAGCTCCTGAGTGTGGTGATAGCCAACTCATTGGTGTGGGAGAAGCTAATGAGGGTCCCTTGCTGAGTCCATTAAATGTGGCAGGGAGTGTAACTCCTCTCAAAAATCGGCTGTCAATTGAGCATCTCAGTTCTCCAGGCAGCTTTGGACTTCCCACCACCCTGTATGTTACAGAAAGATGCAATCATGATATACCGCAGAATGCCTTTGAAGAAAGAGTAAATTTGCTTTCTGAGTAGGGCTTGAAGAGCCAGTGGGTGGGAAGAGCAGGACAAGCTTGGGTAAAGGTGCTCCTTGACTCCTTACCCCAGCCCTTTCTCTGCTTCCTTGGCCTTGCTAAATTTAGGGCAGAAACTTGAGACATATTGCAGGGCCCACAAAAGAACAAAAGCAGGGAATGTCATAGAGCTGAAGAGGAGAAGGCAAAACTCCTGGCCAAGATTCATCATATCTGGTCATTGTACTGGTGATGGGATCCTCTCCTTTGAGACATTTTTGGCAACTGATACTTGGGGCAGGCTGTCTGGGCTAGCAGCTTGAGAGTGGGAGTATCCCATGCTGCTTTCAGTGGGACTAGAGCAGCTGAAGTGATGGGCCACTGCAGTAACCAAATTTACAATGACTTAATTGAAGAGTTCTTATAACTTTTTTAGTTTTAGTGATTTGTTATATTAATTGATGTTGCATATCTGGGCAGTTGAACACTTTTACTTTCCAGTAGGATCAGGGCTTTCAGGAGAATCCTGGTGAGCCTCCTTGGGGAAAATCACCAACACCTAAGCTGATGGGCTCACAGTGTGGGACACAGTCCAGAGGCTCTCAGTCCTTAAGTCCCACACTGAGCCCACCATCTTGGAGCTTTGGTGCACTGTAAACCCAGGGTGATGGGGTTGGAGGCTGGCATTAAAGGTTGATGTGGCTGGGAGGTAGCTGAGATTAGTTTGGTGACTGCCTATACCAGCAGATACCATAAATCCATTCTGCTCCCCCTTTCTTGGCCCCATTGCAGTCCTTGGTGAGGGGAGAGAGTTTTGACTTTGTTCTTCACCTTTCTATCCCTTGAAAATAGAATAATACACATGAGGAAACACCAAATAATAAAAGATAATGGTATTTTTCCTCTTCCTTTTTTATTTTTCGTGCTTCATTCATTTTGAGCTGTATTGTTGATGTCTGGTTGGGTTACAGTAGATTCATTTACTATTGCAATCCACCATAATAGGTTCCTGGTAAAGGATATGGGCAATGAAGTCAGCCCCAGAAGCTCTTCCTAGAGTACAACAGAAAAGGTAAAAAATAACACAGAGAACAGCAGGTAAATCTTCTTCAGAAGTCTGGTTGTTGCTTCTTTTGTAGTCACATACTTTGACTTTAAGAGATTTCCAAAAATTAACTAGAGTATCAAGGGGAATAATGGGAATAAAATCAGAGAACCTGAACAAGGACCATAGGTCCATACTATAACTCATTCCTGAAGCCAGAGAAAGAGGGAAACATTTCTGAGGATCAGTCATTTGCCAGGGGAGTCAATGACATCAGTGAGATAGAGCTGAAAGGAGATTCAGGATAAAGTAACTCTGCAGTTGATTTTTGGGTATCCTTGTGTAAGTCTGTTCTCAGTTTTGTGTCCTGTTTTACAACTGGGATGGGTTCATACTGCTTGCAAGCATTTTCTGGAGCCATGGACCAATGCTGAGCCACAGACTCCAGAAAGTGATCCTCAGAGCAACCACTGCTGTCTTTAAAAAAAAAAAATTGCACTTGAAGGGGGAAAAAAAAAAAGGGGGAGAAATAACAATAATAAACAAATTTTCAACGCATGAGCTGATTCTTACTTGGCTTCAAATTAAAAATTATATGATGATCAAAAAGTCATATGCTATTTTTTCCCAAAGGCTTGACATGGGCTATAGATTTTTAAAAAATATATAAATCATAAACATGGCATTATTACTCCAGGTTGTAATAAATCATGTATGTAATGTACAGATAGGGAGAGGAGCTAAAGTGATTCCATATGTAACATCTCCAGCAACAATCATCCCAGGTGGTTGCTGCTGGTGAGGGTGGATTTACAATGAGATACAGGGCTGTCTTTCAAAGGTGCTGAGTAAAAAGAACTTGGCTCCTGCTGACTTCAGTGAAAACACATGGTCCTTCCCAGGAAGAGGCATGTCTTACCAGAACACATACAAGATCATTGATAATGTGCCAGCTTTTAAAAGAATCAATAATAACTATGTTTTGTTATGTTGTAAAGGCAGGTTAAAGTAATATCTAAAGCAGCTGCTGTGTCAGGGTTGGACTGGCTTACATCAGGTCTTGGTTTGGCTTTGTGCTCTTTATTGACTAAAACACAGTATTTGATTACAACAGCGAGATCTACTTTTAATTAGCCCAAATTGGATGCTTGTATCCTGGGTCTTTGATAAATTTGCTTTAATACTAGTGCAAACGCTGAAGCCACCATTGCTCTGTCATCTTTGACTCAGAAATTTCTCTTGAGAAGAACATCAGCTGAGCATTTCTCTGTGACAAGCACAGTAAATCAACATCTCCATACTTCAGCCAGGTAATCTTGTTTCATCAGAGACCAATATTTTTACTACTGCATCAGTCTTGAAAATACTTTTCACCTGTTTCCTCTGTCAACATTTTGTAAGTCATCTTAAGCATCTCACTACACTGTAGGATTATCCAGAATGGCTCAGAGTGGTATGGAACTAATTGTAATACAATTTTTGGCACCCTAGAAGTACATACAGTGATGTTTTGATGTCTCTCACTCAAAATTAGCCACATCTCTAACTACTTAAAAGCTTGTTTCTTTCTATTGCCATAGTCTTGATGGTTTCCTACTACCTCTGAGTCAGTCACTTCAGTTGATAATGATTCTAGAGCATTGCCTACTGTTTTCCCTTTAAACTGATCCACTGATTTTTGAAATATTAGCACATATACAGGTTGTTGATGTGAAAACAGATCAATTTTGTGGTAAGTACACTACATAGCCTGTAGCCTGAATGTTAAACTGGTCTCCTGGAGGTTTGATGGGAAGATTTGTAATAGTTTTTAGGTCCGAGCCTAGCTCTGTTTGACTCAGTAGCCCTGAGTACCTTTTTGAGATCCCAAACCACTCAAAAAACAGGCACCGAGGTTTAAAGGAAAGAGCACCAGAAAGCCAAGAGCCAGTGCTTCTCTCTTGCCGCCTCTTCATTGCAGAAACTCTTTTCCTCCATTTGTTTTATCTTAGAAGGTCTTCCAAGTCATTCTGTCTAAATGCTTGGGCACCATCAACCAGAAGGCTCTCAAGGTCTCCACACACATGCATTACACACATGCACATGCATGACCACCTTCAGGCATCTTCAAAGCTCTCACAAATCCAAGGGTGTTGAGCCCTGGCCCTTTGGAATGCATCAAGTTGGTAAAAAAGTGGCTTACTTTTTTTTTTTTAATGTCTATTCATGAATGTAGAAAGGGCTTTCCAAGAGCTACTGTAAAGAAATAATCTAAGGTACCACATGGCTATAATCAGGCTAAGGGTTCTGACCACTTTCTACAGGGTTAACATTTTTCTGATAACTCCAGTCTATACCATGGCCTTTGCTGATCATTCTCCCTCGTTCTCTGCAATGCACTCGTTGCAGAAATCCCTGCCCAATCTCTCCCTGTGGGCCCAGGGGTACACTTAAATACCCCTAGCATGAGAGTTATCATCTGGGATGGAGCCCTTTGGGTTTGGTGCCCATTTGCTGAATTCCCTGTGCTAGCAAACATAATGTGCAGAATTCTTGCCTGTGCTTTAAAGAGCTGCTTACATCTTAAAAATAACTTTTTAGAAAACAATTCTCCTTTACGTTTTCCCCTAAGCCAGACAACTCACTCATGTCCTGAGTTATATATATCTTTTTTCCTCGTGCTTTCCTAATAATGGTAGTGGTATTTTTCTGGGAAAAGGTTCTTACTTGTCAATGATTCCTCCTCTCCTGCAGCTAATTTCCTCACTGGGATCACAATTCTCTGCAATATCTTCATTGATTTCTTCTGCAACTGTTAGTAAAACTTAGTTCTTTATACGTAATTATCTGTAAATGTAAACTGGCAGGATTTTAGAAAGTGACTAGTGATATCTGCAAGTTCACACTGCAAGAAAGCTTATTTTCCTAGAGAATGTTCCTCTGCCTTCTGAAAATAAGTTTTGCCCTCCAAAGTGGTTCAGGCTGCATGCCCATAATGAAGCTACCAAGCACCTACCACTCACTGGCCTGTGAGTGTGGGGTTTGGTGTCCAGCTCAGCACACTGGAAACAGCCACAGCATCTCAACCAAGGCGGTGCCCCCAGTCCCCTCCTCTGCTTTCACAGTGGCTGCAGGAACCTTTGCAAGGCTGCCACCCCAACCTGCCCCCTCAGGCACACATACACCTTCTCATCCTCCCATACAAAGCCTTCAACACTTAACTTTCAGCTGGTGAACCTGCTAGCAAGGTTCCCAAACAGATGGCAAGTCTCGCGCATGAGACAAATTTCTATTTCTAGCCCCATTTTCCAGAACACAAGAGCTCTGGAAAGAGGCTTGCTCGCAGCCTGGCAGTGAAATCACGGAGCTGAGAGGAGCAGACGGATGCTCGGACCTCCCCAAGTGCCATCCTCCAGCCCTGAGGCCAGGGTGGGGTCTGCCCTCTTGCCAAGAGTTCTGCTGCTCTTTCAACCCCTGCTGGCCAGCCACCCCAGGAGCTCAGGCCATCGAGCAAGCCAGCAGTCACCCCTTTAAAAACTGAGTGACCACAGCCCAGGAGAGATTAATTCTCAGTCTGTGTCTGACCTTCAGCCAGGGGTTTCAAATCCCTGCATTAGGCTGCAAACATGCAGTGTAAAAGGATCAAAAGGTGACCAGCGAGTACAAATGCACATTTGTCCAAAGTGAAGAGCGGACCTCTCCTCCAATTTCTTGGTGTTCTTTTGTTTTAATCTGGCAATCTGACATATTGAGAGGGTCTCATGTGAGGGGAAGTGGTCTCCTTCCCTCTCAGAAAGGAAAAGTTTGCATAGACTGTGTACAGTGACAGATTTATGCTGTCTCCAGTGCCTAGAAAGTTGTTTTTCTTGTGAAGGGCAGCCAGGCTGGAAAACAGTGAGATGTCCTTGATCCAAGGCATCACTGAGACCCTCAAAGGAAAGGTGGATGTCCTTGCCCTCTCTGTACAGCATAAGTGGAGTGATAAAAAGGGAATTGCCACGCCAGGGCTGGGAGAAACCATCTGAGACAAGTTCCAGTTCTTCAGGCAGAGAGAACAGCAGTGAAGATCTGGAAAGGAGGGTGTATTTAGAGTTGCAGGTGCAAGAAGCTGTTGGGAGAGCTTAGAACACAGTGGTTAAAAATCTCCTGGACAGGCAAGAAACACAGGCTGTTGATGACTTTTGCCAATACAGGTGAATGGATCCACTGGTTGGACACTCTGGGTGTGGAGACTCTGTGTGCAAAGCAAAACACCTGTATTATGGTGGCTTTGAAGCAGGTGTCTCGTGGGAGTGGATTCTTCACAAACAAGTTTTTTGTAGGCTGTTCTAATAAATCAAGAAAGAAAGCATATTCTGACCAGCAATTCCTTGTTATTATTTCAGCTAACTGCGAACTCTGCTACTATTTTGGCTCAGCCACCTGCTCACAAAGCTTAGTTTGTTGCTAAGTGTCAAAATACCCTAAATCAGAACGGGTGTCTCAGCTAGCAAGCAAGCAGCAGTAACACTAATGAGTCTGCAACATGATTTACATACAGGATCTCAGGCCTGCTACTATAAGAAGAGCAACCACAGAGACTAGACGGTCTGCATGAGCTTAAACAGAAAAATCTATCACAATTATGATCATTTTTGGGAAAAAACCCCCACATGTTCAGGGGGTTTAGAACATTTCAGTATCCGATATCCTCCTCTTGAATTACTGAAACTTTATATTCATGCTGACTTAAGTCTTAAGTCAGGAATTTTCAGACACGTCCCAGAAATAGCTTTAGGACCTCGGAGGGCTTTTTGTTTTTCCAGTTTTGACTAGGAATAAGTATTTTTATACAGAACAAAGCAAAGGTACACGTAATTTTGAAGTATTTGACTCTAGAATCATTATGGTCAGCAGGTCAGAACTGGGCTATCAGGATGCTTGGGTTGTGGCAGCATGCCAATTTGTTCCTTCTTTGTCTGCTCTGTGTGGCTCTGGCTATGCTCTAGGCAAGAAGGCTTGGTTGCAAATCTCATTAACATTGCTGGAAAGTGTTCATGTGTGCAAGGGATGAGGCTCCAAACACTCAAATATTCATCAGCAATGACTCAGAGACCAGAAGACATTAACTCATAGCAACACAAATGTGAGGCTGATGCTCCCAGACACAATCTGAAGTCCGGATGGCGGGGGAATTCATGACACAAACTATATACGGTGGGCCAGCACCACTGAGAGCTGAGCAGTGGGACTGGCAGGGAGCACGGAACATCCACAGACTCACCTGGGGTTCCTTTCCCTTATGGCACTTGATAAATTCACAGGAAATCCTGGCATTCAATTTTGACCTTCACTCTTTGAGAGCATAGAGGGAAAACTGTGGAGGAAAAAAAGGTGGATAATAATCTCTTTCCCTTTCTTTTCCTTGTTAAACCAGCAGGCTTTACCCAGCAGGCTGCCAAACAGTGCAGGCCTGCTTTTCCTCCTCTCTCCCTGCCCCAGTAGGAGCCACCAATACCTCCAACTGTGCCGTGGTGGGAGATTTGCCTGGCAAATCCACCGCTCAGCAGCAGGGAGGTTGCAAATGCCTGCAGTGGGCCCAGTTCAGAGAGGTGGTCAGAGCTGCTGGAAACCAGCAAAATCAGGCCAGAAGGGTCAGAGGGTCTCAGCCTGGGAAGGAGGAATAACAGAGCGGGCAAGAGTGATTTGCAGCACCCAGAGCTAGCTACTGGCACAGAGGTAAAACAAGATCTCATAGGGACACTTGATGCTTCAAAGTACACCTGGGTCAGCAAAGAATGAGACCACTTGACGATGTCTACGTAATGAAGAAATCACAGGCAGAGCAACGGGATGAAGCCTGCTCGTCCTGACAGGGGTGTGCTGAAACAGGAGAGGAGAGGAGAGGAGAGGAGAGGAGAGGAGAGTGTTCTGTGGGGTGGAAAAGCAGTTTAAAAAACTGGAACCATTGTGAGTTTCATCTGTAAATGGCTTTTGTGGAAGTTCTCCCAGTCTGAGATAATTTTCCATGAAGGAATAAAAAGAAAGCCATTGTTTAAATCTATTATTAATGGTGGTGGAAATAAATTGTACATCAGTATTGTTCTCACCCTCCGCACAGAGGGAGGGAGGGTCAGTTTTTGGGCACATTAAAGGCTTGGTGTTGAAAGTTTGTCTTCAAGTTTAGGCAAATAAAAACCCAGACCAAGCAAACAAAAAAAAAACAATCAACCAACCAACCAACAAAAAATCAAAAAATAAAAAAAAATCAAACCCAAATCATAAGCAAGGAAGGAGAAGAAGAGAGGAGGAGGCGGCAAACTTAGAAGAGTCACTCCCTTGCATAAGAAGCCAAGGAGACTTATTAATCAACATATGTAAATATTCAAGGAGAAATCCTTTTCCCAGTGCTGCTGTGGACTTCAATGATGCCACAATTTCATGTGTTCTGTTGCAAATGAAGATTATGAGAATTCAAAGTATAAAACCCATCACAAAAGTCTGAGAGGGCCTATTTTTCATCCATACATAAATCTGAACACTCTGCACTGCAGAAACACATTTATAAGAACATTTTTGGCCTGGTGCACAGGAAGATAGCTTCATATATAGCCATCAGTGAAATAAAGACTATGAATAATGCCAACTCTCTTGCCATAAAAAGCTGTGAGAGCAAGAAACAAAATAAAATACATGTACTACCTCCTTTCTCCAGCACCACATGACATACAATACAAAGGTATTTAAACCAGCTCTAATTGAATAGAGTATAACTTGAAACTGTCCTGAAAGGACATAATTACAATAATCAATGCAATAATGTGGGATAAGACCTTGGATTATGCCTAGACCTGCACCTTGACTCAAAGGGTTTTCTCTCTAAGGCAGAGCCCTGAAATCTAGGTTGTTTTGCATTCTGAGGCTGTGACTGACAAGCATATGAAGCAGCAGCTGCTCCATCATTGCTCCATTTCAGATGTCAAAATCTGACCCTGTCAAACCCACTCACAGCCTCACATGTTCTGGTGAGGAGCTGGAGAAGTGCATGGACTTATTCACCAGAGCACTGTTCATTCATAACGAAGTCATCTGTGCTACCCACATCCATTAGCCAGCATCTGAAATACCACACAGAACAGCAACTGCCTAAAATTTTCATGAACTGAGGTATTGGTCCTTGAGACATGAATGGAAGGAGAATCGGAAGTGTGCTTGTGACGATGAGTCACAGGTTTAAAGGGATATTGCCAGGTAAATATTTTTTTAAGCCTTCCTCTTTCTATTACCAGCACTTATCTCACTGCACCTGTGAGAATCTTCATCCTTTCCTGGCAAATTCCAGCTGAGCACCTCAAGCCACCATTCCCTGCTCAAAGCCTAAGTGTTCACACCAGGACTGAAACATCAGGGTGGCCTTTAATGTAAAGGATTTTGCAGCACCATTCAAGAGGTGTTCAGCTTTTCTGGACACACCGTGAACCAGGTGGTGGCAGAAGGGCACCCATCCACCAAAAGTTTCTCTAAAGACTGGAGAGCATTATGGCCCATGAAGGGTCCATTTTCAGGAGGAGCTTCTACAGTGAAGCACGGTGTAGCCCTCCAAATACTCCACTCATTACATGAGCTTGTAGAAAAGCAAGGAATGCTTGAACAAAGGTCTGAAGGAGATAATTACATGTAAAACCACCCAAGTTTCGTGCAGATTCTGTATTAATACACATAGAGGAATTCATGCAATCTTCTAATCAGCTACCCACCAGTGATGGAGGCTGTGCAAAGTAGCCAAATTGCCATGTTTCCTGCTCACCATTGTGCTGGATTATCTACATGAAGAGGACAAAACCTATGTTTGGAAGTGCTGGCTGGGTAGAGAGGCCTTTGGATGTCCCAGTCAGTCAGCTGGTCCTCACAGCTTGGAGCTACACCTCTTGCTTCAGATAATGGGTTCAAAAGAGAAATTTTTTTTGTTTCTCACAGAGAGAGGATTTCAGTGTGAGGAGCTGGCAAATCCAGCTAGTTGGAGAAGGGAAAGAAGAGTCTGCCATGAGAAAAGAGAGGGCAGAGAGAAGGGTAAATTATTAGAAGGGATGGAGTTGGAAATGATAGAAAGAGAAAGAGGAATCTCAAGGGTAGGCAGTAACATAGGTGTTGTCATTGTGCAGTGTAATATGGAAGGTTATGGAGACAGAGGACTTTTCTGATGTACACACAGAGAGCATGTGCTTCTTGTCCCTTGTGAGGGAGACAGTGAGTTGTCAGGGTCCCAGCTCCTTGGCACAGTTTGGCTGAAGGAGGACCTGGATGGCCTCAGGTGGACTACTGGCTTCCTCCTACCTGGTGTCAAGTTTATCATCAAGGTAGGCAGTGCTGAGATACCCAAGGGCACCTTGTGCTGGACCAATACAGCCGAGGTGTGAGAATGAATTCACTGCACACATCAGTGGTGTCCCACTGGGCTATGGGGGGGTCAGGATACCCCTGGAGGGGACAGTGTGTCCTGCTGGTGGTCCAGCACAACTGGGGTACACCATACCTCCTGCATGCTGCAATGGACACTTGAGATACCTTAAACAGCCTCAGTTTGTGGCTTGGGCAGCAGCACAAAGTTCACCTGCACTTGGACCTGGAAGATGCCAAAAATACACATAATTATTTCCCAAAGTGGAGACCACAGGGACCTCTGAAGGCAACCTTTCACATCCAGACATCAGTGGGCCACGGACAGGACAGATGCCTGTGCAGATGCAGGGTGCTCTGGGAACTAAAGTGATCTCGTGTCTCTATTATTGTCATTTGGCAGAAGGAGGGGAGTGTCCCATTCCACTCCATGCTGATGCAGCCTCACCTCAAGTCCTGTGTGCAGTTTTGGGCAACACAATATCAGAAGGACAGAGAGCTATTAGTGAGCATCCAAAGGAGGGCTACAAAGATGGTGAAGGGTCTTGAGGGGAGAGAAGGGGCTGTATGAGAAGTAGCTGAGGTCACTCGGTTTGTTCAGCCTGGTGAAGAGGAGACTGAGGGGAAACCTGAGGGGCAGGCACTGACCTCTTCTCTGTGGTGGCCAGTGACAGGACTTGAGGGAATAGCCTGAAGTTCTCTCAAGGGAGATTTAGGCTGGATATCACGAAAAAGGTTCTTCCCCCAGAGGGTGGTTGGGCACTGGAGCAAGCTCCCCAAGGAAGTGGTCACAGCCCCAAGCCTGACAGAGTTCAAGGAACACTTGGATAATGCTCTCTAGCAAATGGTGTGACTCTTGAGTCTGTCCTGAGCAGGGACAGGGTTGGAGTTTAGTGATCTTTGTGGCCCTTACCTGCCTAGAGTATTCTATAACTCTGATTCTCTGATCTTTCCCGTGGTGGTGCAGCACAGGGCAGGTACCTCCTCAGCAGATGTATCCTGAGGTGTGCAGTGTGGATGCCCTTGGGACAGACACTTCAAGGGCTGAGGACTCAGCAGAGCAGTGTCAATGGGCAGCCTTGGGTAGAGAAGGGGCCAATATGCTACACTGAGCATAAAGTCCTTCAGTTCACCATTCCCTGACTGCCAACAGCCATGCATTATCTTCCCTCCTCTGTTGAAACAGCTGGGGCTGGGACCACCTTCCAGGAAGCCAAAGTTTTGTTTAATATCCAGCACTGCCATATTGTAGTCCTCAACTTCTTGTGGGGAGATGAGTGGAATTGCAAGGCTCCATCACTAAATGGAAACTCAGCATACATAAAGGAGCAGAGGGCAAGGGAGCAGCATTTGCAGATATTGATGTCACAGCCCTCCCCTCTTACTCTTTTTGCTCTAACTCTCTCATAAAAACCTTAATATAAAAATAATATCATAGAGAAGCTTTTTGCATTGGCATGTGAAACGATCTTTTTCTGAGAGCTGCAAGACATCATCAGCTTGTGGAGCCTGTCAGAAGGTCAGCTCTGTGACTGAAGTTTATTAGCAGGGCTGACAAGGTTGTGCCTGTCTGTCTGTGACAGGAGCAAATCACAAGATTTCTAATTCTGAGCCTCTAACAACAGTCCCTGTTCCTTGTTTTTTTATTTGTAGGACTGATTGAGGGCACTGTAAACCTGTAAGTGAGCAGTCCAAGGACCTGAGTTAGAGTCTGGGGGTCAGTCTCGGTGGGGAGCAGCTTTGTAAATGTGTGCACTGCCTGTGATTCCGCTGGTTTGCTGAGAGAGAAGCTCCAAAAAAAAAAAAAAAAGGAGCATGTGAGGTAATACACAAGAGAAGTAGGTTACCCATGACTTACTGGTATTCTCTAGCTCTCTTGCCTCTAGAGAATGGCACTCTTGGAAATATGCAGCTGTCATGCAGACCTTATCAGATAAAAGGCAGTTTGCCTGGGAAAAAAAAAGCTTTATTTACTGAATTCTGATGCTTTGTACCAGATGACTCATTGTCACACTTCTTTTCCCTCTTCTCACTGAACTAGAATCGTGTAGCAAGTTACTTTCATCCATTATGGCTTGTTGATAAGATGAAAGGACAAATTTTAAAGTTTAAGATTTTTCTTATCCTATAAGAGATGAGCATCACTGAATTTTCTCTCTGGTCAGCTGGTTGGCATTTGGAGCTGAGTAGTGTCATTTAGTATTTGGAACCTCAGACCTCAGATTTAAATATTTTATAAAGTTCTCTGCATTGGTTCTGGGACCCTCAAGTTGGGAGGGATGAAGGTTGGTTGAAGTCCTCAACTCTGCTTGCTGGATTATAGCCAAGGACATTTGCATAAATATAATTCCTTGGGTATGATATTATAAAATCATACAAATTACAGTTTTCCCCATTGTTTCCCAGAGTCTGATCTGGCTCTCTAGGAAGCTGGCAAGAGAATTATTCAGTTTTAATTAGAATTGGATAAAGACTTAGAATACAATGGACCAAGTATTTATTTTGCATGGAGTTGACAGGGTACAACTGGCTTCAATAAAGATGTGCCAGTTTACAGCATGTGACAAACTGACAACATACAGTTCCTCAACAGCTAAAAAATGTACTAACTTTACAGTCACAGGCTGATGTCAGAATTTGCATGTCAAAACATTTGGATTTGAGCCATTTGAGGAAACAGGTGGGGTGAATAATGAAAACCGATTGATTTTTTTTCTTAATAGTAGTTCCACTTCTGTTATTCTTTTATGATGAGTGTCAAAATCCCAAATTTTTGCAGATAAGACATTTTGGTGTGTGCTACGCTGAAAGAAACCCAGCCTAGTACAGAGTTTCTAGTAGAGCATATCCCCCAGCTTTTAGACAAGAAGCAGTAATATTTGGCAGATTATGAAAGCTAGGCAGACAAATAGACCACGACCTTAATTACACATCCTGGAGAATTTCTAGATCCTGTTAAATTGATTTATTCTATTTTTATGAAACGAGAAAAAAGGTCCACATGTGGGAGGTTCAATTTGTATAGAAATAAGATGGAAGATTAAAACAGGAGCACTACGTTATTACATGTATCTGTTTCCCTTACAAAAAAAAAAAAAGGTAATTAGTTAAATTAATTACTTTAATTACACAGCTCCATTATAATAGCTTTTGATCAAGTTAAATAATGACACAATACTTATGAGGTAAAGTTCACCTAAGAAAAGTCATCACAGTAGGCATTTGGGCTCAAAGGGGTGGCTGCAGTTAGCACACAGCAGGATTTTATGTAGATAGAATTAGGATAAAGAAAATTGATTTTTAACCAACCATGAGGACCACAAAAAGAAAAATTACCATGTTCCTTAAGGGAACAGAAGTGCAGCCACCCCCATGGGAAGAGAATTAGACTTCATTTCTCAATGAAGCTGAATTTCAGCAAGATTCAGTAATTAAACTGCTTGCTTTAGCAGTCAGGATATCTGCAGCCAAATGATTGTTTCTTCCTGCTTAATTGATAGGAAGGCACATTTGCATTCAGTGCTTGTCTAAGCCACAGCCACGCCACGGTGTTTTCTGCTCAGAGGTCAAAGGCTGGGGAGGAATCTGAGCCCTTGACAGGACCCAGAGGTCAAACCCCACCACCTCCACTTGTGCTGGACTGCAGAGCCTGGCCCTCCAAGAACCACAGCCAGCCCTGCTTGTCACCAGCTATTCCCATCAAATTAAGGGAAATTTTGAGATAGAAATGACAACCCCTTTGAGGTTATGTGTTTCACAGGAGCTTATCTGTATTATGTTGTGTGTATATGTTGAAGCAATGTTTGCCTTGGGCTCTGAGACAGTTTGATCACTTTTGTTAGTGCCTGGAAAAGCTTTCACAGGGAGTGGATCACTGCCACAGGACAGCTGTCTGTCACCAGGGTGTTTTGAGGAGTTACAAGGAATGAGGTGTTGGAGGCATGTGAGATTGCTTGGGATTCACCCTGAATTTCCAGCTTTTTTCCTAGTGGTTCAAAGGTTCCGTTCCTCCAGGCCTCAGGAATTAAAAATAGAGGAGTCATTTGCACTGGCCTGAGCCCCACGACCAGCATCAAACCTGTGAGGTGTCACCAGCTGATTTCTTCAGGAATACAAAGTTGGTCCCAAATGGGATGCTGTGTGCAGTGCCCTGGGACTGACTGGCACCCCAGGCTCCTGGTGCAGAGCTGCTGCTTCAAGCCTTCCTTGCACCACACAACAAAGCTGATCATCTCCCTGCTGACCACAGAGCAGGAGCAACAAGCCCGTGGGAGAAGAGGGAAGGCTGGGAAAAGAAGTGAATCTGAGCAGACAGAAGGAGAAGAGGAAGAAAAGGAATAAGGAAGGATGGCATTTCAGTGGACTACTGAGGTGAATAAATGTATCTGGGAAGAATTAAATTTCCTCACTTCCTTCTAAATTAAGACTCGTAAACGAAAGTAAAGAAAATAATTGGGGAAAACAAGAAGCAGGTGCAAAGCAGGATGCAATGCGTGGCTGATAATGAGGAATAGGATTTGTCTTCAGCATGCAGAGGAAATGCCAGGATAACAAGGGAAGCAGATGCTGCCTCCTGGCAGCTTGAGTCAGGTAATATCAGGAAAGTCAGGAGGGGACAAGACTTGTCACTTTTTATGATTTTTCAGTCCCCATAATGGCTTTTTTTATCAGATTACAAGATTATTTGAACTGGAGAAAAGAGTGAAAATGGATGTCTTGCTGAGTATGCACGAAGGACAGAAGCACAGCAGCCAAGTGGAGGGACTTAGATGGGTCCCAAATGGAGACAGAAACACACCAGTGTGAAAAGAAATGCCAAAAGTTCTCCCATGGTTTGTGTACAAGCAAAATTCCTCCTCACCTTATCAAAATCCCTTGAAAATCTGAAGCACTGGAAAACTATTTTCGGTAAGATAAACAAAAAAGCTAGTCCCCAGGTGGAAGTCTATATAGAAACAGAATATAGAGAGCTGTTTAAGGGATTGTTTCCTTTAAATATTCAAATCTATTGCAAGATTATATGAAGAAATTTTTAGTTTTGTTATCCCTTCAGAAATTCCCTGGGCTCCCCTGGGTCTTCCTGCTCTATGCTCACACTTAACAAAGCAGTGATTGATGGGTGTTACCATCAGAAGGCTGCTCTTTGGCCCCTGAGGGAACTGAGGATTAGGTATTAGCCAAGCTGCTGTTGCCAATCACCACCATGACACCCACAGGACCCATGGGTGGGGTAGCCACCATCTGGTTCTGTCAGTGAGGGCTAATTTGTAGCTGCAAATTCAGAGTGTGAGGATGCCCTGTTGGGCCAGCTGCAGGAGTTTCCACACAGGCTCAAGCCATCTGCACGTACAGATGTGGTGATTACTTTTACGTGCAAGTTGTCCAAACCCTTTTTTGCGGCAAAAGTTACATTGAAAAGCTTTCCATGGATCTACCTGTGTTCTCTCTCTCTGAGTTACTCTGTGATACTGCTAATCACAGATCAGACAATACCCTCCTGGGCTTGCCAACGTCAGGGCCTGACATGAGTCAGAAACTTTGGATGTATGGGTTGATTCCACTAACAAGTTGAAGCTGCAATACCTCTTGAATGGTCATAATTTATTTCAAGGTCACTGGAAGGTACAGTGGCCTTGTCCAAGATGCAAACATCACCACCCTGGCTGCATCTTCCAGCAGTCATCAAACCATTACTACTTCAGGTTGGCTACACCACCTGCAGCAGTGGCTAGAGTATAATTTGATGATTCCTGAAGTCACTCTCTCCCTCCTACATAATTTTCATTCACTGCCTGATTTCTCTTCTTTTTGTGCTTGTTAGCTAATAACTAGCTAAGTGAAAGTCACCTTTTATCATGTGTGATCCGAAAAATATCTTAGAAGTAATACTCAGAACAGTGAAACATAATTAGAAGCTTGCCAGTTCCTGAAGCAGCTGTGATGAATCTGTTTCTCCAGACAGTTTGCAAAAAAAAAAAAAATCAGTGTGGAAGGCAGGAACCTCTGTGGTGGGATTTGCTGTGAGTTTTTTTCTCACCTTGTATGTGGTTTTCCTGCTGTCTCTCTAAACATGTAACCAGAATGGATAACCCCAGCCATAGGTCAGGAAGGATTCCCAACTCTTCCTCTCCCACAATGCAGGGCATTGAAAGACCAATCCTAAATTCACCAACAGTATAAGAAAATGTAAAATTTTCTGTCTAATTGGTAAGGGACTAGAAAAAAAGATGCTCATACCATAAAATTTACTGCCTTGTATTTCAAGTGCTTTAAGCATTCACCCCTCCCTTTTTGTGTCTTCATTAAGAAACAAAAAAAAATCTTTAATGGTGGTTGTTACTGCAAAAACAAACAATCACCTGCTATAAACCCTGATTTAAAGTTGATTGTTTAATCTTGCAGAAGTAAATCCAAGACTTTACATGAGATGCAAACCTGATCCTTCTTTAGCCCAAGACACTCCTTTATCCTCATGTGCATCAAAAGGCAAAATTTAGCCTGGCATAGCTCTTCTTTTATGATCTTACATGTAAATATTATTTTTCTATCCCCTAAGGCCATTTAGATATTCTGAAGAAATTAGAGACAAAGATGGAGCAATTCTCAGCTCGAGTGATTAAATCAGCTTAATGGAAACCCAGGATCAAGGAAGAGCATTTCTTTCCTCACTCTCTGAGCTCCTGATGGGCTCAGCTCTGGGGCAGGGATGAGCCACTAACCACATCCTTAATCAGAGCTCCTGAGAGATGGCTTGTGTGGTGTCTGCTGCATTCAATAGGGTACACCTCCCAGTTAAAAAAGTCCAGACTAGTTTTACCCTAAGTTTATCAGACTAATTTAGATCACACTAATTTAGATCTCACTTCAAAAATAAAAAAGAATGCACCCCCTGTGTGCCATGATTTCACATGATTTTCTTCCCTTTAAGAAAAAAAAAAGCATGCTAACAATTCAGCTGGTACAAATTTCACTTAGTGTCTGAAATAACCAGAATGTATTTCAAAATAAATTCTTTACTCCTGCTGTAATTTTCCCCAGACTTGAAGAATAATGAACGGTTTTATGTCCCCCACCAGCTCTGTGGTTTCTCAGTGGAATTCTTCTCTCCAGCTTTCCAAGTTCAGTCACTTTTTCAAGATGCAATTTCAAGCTAATAATACTAATAGTTCTGTGCCTAGCATTTCTCTACAGTCAAGGACCTGGAACAGGATTCACAGCGGAGATGTTTGTTTTGGGTTTGTTGAGGGTTTTTTTTGCCTCTTGTGACAAGTGCCATCATAGACTCAGAATTTTCTTAAGTCAGTGAAACTGCTTCTGGAATTTGCTGCAATGCTGTCTTTTAAGTCTCTGCACTGGTTATCTGCACCCTCATACACTTTGTGGAGCTCATTACATTAATTGTTTGACCTTTCCTATAATGAAGTGAGCATTCTGCTGCTCTCTCTACTGTCCTTCCTGTGTGACCCTTCCAGATCTACAGCAAGATTCTGCTGGGCAAAAAACTGGCTGACAGCTTGGGCACAAAGGTTTATAGTGAATGGGGTGATATCAGGCCAGCAACTGGTCACTAGTGGGGTTCTGCATGGCTCTGTTTAGGGCCAGTGCTCTTCAACATCTTCATAAGTGATTTGGACATAGAATCAGAGGTATGCTGAGTAAGTCTGCTGACAATACCATATTGAGAGGAGCTGTTCATTCCCTTGAAGGCAGAGTGGTCCTTCAGAGAGACCTTGACAAGTCAGAGGCATGGGCAATCCCCAACTGTAGGAAGTTCAATAAGTTAAAGTGCTGGATTCTGCACCTGAGATTCTGCCCTGGATGTACAGACAGACTGGGGAATGGGAGGTTGTAAAGCATCCCCATGAGAAGGGACCTGGGGTCCTGGTCAGTGGCAAGCTGAACACGAGTCAGCAGTGCCCTGGCAGCCAGGAGGGCCAAGCATGTCCTCGGTACATCAGGCACAGCATGGCCAGGCAGGCAAGGGAGGGGATTGTCCTGCCCTGCTCTGAGCTGGGGCAGCCTCACCTCCAGTGCTGGGGGCAGGTTTGGGTGCCACAGTTTAAGAAAGGCATTGAGCTGTTAGAGAGCATCCAAAGAAGGACTAGAGATGGTGAAGGGCCTTGAGTGAAAGCTGTATGAGGAGTGCCTGAGGTCACTTGGTCTGCCCAGCCTGGAGAAGAGGAGACTGAGGGGAAACCTCATCACAACTTACATGTGATGGGAAGAGGAGGGACAGGCACTGAGTTCTTCTCTTTGGTGACCACTGACAGGACTCTAGGGAATGTCCTGAAGCTGTGTCAGGGAAGGTTTAGGTTGGGATATTAGAACCCCTAATAGATTTGGATGGTTGGGCACTGGAACAAGCTCCCCAGGGAAGTGGTCACAGCTCCAAGCCTGACAGTATTCAACAAGTGTTTGGACAACAATTTCAGGCACAGTGTGGGACTCTTGGGGTGTCCTGATCAGGGCCAGAAGTTGGACTTTGATGATATTTGTGGGTTCATTCTAACTTGGGATCATAGAATCATTCCAAAGAATGGATTGGGCAGGAAGGGACCTTAAAGATCACCTCCTTACAACCCCCTGCCATGGGCAGGGATATCTTCCACTATGTAGCTAAGGAAGACTGCTCAAAGCCTCATCCAGCCTGGGCTTGAACACTTCCAGGGATGGGGCTGCCATAACTTCTGGGCAACATCTTCCAGTGCCTCACCACCACCATAGCAAAGAATTTCTTCCTACTATTTCATGTAAGCTTACCCTCTTTCAGTTTGAAATCTTTCTCTCTTGTCCTATGACTACCTGACCTTGTAAAAAGTCCCACTCCAGCTCTCTTGCAGACCCACCTGAGGTACTGCAAGGTGCTGTAAGGTCTTTGCTGGGCCTTCTCCAGGCTGAACAACCTCAGCTCTCTCAGCCTGTCTTCATAGGAGAGGTGCTGCAGCCCTCTGAGCACCTTCCCAGCCCTCCTCTGGTCTCTCTCCAACAGCTCCATGTCTTTATAATGAGGGCATCAGAGCTGGATGCAGCACTCCAGGTGGGGTGTCACCAGGGCGGAACAGAGGTGCAGAATCCCCTCCCAGGATATGATTGGCTTTCTGCATTGCAAGTGTGCACTGTCAGGTCATGTCAAGCTTCTTATTCACCAATGCATCCAAGTCCTTCTCATATTAAGAGCTGCCCTGAGTACATTCTGTTACATTCCAAGCGCTTGGAATTGCCCTGACCCCAGTGCAGGGGCTCTCACCAAGGATATTCTCTGATTAAATAATTCTATGAGCTATCAGGGGAGCTTTCCATCAAATGTAGTCCAAGATGGAGAGAGATACAACATGGATCCCTGGTAATGGCAGGAGACGCCCTGTTCTGTCCCATTCATGTGTGAAAGGACATGAGGGACCTCTGACAGGCAGCAGCTGCTCCCAAAAAGAAGCATAATACAGTGAGTGAAGGAGAGGATGGCTCCTTAAAAACCTGTAAATGTTAAAAACCGATTAATAAATCATAAGTAGAATCACAGTTTTCAACCATATGAATTTAAATAATGTTGCTATGACTGACGTGAGATTGGAACCTTTTGGCCTGAGACTCACACTGGGCTTATCAGAGCAGAGTTTAAGCTCTGTCTTGGAGAGAGAGAGCTGAAACAACCTGGACCGTCACCCAAAATACAGACAGGACACTGTGAAAGGTCACATGGTGTGACTGGTAAAGCTTTACAAAGTGAGTTTGGATGAAATACATGTCTGTGAACAGAAGCAGTACGAAAACAGGAAAAGGAAGAGAACATCATAAATGTTGGAAGCAAAGGACAGGAGACAAAGGGGCATAAGTAAGAACAAACTTTATTTTAAAGAAAATTTCTGAGTGGAAACAAACAAACAACATAAAGCAATAAAACAGACACATTATTTCCTGTTGGAGGATTCTTACCCTACGAGGGAAAATAAGACGTATTTCCACAATGGATGGATCTGTTGGATCATGTGAAGGAAACAACTAGCTCCATCAACCATTCTTCTAACAATCAGGAATTGGGGATGAAGAAAGTAACAGAAAGAACCAGGATTATATCCATGGAGATCTATTTTTCTTAAAGCCCAGGAGCTGCAAGGGCGAGAAAAACAAGGTTAAATGTAGGTCAGCTGCAGAGCTAGGGAAGTCCCCAGTGAGCAGAGCATGGGCTAGGATTTGAGAAATTTGATAGTACTTCAGATTTATCTTCCACTTCACTGTGCTGCACTTTAGTCCCACTGATGTGAAAGAGAAATCTTTCCTGCCTACCAAAATAAGCAGTGAGGAATAAAGTAATTTAGCACTCTGGAGATACTGGTGTGATTTGTTGCCACTCAGACAACAACTGAACTCCAAGGAGAAAGGCCAGCTAGGTTTTCATGTTACCTGGGACTCCTTTGCTTGGATAGAGCCTAAAAACCTCCTACAATTTAGAGCTCTTGAGCCCAAATAAGCTTGCAGTGCCAGACCTGAGTCTCACCAGTTTTTTTAAGAGTGTGGTCACCTGGGCAGACACTGAGGTGAAACAAGCAGTAAGGTGATGCTGGTGCTAATAGAGCCCAAACTCTGCCTGCATCAAGGGCTTCTAGCAAAAGGCATGCAAATCATTAGCATTTACAAGTCAATTATTTGGGTAGGTAATAGATAAACTATGTAACTTACTGCATAAAATATGGAAGTAAATGTTACTTGTGAACTAGCAAGTCCAGCATGAAGGTTAATTTGACTGTCCAAAGCAGCAGGAAGGTCAACTGCCGTTCTCAGCCACGTCCCAGAAGCACCAAGACACACCTAATGTTCCTTAAAAGATTGATGGGACCAAGAGTTTTGTTAGTCACCCACAGAGAGCAGACAAAGACTCTGTTGTCTCTTCACAGGGTGGGAGGGAGGAGGCTGGCTGCATCTGCCACAGGGCCTCACAGCAAGCTGCTGATGATAAGAGCCCCAGCAGTCCTTGCTGACTGTCACCATCCCATCAGCAGCAGCCCTGAAATGACCAGCACGTCCCCTGTGCCTCTCATCTGACACAGTCCCTCACTGGACACACACCAGCCATCAGAGCCTGCCTGTACCACCACATTCAGCAGCAGCAGCCACACGAGCACGTCTCACAACCTGTTTAACTAGCACTAAGCTGCAGAAATTAGTGAGAGAAAGGAACAAATATGGATCTTCTAGGTGGTTTTAAGCTGCTTACCCAGTTTTCTCTAGTTTTTCTAAGGTTGTCTTCTCAGTCATAAAATTTTGGTATGGACAGAAGAGGTTTCCCAGTTCGCTTTGCTTGTAAAAGCACAGCACCTTAGGCAGGTAGGTGGACTTTTTCTTTAAATAAATGCATAGGTTGTTGCTGGCATGAAGCAGATTAAAGTCAGAGGCATGTATTAAAACAGTTGCTCTGCAGAATTCTTCAAATTAAATAGGGTCCTTGTTAAAATATTTATAGGAGAATAATTTTTCAGATAAGAAAGGTAAATAATCACATTAAATGCTTCCATACCTCGAGTTTGGAGATATGGTGTTTAAAAATTAAAATTTAAAAATCCCCCAAACTGAAATACTGTACCAACCTGAAAGCCCAATCTCAATGTAGAGGCTCATCTCCTTAAGAAGCCTTGTCAGATTAACCTCAGACTTTACACTCACAAAAATCCCTCTCTGGCTAGAGAAAATAATTGAAAAATTGTGAGTAGAAAGCAGTTTTTTTCAGAAAGTTAGGAAAAAGAGGCTTATCTAAGTGTAAAGCTAGGTGTAATCCTCCCAATAGATTCACTGGAATATTCTTAATATATGAAATATTTTAAGTTTTAAACTCCATACCTCACAGTCTCACTGTATTGCATCTATAGACTATCAGACCACTAGGACTCCTATCATTTTTCCTGATACATTTTTTTCTGTTTCAAGACTTTCTGTTGGAAAATGTCAAAATCCAACTCCAATACAGCTGTAGTAGTAGAACAGCTGCCTCACTTTTGAGATGGATGGTGCAGCTTCATCCTCAAGTGCACTCACTGCTGACTGATGTGAGACACTTCCCAGGTCCCACATCCAACCTCTGATTTCAGAAACTTTTCCACTGGGAGACGAGGGCATTAGCCATGGGAATGGGCTGCAGGGACTGCAATAGCTTTACCTGATGGCCTGAAGACATTCCCTTCTCCATTTCTTGCTGAAAAAAGATACACCCAGTCACAACCACTTCTACAAACTGTGGCAAATGGCTCTGCTTTTGCTTTCACAGAAAGAAGGCCACGCAGGTCTCCCCAAAACTTTGTATTGCCTTGGTGCTTCTGGTCTTGGCTGGCTTCTTCAGCCTCTGCAGCTGGTTAGAGACCTCACCAGGAGAGCAGAAATACCACCTGTTCCCCTACAATGGCAAAGCCAGCCTCCTGTGACCTTGGTGCAAGCTTGGAGGAGGTGAAATCCGTGGCCTTCTCTGCCCAGCTTGGAGGTGAGTTTGCAAAGCTGGAATGCTTAGCAGGAGCAGGCAAGGTCTGCTGAAGGCTTGCTGAAGCAGTTCACAGGGATGAAAAGACAAAATATTGGCATTTCCTTCAGCTTCATTTCTTAGGCTACTCCATGCAGTCCCTCCTTTTGGTCTCAGTAATTCTTGGTGGTGTTATCCCCATTAGAGTTCTTGGATGCCAGTAACTTTGCTATATGTATCTTATTGCAATACAGCACACTGCTTCAGTTCTTGGACAATGTTCAGCACTTTCAGGAATTTTCTCAGCCCTAGAAGGTTGATAATAATAATAATGCTGCTCTTATCACAGATAAGGACAGAACTTTTCCATGAAACCCGTACATGCTAACTATCCATTTGATCTCCCTCCTCAGAAGACAATGAAAATAGCAAGTGGCAGGAGGCAGGTGGGAGAGGGATGTTGTGCTGACTCAGCAGCAGACAGTTCTTGAGAACAGCCCCAGCATTTGGGCTGCTCACAGCCCAAAACACTGTGCTGGCAGCCAGGATCGACAGCGTGGTGGGGCTTGTCCTCCCCTCCCGTTTCCTACCTCATCTCTAACTGATCTGCTGTCCAGTACCTGCCACGGGGGATGGGTGTTTATTGAGGGTGGAAGCTGATCTCACTGTGATTTGTGACATCCACTGCTCTGCCTAGCACTGTGAACCCAAACTTCCTTTAGCCATCCTTCCTTGCCCTGCTCAGCCCAGCATCCTCAACTGGAGAATTCCCCTCAAGAAAAACACAAGCTGTGCATTGCAGGGAACCCAATTGCAATACCAGAGCTGAGATCTGGGCACTAAGGCTGCCAGAGAGAGTTTTGCTAGAGAATTTCCCAAATACTTTTTTTTTTTTTTTTTAACATTTTGGGAAAATCAGCTGGAGATACACTGGAAAATTCACAAGCACCTCATACACTTCAAAGTAAGTGTAAACACCCGGGGATGTCCACTGGTAAGTTTAACAGCTTCTGTAGGAAGTCACTAGCTGTTCAGACATGTAATTATGTGTTAACAAGCTTAACTGGGCAAAAGATAACAACGATTCAATAATTGGAGTATGGGATGCTTTTCTTTCTTGTTTCCCTGTGGATTGGAGGTAGCTTATGTAGCTATACTTGTCCAAGTTAAAAAAATAATATAAAATGACCTTTTAGGAGCCCTTCAGCAGCTTGGCAATTGTGTTGTTCTAGTTCTTTCAACAATCAGATGGACTCAAGAGCAGCATTATTTCCTGGGCAGGGGAGTGTGGAGCAAGCTATGGCTTCTCACATAACCTGCTTCCTCGGGCTCCTGAAATTCATACTGCACCAGCAGTGCTTTTCCCCGATGACAATTCAAAGCCTAGAGAGCTTTGGTTTTTACCCTATTTAAAAATAAATACATGCTAATTATAGGACAAAAGTAAAAAATCTCCATTCTACTGTGCTGTGCAATTCAGATGCTTGGCATGGGCAGAGGGTTCAATGCACCTTTGCTGTGAGCAATGGGGAGGGCTGAAAAGGAAAAATCAATGCCATTTCTTGTTCAATTAAGTTCATTGTGATTCAGAACCACCTCCTCACACTGCAGAGCCTGCAAGAGATCAGTGCTGCAATCACTACCTTTTAACAGCTTGCTTTCTCCGTCTGGACTGCACAAGTCACTCCCTGGCAGGGCATCACACTCTGAGAAAAAGAAAAAAATGGGGGGAAAGAAAAAAAAATCCGTAAGGGTCCCTCTGAAATACATTGTCATGAATCACGGGTCTTCAGGTGAGCATTTCAAAGACGGGGGGAGAGGGTAGTTTCCTCAGTGAGTCATTTTATTTAGATGTCAGAACTACTGCTGTCTTTTTACCCTTCAGTAAAAACTTTGCTCTCCTTGTTGCCTGGATGGGAAATAACTGCAATACCTGTCCTGCTGCTTGGTCTCTCACAGGCTAAGCAGTGTGATGGTCTGGCTCAAAGACTTTTGGATGTCAATAGAAAGCTTCTGAGACTCTGATGGACTACAGCTCAGATCAGCCCAGGAATCAGGGGCCAGCAAGAGGTCATGACAAAGGATTTTTAGGGGCCCTCCCACTCTCTCCTTCACTTTCACTATTCTGAGGCAACTGTAAAAAAATAAAGGTCTGTGCAGTAGAATGGGTAACATGGAGAGTTTCTAATCCCAGGTCCCAACCTGCTGAGGGTGCCAAGGTTTACCATGGTGCAGGCTGCCCCCTCAGTGCCAGCACCCCACAGGCCTGCTCAGCTGAAAGAGAGACCAGGATGCTTGTGAGCATGTCTCACTCTAGTGACAGGACAGACAAACTACAGCAGCCTGCCTCTTCCCAGCCTGCCTTTAATGGCTACTGCCTGTTCCCCAGCTGGAGGGGCTTGTCCAAGGCCCTTGAGGCTCAGTCCCCAAATTTCTAGGGTCTAGCAGAGCGAACAGGTCATTGCAAAACTCAAAGATGAGAATGATCAGGGATGGCACAGGCAAAGAACAACATGAGAAAGTGAAGTAACTCAGTGTTACTAGGCAAAGGTCTTTGGTGCTCACAAAGATGGTTTTAGATCCTGGATGCATTTAAGCTAATGGCAATGGATAAGTGATGCGTGAAACACCTTAGTTCACAGCCATCCACATCCCTTTCCAGCTTCCTTATTGCACTGCTAGATCATGGTCCAGGAGCAAGACAAGTCCTCAAGGAGGCTGCTGGTGTCTGGTGCTCTAATGCACTTAGGAACAGCAGCCGTGGAACTGCTCCTGACTATTCAGCTGCAATCACCTGCATGGCAGCTGACACATGACAGAGGCATTTGAGCTAATTGTGCCAACTGGGGCATGCACAAAACAAATGTGGCCCAAATGCAGGTTCTGAAGAAGGATGTTGCTTAATGAATATACACATCTCTGCTCAGGTCATGCCTTTGTGAAATCAGTTTGCAGTCCACATCAGGAAGAAGCTTTCTGCTCAGATTCATAGGACTTATCTCAGACCTTTCCCCGTTTCCAGTGTCCTGACGCTAATAGTAGAGGAGGGGGATGAAGTAGTTGCCTGTTCTCAGCATCTTTGCAAATCAGACTGCTGACGCATGTACAGATCCATAATGTGTTTCCTTGTCACAGAGCCCTTTTCACCTTTGTTTACATTCTTCCTCCCAGATTTCATCCTTCCTAGGAAAGTGAGATCTCGCTCGAAGTTCTTGCAATGCCCGTGTGAGTGGCTGAACATCTGTCCTAGCAATGTTCTCATCAGCCCACAATTAATTAACACATTGGTTTCCTGCTCCCTAAAGCCCCAATCCCCTGAAATTTTGGTTTTCATGACGAAGGACTGAAGAAAATGTTGAAGCAATATCTTCTTATGATAGCTGGAAATCTGATAAGGTTGGTTCTTTAAATATATATTTATGGTTTTTTTCTGGAACAAATCATATTGACTGTTACAAAGAAAACTTAGAGTGGTATTTCAGTTATTGAAGTCCTACTGTAACTGAAGGTTAATAGCTGCTGTGGCAGTAGATACTCTATAAATCAATGGCAGAAACACATGAATCAGAATATCACCCCACTGAGGTACATCCCATCTCACTGTGGTCAATAGAAGTTGTTCTGCCAATGTCCATGGAAGCAGGAAATGTTCACGTGTCAGCAAATTTTAATACTAGTTATTGATAGATATTGAGGCTATAGGCTT
Source organism: Cisticola juncidis (assembly GCA_013400215.1). Classification (NCBI taxonomy): domain Eukaryota; kingdom Metazoa; phylum Chordata; class Aves; order Passeriformes; family Cisticolidae; genus Cisticola; species Cisticola juncidis. The sequence goes on from VXBR01001472.1 coordinate 191,094, forward strand.
TATGCACCCAGTTTTTGTTCTGACAATGGCACTGTTTACTCTGGAACCGAGGTTTGGTTCTGAACCAAGATCCAGAATTTGGTCATTGGCATTTGCAACAAGAGAAGCTGAAATTATCTTAATGCCATGGTTATTCATGGCATTCAAGGTTATTACCAGGCACTCGAGATGGCAAGTATCTGGGCCAAGGTGCCTGTTAAGGATGTCAGAGAGTGAACAACAGCTCTGGCATGTTACCTACAGCTCATCACAAACCTTCCGATTCCTTACATGGTGCGGATTTCACCATAAGGAAGTAGTCACTGCAACAGCCTCCAGAAGGATGGGCTGGACTCCCCAGCGCTGGAGGTTTCAAAGACACGACTGGACAGGGTGCTATATAATCTCATCTGGATTCCCTTTTTCATCTCATGTTGGACCAGATGATCTCTGGAGGTCTCTTCCAACCTGAGTTGTCTTATGGCTCCGTGTTCTATGACAGTAGTGATTCTGGATGCCAGAAATCCACCCATACTGGCCTTTCACAGCCATTTTCCAAGTCTATATACTTCCCTCTAGCCTGTAATCAAAAGCTCATTACATTTGCCATCAAAGGGAAAAAAAAACCCAAAGACTGGCTTCAGGCTTCTGCTTCTTGAAGGAAAATTTCAGTGCTAAAGATGCCAAGAGCTGATACTGCTTTTCTTCTGAGACTGCTTTACTGAAACCACGCCACTCTTTTGAAACATCCACAGGCACCTTAAGCAAATCATGTGTTGCAAACATAATTGTAGTGGGTGTGAACTCCATCTGGCTCGGGAGGCGCAGGCTCGCATGCCTCCCCTCAGCTCGCCTGGGCTCAGCAGCAGAGCCACTGCCACAATCCAATAGAAAGGGGTCATGCTCATAAGCAGCATTTGGAGTGCATGCACAGGCACCCTCCCAAAAATACATCCCAGAGGAGTGCAGTTAAATGCAAACACTGCTCTTTCTGTAATAGATCGTGCTTTCCCTACTGGATTGGCTGGCACAAGCTGATCACGGTCAAGTGGTGCCTTGGTTTTTGAAGACTGCTTTTTGAAAGAAAGAAAGTGCTGAAGAATGAACACAGAGACTGAGCTTTTCAAATGAACATAGAGGAGTCTGGTATTCTGGTATTCCCCTTTGAAAATCACAGAAGTTGGGCCTGAAGTTTCCATTATTCTAATGACTCTCTAAGTTTATATCAGATCATTTCTTGACATTTAAAATAGGTTACAAATACATTAACCAGCATTTTACATTTTTTAGAGATTTTGTATCAAACAATTATGTCCCTTTTAAATCCACTTAGCCATATATTTTTTCTTTCCCAATTTTGTATTTGAAACTGGAGCAACAGTTTACATTTTAGAAATATATTTTCACAAGTATGAAATGACAATGACTTCTATGGTGAAGGATAACGTGCCGTTTTAGTATTAATTTCTAGAGAGATGTGGGGCAGATTCTGTGCATAACTTTAATTTTTTGTCAGACACATCCAGCCAGTAATGAAGCCAGGTGTCTAATGAACAAGACCACCCAAAAAACCCTTTAGAAGTCTGGCTGTTAGTGAAAGACATTTGTTTAATCCTACCTGTCACATTTTCAATGTGTTCTCATCATTTTTCTGCTTAAATATAATCTTGGAGGATCATGCTTTGAACAGCTTTTCATTTATCAGCCAGGTTTGATAGTTGCCCGTATTTTTCTGGCTGGCCACCTTGCTCTAGGGAAGGTAGTAGCTGAGAACTGGGAGCCACAGCACGAACAAGGACAGCCACCTCTGCAGGACTGTAAGGCTGTCGGTCAGTCCATCCCTCCTTCTCAGGAGACCCTCGAGACAGGAGGGTGTGGAGGCACAAGCCACTGGCTCTTGTTTTCATCAGCTTCTCCAGGGCCGGGTCTCTGGCTGACGGTGAGGGAGACAAAAAGCAAGCGGTCACCTCCTGGTAGAGGCGGTGTTACTGCAGGATGAGCTAACAGCGAATACATTGCTCAACACCCATGGGAGGGACTTTTTAAATATCACCGTGATCACTGGACCCTCCCCTTCAACCTGAAACGACGCTCAGAATAAATCAGTCTCTGACAGACAGCACCAAAGATTTAGTTTTTATCCCTATTACTAGCCTGGAAACATGAAATAAAAAGCCCATGGTGTGAGCTGTTTGAAGAGATATTTTGCATTTTAAAAAAGGGATGAAGGGAAAAAGAATTTGTGGGGATACAGACAGCTTTGCTGGGGAAAGCATCTCTCTGTTACCTTGAGCCGGCTGCCTCTTTTGAGTTTCAGCCATGACAGTCAGCAAGCCAAAAACTAAATGAGAAAACACATCCTCTAAACGTGGTGGGTCCCCTTGTGGTAGATGATTTCGACGGAGCTAAGCTGGAATTAAATCACCTTCCCGGTGAGCACACTGCTCTGTGCCCGGCAGCAGGAGCACAGGGCTGCCCACCCAGCCACCCACGCAGTCCCTGGCACACGGAGAGCCCACGCCGTGCCCGTGGCTGTCCCTGGCACAGCTATATCTGGCCGGCAGCCGTGGGCTCTGCCGTCCGCCTCCAGCAGCACACGCCGCCGCGGCCAGGCACGGCAGCCAACCCCAGCAAGTGGAGCACGAGGCTGCTGCTGCCAGGGTGGAGAGCTTTCTCCTAAAAACAAGGGCGAAATCGTGCTGATGAGCGAATTGTCCTGACAGGAACTGAGCAGGGCACCGTCAGACATTGCTCTCCTTCATCACAGACTGATGCCTCCTAGAGACGGGCTGATGTTCAAGCACCTTCTAAAACATGACACTTTCTAATACCAGGTTGGGAAAAAAATAAAGGAAAAAAGGACAGTCTGATAAACAACTGTCCCCACTTCATCCTGCTCCTCGGCTCCAATAGAGCTGAGAGTGCTGCTATTTGAGATGGGCAGAAACCGCTGGCTTTTGTTCAGAATCTATAGTGCAGTGGGCCCCTTCCTGGGGCAGGGAAGGTGGTAAGACTGGAGTCAGGCTTGAATTTCAGACAGATCTGGACTGTCCCAAAAGTCAAGAACATTTAGAGGAATTTGGCCAGACCCTTTTCTCCTCTGTAATTGATGCCTCTAGCTGTGAGATCTCTTTTTCTTGTTGCTTGGCCAGAAATCCCCTAGAAATGCCTGTTCTTATGAGATTTGTGGCCAGATTGCCTGAGGCTACAGTCATTTCGGCAGTGATGGACGTATCAAAAGCCAGATATTAAACTCTTCCTGATTGTGCATTGGAAACTGCCCCAAAATTCATTCCAAAGCAGATTTGCAGAGTGTAATATTCAACCCAAGCCTCTTAGAGCCAGCCCTGCCTTTAACCTGAAGCCATAGCTTCTCTCAGGAAAAAAAAAAAAAAAAAAAAAAAAAAAAAAAAAAAAAGGCAGATAAACCATAGCAGATACGTATATAAATCAATAAAAAATAATAAACCAATAAACAAATACAGTTATCAATAGGGCAAAGAAGTGAAATGAAAAATTCCTCTTGCTGCAGCCTCCACAACCTGGTGCTCCTGCAAAGGTGTCTTGTCCTTCTTAAGGGCAAACACAGCCACAAATAGCCAAGCTGCCAAGAACTGGTAAGTCCAAAGTTTATACCTATGTACTTCAACCCACACTCCTTTCATCCTCTTCCTTTTTTTATCCTGATAATGCACAAACTGTGATATATAAAAGGTCTTTTGGGCGATCTAATCCATCTCTCTGGGGAAAAAGACAGGGCTCCACATTTTGATAACTGCTTCAATCTCTCTTATGTGTTATAAAATCCCTCATCACCACAGCAGCAAAGAACTGAGTAAAATAGTTTTGCCTTAGCTTCATCTTAAAACTTTTGCTACTTTGGAGGAGAACTTTGTGCACAGTGCAAAGCTTAGTCTTTGCCTCCTTGACACTGCCAATGTTTTCAGGAGGGTGTAAAAGACAACCCTACTCTGGGCTGCAGCTTTATGAAGGAGTGAATGAAAGGGCAAGCTGCCAGGGGACACAGCCCCACGGCCTGTGCCTTGCACTTCATTCACTACCATGTGCCCATGTGCTGAGCTGGCCCTGAGAGCTGGCTGAAAATGAACCCTTTTTTTTTTTTTTTAATTCCTCACATTAGTTTTCAGCCAGCTCTGCCCTCTAATTCTTCTCCATGTCCATAGTGCAAATTTATAAATAGGAAGAAAAGATGAAACACAAAGAAATTATGAGAAGGCACAGAAGTGGCAAGCCAGCTTTTTTCATCTGCAGCGCCCAGCTGATGGCTGGCGTAGTTACCCCAAATTACCCTTGCCTTTGAGTTGGAGAAACAGGGCTTGGGGGTTCATGATGGCTTTGAGGGGTCGCACATGCAGGCTGCCACTGCACACATTAAGTAGACCGAAAGAGGCAGTGGCATTCACCAGCACTGTTTTGTGAATGGAGCTCTCAGCAAGGAAGCTTTTTCCCTCTTGCCCTCCAGTTCCTCTACTCCTAGTGGCACTGTCATTTAACCCCCTGTAATCCCTCTCCTTGCCAGGCGGGCTTCAGGCATTTGCAGCCCACGGGGCTCGTGGGTCCCCGGCCAGGTAGCTGCCGACTCTCTGTCACTGGGGTCTGAATATTGATACGGGTGGTTTGTAAAAGAGAGGAGCCAGCAGCTGGTCCGGGACCCTGCAGCACAGCCAGCACAGCAGTACTGCAGACTGGGGGGAACTGGGAGGAATGGAAGCCAGCAGGAATTTTCGTTTCAACGAGCCCCCCGTTAGCTCCTGGAGATGGGTAGTGAAGATCAGGGCAGAGCTGGGTGGGGGAAACCTGTGCAGTGAAAGAACCATGGGAGAAGGCAGTAGGGGTTTTGTCTTATTACTCTGCGCTGGGAGAAGCCCGTGCTGGCACCCTGAGGTCCCTCTCGTGCTGCTGGAGGGGATGGCCTTGAGGACGGTCCTGAGAGGGTGTCTGGGTGACGGAGCACCCCTGAACAATCCTTACCCCCGGCAGGGCTCATCGGAGCCTCGGACGGCCCCACGCCCTCCCCCCAGCCCCATCATACCCTTAGCCTGTCCGCAGAGGATGGGTGGGTGCCGTGGTCCCAGCCGCAGGGCAGCCGCACCGCGACTCCCCCGGGCTGTCCCACGCGTGACCCCTTTGGCCAGGCCACCCTCTGCGGTGTCACCGCCGGGCTGCTGCAGCCGGGATCGAGCACCAGCAAAAAGGCCGGGAGAGACCAGCCCCCCTCCTTCCCGCTCCCCCCAAACCTCAGCCTGGGGTGNCGGGGGGAGTTTCTCCATGATTTATGGGGCGGGGGGACACGGGGAGAGCGGGTAAATACAGCCTGTGATGCCTATAAATGGCGCTCCCCTTCCAAGGTGCACATTTATTAAATATATATAAATATATATAAGAAGAGGGGGGAAAAAAACCGGTCGGTGTCATCCCCCCACGTCAGGGCCGGTGGTGGGCGTGAGGCTGTACTTCCTCCGCCCCCTCCTAATGGAGCGAACCATTCCCAGCCAGCCTTCCTCGCCCTCTCCCGCTGCCTCCCTCTTCCTCTCCTTCTCCTCTTGTCTCCCCCCCTTGTCTGCAAAGTCCTCCGCTGCTCGGAACTTGTTGGCAATGTCTATTTTTCAGCTTTCCCCCACGTTCTCCAAAGTAACTATTTAAAGATCTGCAGCCGCAAATGGTTTTACTAAATGTAGGATGGGACTTAAGTTGAACGGCAGTTATATTTCTCTGATCCTTGCTGTACAGATAGGTAAGTGGACTGCCAAATTCCGTGTCAAGTTGCGCGCACCCCAGCCCGGCTGGTGCATGCGGGAGCGGAGCGTCGGGATCACGGCGCGGTGCGGGCGGCTGCGGGACCCCGCTCCCTCGCTCCCCTCGCCGCGGCAGCCTCGCGTTCCCGCACGCTGCCAAGGCAGGGGAGTCCGCGGGAAAGGGAGCCGGTTTCTGATTTCTCGTAAACCGCTTTTGGTTTTCGTTTTTCTGAAGCGGTGCATGCTCTCTCATACTTCGCTTTTTATTTCCCCTCCGCCTCTTCTTCCTTCTTTTCCCTCCTTTTCTCTCCGTCCCCACGAATGGTTGCGTTTGGATCTGGTTTTCGGATATCCCCTTCGTTCCACAGTTTGGTGACTCCAGTGCTAGGAAATTCTGCTCCTCTCCCCGAGGGACAGAGAAATAAGAACCGGCACAAAATGTCTTGAGAGAGATCTAGCTGGAAAGTTTTTTTGCAGAAAATCAGGGGGACGAGCGAAGGTCTCCCTTTGGGAACCAGAACGTTTTCCCTTTTGCGGAGCACCTTAAAATCAAAGAAAACCCATCACTAAATTAAAAGAAATAATCAACTCGAATGTGGCGATTAAACAAATAAAAATCACTTTAAAAAATCGCTGAGTCCCACCGCCCAATCGTTAATTTTGTGCTTGGAGAAGACCTGTCAAAAATCGAGCAGGTCCAAAAAAATTCTGTATAGGCTGTTACTTAAAATAGAACAGGTTTCTTTCCATGCCGGTGTGTATTTTGTGTGCTTGTTGCTGGTTTTGTTCAATATCTTGGGGGTTTCCCGGCTTGCTTTTGTTGGTTTGCTCTCTGTTTCATTATACACGTTTCTTTCCTGACTTTTTTTTTTAGTTACGGACATTAAACAATCTCCAAGTTAATGACCACTTTGGTCCTATATAGGCAAATTTTAAATACTATCTACTGGATATGTAGATTCCCGAGCATGATCCAAAGCTGGGTTTTAAGGAAAGGGGGATTAAAGCATGTATTTTATTATCTAGACTGTCAGGTGTGAAGAGCCCTTTGAAAATATTTTCCTGCAAAGGAATTCTGATGCAATTAAAAAAAAAAAAAAAAAAAAAAAAAAAAAAAAAAAAAAAAAAAAGAGAGAGAGAAAAAGCTCGGCATTGCTATTTAGAGATCCTTTTGCTCGGTCACACTCCAGAAAACCTCTGCAGCACTTTATGGGTACCAAAGAAAGAAGAGGGGAGAGGGAGAAAA
>VXBR01001474.1:0-13464 GCA_013400215.1 Cisticola juncidis
GGAGAAGACCTCATGGTAACACACAAGTATCTTTACAATATTTCCTCACCACCACACAACATGACTTCTCACTGGAGATGAAGGATAGCCCAGTCTTTGGGTAGCTGTTGTTAAGTGGGCTAACTGGGAAAAATAATCTCATTATAATACAACAAATAGTGATTTTTTGTGTGTGTGTGCTTTGTTTTGTTTTGTTTTGGTTTGGTTTGTTCTGTTTTGGTTTTTTTTGGGCTTGGCACTTTATATCTGTTTTTCAAAACATCAAAATAATGAAGGAGAAAATGGTGGTGAGACCCTAACAGAGGATGTCCAGAGAAGCTGCTGCCTCCTCATCCCAGGAGTGTCCAAGGCCAGGTTCAACACTGTTTGGAGCAACCTGAGATAGAGGAAAGTGTCCCAGTCCATGGCAGAGGGTGTTGGAATGAAGAACTTTTAGGTCCCTTGCAACCCAAACTATTCTATGATTCTAAGGTGATTTACAGAAGTTTCTGTTTGTTTTGTTTTCAAAACATTTCACAGAAAGTAAAAACTCAATTATTTAAAAGACATGGTTGTGAAAGATATTCTTGCCTTGACAGCAGATGAGGTGTATTTCTGCATTTAGGAACAGCAAACCAAAAGAAAAGACTTTACACATCTTCTGTTAATTTCCTACTTCCAGAGTTGAATTTAGGGAATCTGAAAGAATTATTCTACCTTTGTGAAACCTGTGTCTGAGCAATGGATAAGTTTCAGTCACTGGTGGAATCTCAAGATCCTCCCTGCTGTATTTGTTGGTATGACAGCATGATGGAAAGCAAGGATGACACACTTTCAATGCTCTTTAATTTCTTAACACTCCTGGAACTCATACAAATTTCCTAGCTGGAAATGGGGGTTCATTTACTGAATCCCAGCTGGTCACCTCTGACCAGAACTGGGGGTGAATATCTCTGGCACAGCAATTGGGTGTACACAGAGAACATAAAATGCCCCTCCAGCCTCCAGTGAGTTCTGGATTTGGGCTGAAGCAGTTTTGTAACTTTATTTTTAATAGCTCTCAATGAATTTCTCTTCCAGGAACTTCTTCAGTCAATGCCCGTAGGCTTTTAGGCTCCAAAGCTCTCTGCAGCAAAGCTAAAGTATTCACTACTCAATTATATTTTGTGTGAAGAATCACCTCTGGTAGAAAAGCTGTGCTGGTAAATTATGTGGTGGGTGGTTGGGAGTGCTTCACTGTATACACAGATAAATGCAATTCTTCACTCTTGATTTTTAGAGGATTATCAGTTCCTTATCAATGACAACCATGCCCATTCCTCTGTCCCTCCCAGTTTCAGTGCACAGAGAAAATGAGGCGAGTGGATGGATTCAGATTCTGGATGCCTACCTGGATAATCCTGCTTGAATTTCTAATTGATCTGTGTTTCTTTCAAGAAATACGGGTTCACATTTAGGTCTCCTCTTTAATTAAAAAAAAAGATATTTGTCAAGTGTCTGCCTCCAAACTTGTTTCATGTAAAGAAGATCCCTCTTTTGACTATAAATGGCTTTGAAAGGGCTGCATCCCCCAGATCCTAAAATGGATTTGGGGCTGCATTCTCAGCATCTGATCTTTAAATCAGTCTCTCCAGAAGTTACCTTGCAGATTGAGGTACCTACATTTTCTGTGCAGCAACAGTTAATTCTGCTTGAGTTCAGAAAACCTGGGAGAAGTTAAGGGCCTCAGGCAGGTACCCACTTAGTGGTAAAACATCTCAGCCAGCTGAAGGAAGTGGCTGGCATGAAACGGGCTCTGTGCCTTGGTTTTGGGGAATTCAGAGAAAAATGTATCCAAGGCAAGAAACTTTCTTTTGGGCTTAGGTCTCTAAGTCAAACTTTTGTGCTCAGATAGTGAGAGCAGTGTTTTCACATCTGCCAGGAGAGGTGCTGCCAACACTCATCTTTTACATAATGGTCCCGTGGTTAAAGCATTGTCCTGGGAATCTCAGAATTGGAGCAGCAGGGCAGTTTCAGCCTGAGAAAATTTTAAATCTGCTCTTCCCATACTCCTGCAGCAGTCTTAAACCAAATACATCTAAACCATGTACTGTGGAGAGAAGGAGTCTCTCCCTTTTCTGTCTAACAGAGGCCATGGGTAACCACGTGCAGAGCCACAAATAAAGCAGACCTGGAGAGACAAAATTTGTGGTTTGTTGGGTGGGAGTCTTTGCCAGGAAGGGGGAATGATGGATTCTGGTCTCTGCTTTTCCTCACTGCTAGATGTACTTGGTATTCAGCAAAAGTTTGCTGCACAGCTAAGATAACCCAAGATGCTCCTTAGTGCTGGAACTTTCCATATCCTTAAGGAATAGGTATAGCTGTAATAAGGTGTTCTGGCTGTTTAGAGCAAGGGGACAATCTGGAAGTTGATATTTAGCCACCTAATCATAACATGAAACAAAGTGATTCAAAACCAGTTCAAATGAACAGTTAATCTACCTTCAGGTTTTCTGGTATTTCTCTGTCAGGATGAAAAGTCCCATGCACTCCTCAGAGCACCAAAATGAACCTGAAATGGCACAAAGACATGGTCAGTCAAAATTTCATTCAGGTGTAAATCTCACTGTTTGCAGGTAAGCTAAAGGTGAACAGAAAAAAAACATTATCTGTATACACTCAGTACACACATTAGATATTAATTGCCTATATGTAATTTTTCAATGCAGAACAGACTTTGCACACTGTTTTGAGTAATTGAGGTAAAACAAAATATTGATTAATGATTAGCATGGCGAGCAGCATCTGTCCTCAAAGCATGGAATCTTTGGAAGAAGAGTAGGCAATCAGGGAATTAAAGCTTCCAGGAGGCAGCGTGCGTGACAAAGGAAGAAGGTGAATCTGCACAGGTGGCAAAGTCTTGCACGTCTTAGCTCTGCAATGCTTCAGTTCAGTGGCTTTTCTAATGCTCTTTTAATGTTTGTGTTCAAGCCTGGATGGGCACTTATGCATGTGCATGTGGGATAGAGCAGAGTAGGCATAAATCAGTTTCTTTTCCTTGCAGGCCATAAAAAGCTCTCCAAATACACAGGACTGTTGCAAAGGCTCAAAACTTTTGTTCCAGAAATTTTGTGGGACGTATTGCCAACTATAATTTTCTACAGATATTCAGTAGGACTGCTCTAAACTGCATCTATGGTAAATGTCATGTGCTCATTGCCACAGTCATTAATAACTTCTTATGGTTTCACATAAGAAGAGATTTTTCTATGTGGACCTAAAATTATTACCTTTCCCAGGTCCCCATTTCTGGAACTAAATGGTAAACCCATATTTTTTCCTTCTTTTCCAATGTAGTTCCCCTTGAAATATAACCAAAAAGAAGAATCACTCTCTGTGAATTTCTGCTTTTCATTTGATAAATAATCTAAATTGAATAAGAAAAGTAGAATGAAGTCAGACAATTTTGACAGATATTAAACAAAATCAGAAGCCTGAAAAGGTTGAACATGGGAGCAACATATTTCATTACAAAGGAATAATGTGGTTATTAAAAAAGTCTTTTTAAAATTAAAGATGGGCTTTATAATCAACTCTTTGACCCAACATCAGTGAATACCTATAAAATTAACAGCAATTTTGTAACACTTGAAACTAACTTGTGCTTTCAAATCACTTGGCACCATGTTCACAACTGTGTCTCTCCAGGGTCTGCCATAACTAAACACAACAAATGCAGGAAGGAAACACAATGGAAAATAGATTTCAAAGTGCACTAGAGCACATTTACAAATTCATCTACTGCTTTCCTTGGGATGATATTTTACATGTGGTTGACAAATTTTAGAAGAAATTCGGTTGAAATCTATTGGGAAAAAATATACTTAAATTTTGCTTGTTTAAACTGTAACTAGATAATTTAAGATTGACCTGTTTAAAAATGATACAACATTAGTATTATAGACATTGTTAACAATTTCAATTCCAAAAAAAATAATCCAATTTTTAAACCTTTTTAGTTTTGCAATGAAAGGATAAATCTGGCTTTAGCTGGTGGCATTATTATTGTTATTGTAATTGTTATTATTATTATTATTATTTATTATTAAAATTCCTTTTAGAATTATATCAAAGAACTGTGCCATGAATTATTCCTATGAAGAAAATACTTCAATCAACTGAAATTTCACAGAATCACAGGCTGGAAGTCACCCCAAGAGATCATCTGCCTTAAGCCTCTTGCTCAAGTAAAGCCACTCAGAGCAAGTTGCCAATGACCATGTGTAGATAGTTTTTATATCTCTAAGGAGAGATACTCTATAAGTTCCCTGGGCAATTTGGCTTTGCTTTAAGATATTTTTCCACTGTAACCATGCTGTTTAACATAACAGGCTAAAAAGTAACTAAGGCAGCTGTAGAAGGAAAACTTGTGGATGGTGTTGACATAAAATAGAAAAAAAAATCCTTTAACACAGGATTTTTTATCTACTCCTTGTGGAGATGGAATTATTCATTCTATATCATATCCTGTATTTAAAAAAACAAAAAAACTTCTTTATCTGTGTCCTTTTATAAAAGTTTGTCAGCACAGTAATACTATTTTAATTATGCTAAAGGCAGATGGAACCACAATTCAAATCATAAAATCACAAATGGTTTGGGTTGGAAGAGACATTAAAACTCATCTCATTCCACCTCCTTGCCCTGGGCAGGGACACCTTCCACTGTCCCAGCTGGGGATGCAGAACGTCTTCAGTGGCACAAAATGTCACAGCATCAAGGCGAGGCAGAGGATAGATTTCCTCTGGTTGTGTCACAAACTCAGGGGATTCAGCACAAGCAGAGAAACAGAGCTGCTCTGTTCTCAGGGCTGGCAGGAAAAGGGGACACTGAAATCCTGGCATTTCTGTCACCACCAGCTCTGCAGGCCCACTCTGAGAGGAGGCAAGGAATTAACAGGAAATGATTGGGAATTAAACTGGGCAGGGTGTGGGGTTGGAGCTTGTCTGGCAGGGCAGGTGGAAAGGGAACCTTGCTCCTCCTGGGGATCAGTTCCAGTTCATTTTCCACCAGGTGTTAGCTATTTCACAAGCCATCCCATTAATTTTCCCCTTGTGAATATGAAGCAACAAGAGAATCATAGAATCAAGCAAAGAATTATAGAATGGTTTGGGATGGAAGGGACCTGAAAGCACATCTGATTCTACCTCGGGCCATGGACAGGGACACTTTCCACTATCCCAGGTTGCTCCAAGCCCTGTCCAGCCTGGCCTTGGACACTTCCAAGGGCAGCCACAGCTTCTCTGGGAAACCGTGCTAGGACCTCATCCCCCCTGCAGGCAAAAATTCTTCTAAACCAGCTGTAATTCCTGTGCTACATCTGCCAGCATATTGTCCAAGTTCTCAGCTTATACTCAAAACTGTGTGCTTAGAGATAAATTCAGTCAGTATAACTCCAGATAATTTTCTTTCCTCTTTTTTTCTCATCTGAGGTTCAAGTTCATGTGCAACCTATTTTTATACCAGTGATTTCAGTGATTTTTGTTCTCCAACATAGATTCAAACTATAGGATAAACATAACTACTGGCAAAATAGATCTGGAATACCCTCTGTAGAAGACTCAGCTCACCAGCTCAATCCTGGTAAATCCAATTCCTAGGAAAAGAAGTCTCCAATGAACATTGTTTTACCAGCTGAGATACTAGAAAAAGCTATCACTATCTGCTGCCTTGAAAACAATCTGACTGTAGTAAATGGATATATTGTCCTGGAAATTAAGCCACCATTCACTGTCCTGAAATTAGGAAAATCAGAATTTCCTGGTTCCAGGCAATGGAAAAAACAGCTGGCTTGGCATTGCTTTTGTAATACTGGCAAGCCTGTTCTGCAAGTTGTTTGCACTCAGTATCCATGAAAGTCTAGGTGAAACTGCAAACAATCTGTCTCTGGGGTGACTCTGAAAACGTCTCTTTAGTGATAGGAACCATTAAAAATCCCAGCAGTTTTGAGACAGATGCTCTATCTGGGTGCAAAGTGCAAGTTTTCTCCAGTCATGGAATCATAGAATTCCAGAATGGTTTGGATTGGAAAGGACCTTAAATCTCATCTCATTCCATCCCCCAGGATGTACACCTTCCACCAGATCAGATTGCTCCAAGCCCCATCCAACCTTGAACCTGGCCTTGAACACTTCCAGGGATGGGACACCCACAGCTGTAGAATGCACAGAGTATAATTTATATACTTTACTGTCACAGATACTTTAAAAACTTGAAGGAAGGAGACACTCTTGAAAATTCCTCTGTAAGCAATTTCCTTGTGTCCTAAAGCACAGCACACTGTGCTTTCTCTTCCAACATGACACCTGCACTGGGTAAATCAGAAAGTTCTCAACACAGATTTGTCCACCATTCTCTGTCAAAATTGTCAGACTTAATAGTTTAAACTCCCATGGAAGAGTCTTAATAAAGAGCAAACTTGGTAGCCATGGGTGTCTGTGTTTATTGGAATAAATTTCAGTTATCTTTACCAAAGTAAAAAGGTTACAAAGAATTGCCCATTGTGGCCCCTCACATTATAAAAGTCCTTTTTCCAGGACTGTTTGGGCTGTGGATAGTTTTGTACAAGTATGAACAGATGCTGTGATGAGAATTTGACTTTAGAGAAACCAGGACCATAGTTAATTTTTTTAAACGAATATGTAAATGATATCACCTGGTTTTAAACCAGCTACTGCTTGGGATTTTGTTTGGTGTTGTTGTTTTTCCTTCTTGCTTTTATTCAAATGAGATTTAGGCAATGAAGTCAATGTTTTTCACAGACCAAACATCTGAGAGATTTCTTCTTTGAAGCGCTGGCACCAGTTGGTGGTGGAAACTTGGATCTTACCCCCCTCTCCCCCGTGCCACGAACCTGCAGATGCCAAATCTGGCATTTGCATCCATGACAAGCGTGCTGCCTTGCCAGCTTGTTTCACTGAAATTGGCTCCTGCTGGGATGATCTGCTCACAAACTTGTCGTGCTGGCACCTGACCATTTTTGGGTACTATCTTTAACAGGGCACATCTGCTGTAGGCACACAAACTCTCTAGCTGGCTCAGAGCACCACGTGACGGCCTGTCCTATTTTATGGAAGTTATCCAGCCTTGACACACTCTTGGGTACACAGCTCAGCAATTCCACAGTCTTGGTTACACTTGACAAGCCAGGCTGACATTAGCAATCTTGTCTCACACCCCCTTCTTGCACGAGGAGTAATCACAGTTGCCTTCCTCATCCGTATGGCTGAAACACAAGGCTAAGTCATATGGTTGTCGAGTTAGAGACATATTGGGTCTGTTTGACAACTCCTTTTTTCAAGGCTCTCTAAATAGTGCAGAAAATTGTGCTGCAATTAATTTTGAAAATGCTAAGCATTTATTAACTGTGAAAGGTCTGAAAGGAAAGCAAAAATAAATGGTTGTTAGGATTCCTGCTATAATTTCCTCAAAAATGGGAGCAGCAATGGCTGTAAAAAATCTGGGAGAACCTCTTGTTCCACCTATGATGGTATCTGATTTGTATTACAAGAATTTGGGTATATTGACCAATTTATATCCATTATTCTTTGGCAAGGGGTCTTGATGGCAAGGATTATTGATGTTGAAATTACTCCAGATTCTTCGATGACTCAAACTACTCAGATCTAAAGAGAGCAATAACGTTCATGGATTTCAATCAGAACAAAACCAAGAGAGAAGATGAAGGAAACTGAGTTCATTAATATGCAAAAACCTCTAACCCTGTGGCACAAGAACAACCAGAGAGCTGTTTAAACCATACCCTAGATCTGTGTTCCATTGAGATCCTGCCCTACAAATACATATGATGAGTATTTCACTACTTATTTGTGCGAAGCCTGAAGGGGAAGAAATAAAACCACAATGTAATATTAGAATCATAGCATGGTTTGGGTTGGAAGGGACTTGATGGATCATCTTGTTTCATCCCCTCCATGGGCAGGGACACTTTACATTGTCACAGAGCCTCATCCAACATGGCTCTGAATGTTTCCAGGGATGGGGCAGCAAGAGCTTCTCTGGGAAACCTCTGCCAGGGCCTCCCACCCTGACAGCCATGATTTTTTGCTTAATAATCAATTTAAACCTACTCTCTCTCAGTGTGAAGCCATTCCACCTCATCCTATCACTCCAGGCCCTTCTGAGGAATCTCTCTCCACCTCTTCTGCAGGCTCCCTTCAGGTACTGGAAGGTCACAATTAGGTCACTCCAAAACCTTCTCTTCTCCAGACTGAACAATCACAATTCTTTCTGCCTTTCCTCAAATCAGGTTTTCTACCCCTCTAATCAGCTTTGTGGCCTCCACTGGACTGTCTGCAATAGGTCCATGTCCTTCCTGTACTGGGGAGGACATTATATTATAATAATAGAAAAACATACGTTAGTATATGTTTTCTCTATATATTGATATAACCTCACGTGTTTATACACTTACACACATGCTGGTATCTGTGGCCACCCTTCATTTTCTGTGAATCCACATAATTATGTGTCAGGTCACATATACTTATGGGTATAAATATGGGGGGTGTTTAGATGGTGATAAAACAGTATAAATAAAAAGCTGTTATCACCATTCCTGTACCTATCACCACTTCTTTCTACTCAGCCCTATAAAGCTTTCCTCTTCTCTGCCTTCATGGATTTATTCCAGGTCTCCAAATTCCTGTACTACTTCTTACTATTTATTGCTTATTAAAAAATAATCTACCCACATAAAAATCTCTTCTCCCTTTGGTATGTGGATTTCCTCCACTGTGCAAGCCCTTGGAAAGCAAAATTGAGTCCTGAAACAGTCCTAAACATGCCAAAATCTTTACAAGCAATTATCTGTCATCCCTGCAGGGGAAGAAAGGAGAGAGTCACGGGGTTGGTGGTTTTTCTTTTTTTTTTTTTCCAGAGTTCCTTTGCACTTGCTTCTAATCTATGAAGAATCCAGTCCATTAAATTTAAAAGTGGAGCTATTTTTATGTTGCAAAAAGCTGTCCTTGGCCCAGTTTTTCCTCTTCTGTCCTCTCCACCCAGTATACAAAAACAATCATGCCATGCATTTCCAGTGCAAGACCAATGGAGGAAATGCATTACAAAAAATAATCCTGATTAACTTGTGTTTTTCTATTTCCTTGTTTATTTTTCCTTAAATATTCACGTGGAATATTTCAAATGTCTAGAAGGAATGTGACAGGAAGTGAAGTACTGGATTACATTTTCTGAGAACTAGGAGAATAGGTGGAATATCCATCACTGGTGGGTTTTGAACGCAGATTAGATAAGAAGCTTTCAAAAGGGTTTGGATGTAGCTAATCTTGCATCTTGGTCTCCTATTAAGGAGTACAGTAGAGGATTTCATGCAGTTCTGTAAAGCTTAACTTCCTACGATTCCACTCCTAGAGATAAAAATGTGGGGGAGATACAACACTGAATTTGATTTCCACTGTAATTTCTTGCTTTATCAGGGCTTTGTCTCTCCTGAAAAACACCTTGAAGAAAAGCGTGTGGTCTCTCACCATATGTAGCAAAAGTTGGTCTTGTGAAAAATGTGTCCTACTGAACTCTGTTCAACAACATTATTTATACTTCATTCATGTCATAAAAGAAAATAAAATCATCTGCATTACATGCAAGGGCAAACAAATACTCTGAAAGTATGATTCCAGTCAAGTCACATAATTTTATGGAAAGCACACTAAAATCAGAAGTCATTTAGATTTATCTTGGTGAGCTCTGAAGTGACACCTTCCTTTGCAAGCTGTTATTGAGCTGGTTGTTTTCCCACCATGGTTTGAGCCAACATATCTTTATTCATCTCACTCAGCTTGAAGCACTCATTCAAGACCTCTGTGGCAACAGGGACTGCTCCTGGAGTCAATACAAAGAAAGGGATAAATCTATTCATGGGATGGCTTAGGTGTTGGGTAGGTTGGCTGAGGCTCTTTCTTTTTTCTTCCCCTGCTGGATAATAGTTCTGCACTAGCTCAGGCACCTTAGGTTATACAGGAAAAATCTGGGCCTCAACTCCTGTGAAAGGAGCAAGATTCAGATCTACAGGGGACTGTCTTGATGACACTGTGAAATGTAATTCCACCTCTATGTCCATCCACACCTTAGGCAGCGAAGACCTTGCAAGATGGACTTCTCAAGGATTGCCTCCAGCTGTGTCACCATCCAGCTGTGGTGGAGTTATGGAATGAAAAGGGATATTGACATCTTTGTGTGAGCAAGCATGGCCTCAGAACGTGTCTTTCCTTAGTGCTCTTCATCATGGCACTCCCCATCTTTCCCAGTCCGATGGCAAAAGCTCCCAAACCTCACATGAAATACCTTTGTGCACAAGCTGTGACACAGCATGGAAAGATCAAAGGCTGCTGTCTGACTGCTCATCTCTGCTACTGTTGAAAAAATTTCCAGGTGCAGAAAATATCCTTAACCCTTTCTTCAGCCTGATTGCTATAGAGGAAAGGTTAAACTTGTTCTTACGTTGCTTTAACACAGAAATTTTGTGGGTTGTGTGTGAGAAAGTTTTCGGGGAAGTGGGTTGGTAGTCAATGTATTTATTTTATTAAATATATATATATATATGTGCTAAGGGAAGAAATAAGAAACAAGAGGATAAACAGTGAATATCAGGTCAATCAACATCAAGCTTGTCCAATCAGACAACCACAGAATCCCAGCATGGTTTGGGACTTTAAAGAACATCTCCCACCCCACTGCTGTGGGCAGGGACTCCTTCCACTAGACCAGGTTGCTCTAGATGTTGATTTGGATTTATTATAGGCATGAGGAGGAATTTAATAGCTTTGCTTTACTATCTTTTCTGAATATCATAGTGTGTGTCAAAGGAATGTTGGAGCAGGAATGTGGTGGAACTGGAGAGAAGCAGCAGCATTGCACAACATGTGTCAGCCAATTTCAGCCCAAATTTGACAGATGAGGTACAGATTGCAAGGATGTTGCGGGCTGGGAGTTTTGTAAAATTGCGTGATCTGTCGGTAGAGCAGACTCGATGTAATCTGAGTCATTATTGATACCAGATAATCATTGGAATAAAGAGAATCTCTGAATTTTACAACTGTTCACGAGCCTGAATTGGAGCTTGCACCGTCTTGGACATGAGAAGAACAAGTTGAAAACACAAACCCGTTTCTAGCCCGGCTTCATTTGTTCTACTTTGTGGAACAAATTTTTTCCAATTTGTTTTTTTATTAAAAATAACTGATTTTGTTGCATTTTTGAGGCGTTTTTCTCATGCCTCATTGATTTATTCTATGCCTTCTTCTGTCAGAACAGGAGCTGGACTTCCTAGTGGCCTCTGCCATCTCAGGATATTGTCTGATTCTTTGATTTCTGTAGATTTATTTGTCTTCATTTGTTTTACTGACAATTAAAAGGACCAAAGTGGTAAGAGTTGAAATAGACCAAAGAAATTAATAATTTTAGATTATAATTGTAAGACTGACAGAGAGGAATACTGAAAGGAAAAAAAAGGTGGAATGATTTGCCTAGTGTCACATAGGAAAGTAGCAGTGGAGATTGGTAAAAATAAATATATTTTTGCTCCAACCAAAGATAAGACAGACGAAATCACTCTTTCTTTAAATGTTAGAGCATCAGAAAGAAATTACACTGGACTATAGGTCAGACCTTGAATTTGGGACACAGAAATCTTACCAAATTCAGAAAAGAAGGGACAAAGCCAAGTCCCTGGTATTAAGTACAAATAAATCAGATCTTAGGTTGATGCCTTGAAATAGAAACTTTGGACTTCTGGATGTCAGTGCTCTACACAGTTTTATAACTGTGCTATAACTGTGTCTAAAGAATAGCTCCCCCCCTCCCACCTATTTAAAATTATCTGTTTCTTTATCCTTTATTTGTGGATCTGGTTTTGTACTCGTAGAAAGACTTCATGAGTCAATTGGTGGGAATTTTTCATTTCTGCTAAACCAGCACTTTTCTTTTCCTTTAACGCTAATAATTCAGGCCCTGTGTCTCTCATTTCATAACCCAAAGGTATGGAAGCCCTACTTGCATTGTGCTCTGTCAGCTGTGTTACAAAAATACAGATTTAAAGCTCTAGTTTTCCCTCTTCTGCATGTTTCCAATAATGCCTGCATAAGAACTGGTACAGGTGCCCTTCTATGTCTAAAATTCTCTCTCCTCAAGAAAATACATGTTCCTGCAAGAGCAAATAAGCTCCAGGAAAAAAAAAAGATTAAGATTGTGATAATCAAGAAGAAATGCTGAAGCTCTCAGTTTACAGTGGTTCTGTGGGATCATAATCTGAAAAAGCAGCATTTGCTTTCTCTTTTCTTGAAGCAGAGGTCATTGCTCCATCCCTCACACCTGCAGGAGGGCAGAAAAGGGATTAAGAGGAGTTGTCTTATCAGAGTTGTCAAGATGAAAGGGCAGGACAAGCAGTTGATTTTGCAAGTCCACCGTTGCCTCATCTGACTTTTCTCCATGTGCTCTTTGGACAAAGGGCTTTTTCCTGGAGGTATCTGATCCCACAGGGGTCTACCACTGAAAAATAATAGGAAAGGACATTCTGGAAATGAAATGTAGACAGCAAGAGAAATCTTAGTTGGTCCAGCTTATGATTTATTTTTGTACCAGGGATATAAACTCGGGGTAGGGGGGAAAGGAAAATAAAAAAATAAAAGAAAAAGAAAGAATTATTTCATTTATTTATACTAATTCTTATCTGAAAGGAAGAGGGCACGTACTACTTTTCTCATATCACAGTAATGCTTTGCTAGTCATGTACCTCCCCAACATTCAGGGTTTCTTGTGTCCAAACATGTTTTTCCTTTCCTCTGAAGGAGATCCTCTTAGAAATGGAATTAAATCAAGATAGTCAGTCATTATTTCTTGTATCCTCTGGCAACACCAAAATTTACTACTTGATGTTTGGAACAGGAATCTTTCCCATCAGGTACCAACTCAGAATCACAGAATCATAGAATGTCCTGAGTTATATCCAGAGAATATCCATAGAGTGTCCATAAGGATCATGGAAGTGCAACTCCTGGTCCTGCACAGGAGCACATCAAAGATCCCTTCCAAATACACCAACAAAGGACATTATAAGTCACTTCTTTCTCTTCCTAACTACATATCTTCCCTAGGGTAATAATTACAGTTATTTAATATCTGTAAATTATGTCAGAAAAAGGCCTCACTTTAAGAAAATATGCTTTAGGATCTGGAAACAAGACAATGGTGTCTATACCACATATGTTACCAGCTGTTTTGTTGGCTGTAAAAGGTGACAATAGTTCATGGCCATAACTTGAGAACTGATAGGGATAAGGAAAGTCAAAAGAACATCTGTGATTTGTGGTGGAGAACGAGGGAATTTAGGAAAAAAAACAAAACAAAACAAAACAAAACAAAACAAAACAAAAAAAAAAAAAAACCACAAAAAAAAACAAACAAAAACACAAA
>VXBR01001474.1:13521-31845 GCA_013400215.1 Cisticola juncidis
ACAAAAAAAAAAAAAAACAAAACAAAACAAAAAACAAAAAAAAACACAAAAAAAAACCCCAAACAAAAAAACCCAAAAAAACCACAACAAAACAAAACAAAACACTTGGTGAATTTAATGAGAGAGCAAAACAGCAATATTTTCAATATTTTTAAAGCTCATGCCAGACTACTGAACTGAAAACCTGTAGATGCTCCATCACTGAATTCCTTTTCACTGACTTGGTCCAAACCTTTCAGGGTGCAGGACAAAACAAACTCTTCCACTGACTTTTGGACAAGAAGAAGATGCCCTCCCTTTGCAGTATCTCCTATCTCTGTGCTCAAACACCTTGGAGGAGAGCAGCTGATAACCCAAATATTTCTGTTGTCTTACTGAGGTAGTTAATTCTCCAGGTAACATTTGCCATGAAGAGAAATCCTTTTTGCATTTCATTTACTTTTCTCAGATTAACCCTATCCACCACTTGCCCCCTGAAGTCAATTTAAGATGACATCTCCTGAAATATATAGTAATTATAGAGTCTTTGATTTGACACTTTTGAGGAAAAATTGTAAATAAAAATAGTTTCTCTTACTACCATAGGTGCCTTTGAAACATAAATTAGAATTTCTTGTCCTAATTTGCCATTGACAAGTCTTAGAGGCAGAGTTAAGACAAAATTCTTGAGCCAGCAAACTTGCTTCTACAAGTACAAAGGAATTTAAAGAGTGGCCTCGGGAAGAAATGGATGTAGCTGTCAGTCTCATGAAAGAATTTAGAAAGAGAATGCACTGCTTTGTCAAATGGTGGGATTCAAATGTAGCAGCATGTCATTGACCCTGGTGCTCAGCAACACATATTTCAAATCCCTGAAGATTAATAGGGAAGATGGTTACAGCTCTCACAACAGCTGCTGGAAAGTGTCCCTGCCTCACGTTTTAATTACATGTATTTATACAGTAAAAAAAAGTCCTAAATGCAATATAGCCTGTAGTACGCAACAATTTTGAACATTTATGAGATTCAGGCAATTAAGAGTCTAAACTTTCAAATGTTTCCAGATGGCACACCGATTAACAATTGTGTGAATTTAATATTTGTTTAAATGTGCTGCTCTGTAAAATATTTCTTAATAGTATAGGAATGCATTGCAATGAATCCAGGCACAACTTTTCTTCCAGCACATCTTGCCTCATTGCCTGGAGAAGTGGAAATCTCATTAGCTGATTATATAGACCAAAAGCAGTAGCAGAGCAGTAGTAAGAGATAAAAAAGATTAAAAAGAAACTAAGCTATTTCTTAACTTATGAAGGATTTTTCTCTTTATATGCAGGTCCTGGTGACAGTTTTCGTGCAAGCCAATTACAATATCAGTCCCTCAGTTCTTGCAGGTGAAGCTGCTTTATCAGGACATTTCCTTGGGGCTACCAACATTCTGGATGTTGACATCAGCTGCAGGAATGCTTGGACTCAGTGGTCTCAGAGGACTTTTCCAACCTCAATGATTCTAAGATTCTATGATCTACAAAATAATTCATTTTTAAAGAAATCACTTAAACTTTAGGTTTTTTTCCCCCATGGCCTTAAACTACTTAAATTCCTAAAGTAATCTGTCCTTGGTATTTCCAAACCTTCCCTGTTTGTACTATTTTTAATGTTGAAAATTTGAATCAATACAATCCCACACCCTCCATCAAAAGCTGTATTTTTGTAGGTGAAATTTGTTCTACAGGGGAGAGATCCTGTGATTATGCTGGCAACCAGAATCACAGAATGCTTTTGCTTGGAAGGAACCTTAAAGATCAACTTGTTCCAACCCCCTGACATTGGCAGGGACTTTCCACCAGACCAGGTTGCTCCAAGGCCATCCAAATTCTTCCAGAGATGGGGCAGCCACAGCTTCCCTAGGGGTACCCATGCATCTGAATTTCCAGAGGTTTTTGTAGAAGTTTATATTCTAATTAGTTTATGTATTTAAACCTTATACTAGAGTCAAAATTAAAAGAAACAGCCTGAAATGGCAAAATCAGATGCCTTATAAATCTTGTACTCAGAAACCCAGAAATGGAAAAACCTGGCACTATCTATAATCTGTAAAAATATGTCTTCTCTACCTTCAGGAGAAACCATCCCCTCATTTTGAGCAATACTTGTAATACAAGCAAGTGACAGAAAATGATTTATCTCACCTGCTATCTGAGCTCTGCATCCAGAACTGAGTGGTGCAATAACTTCCTTTAATAGTCAATGCAAAAAAATGCATGCCTCATACCAATGCATAAACATTCAAATGCATATACAATACATTCAAATCAAGTCAGACTCTTTTCTTAACTTTTTGGACCTCAGGAGGAGATGAACAGCTCTCTGAAAACTCCTCTTGCTCTCGTCTGTGTGTGAAAGGAGCCTGTCTGATTACTCTGCATGAAGGTGTTTTACTTTGCTTAAAGTTCCATAAGATAAAATTCCAATAATTATGGACAGAGGTGATTCTGGGTTTCAAAATAAAAGTCACAAATTTAAAAATGATGTCTTTTTGGGAGTCAGGATCTAGAAAAAAATGGAAATATTTTGGTAAAAATTATCTAGTTTTCATGCCTGACTTTCAACCTCAATGAAGATGTTTCAAAATGTTTTTTTCTGAGGTACAGTTTAAATTAATAGCTATGACTTTTCCTTTACCCTTTCTTTCTCTCTCTACCTTCTTTTTCCTTGGGTTATTTGAGCAGGTTGCAAAGATGGTGACACTCACTTTGGAGATTTCTGCATTCCATATAAACTTGGGCTTTTGTAATTAAGCAAAGAAAGAACATTCATCTCTAAATCTGAAAAGGAAACAGAATGAAACACTAAAAATTAAAACAGCAAACTGAAATATTATGAGATTGTTTTAATACATCCAGGAGAAACAATGGAAATTTATCCCCAGGCTCTGGTTCTTGAACACCTGTAAAGGAAATTTATGTAGCAAATTATGTGGTGAGTTGGGTATGATTCTGAGGACTGCTCAGAAGCAAGAACAATCTCTTAGTTTACCTCCATGTAGGAAAAATACACAAAAGGAAAAAGTATGAGGAGCAGCCAAAAGATGACAAACCAGGAATAACAATTAAAAGAAGGAGCACTGTGTTTTCCTTTTGTGAAAGAGGATGGATTTGAGAATAGCTGATTGATTTAAAGCACAGAGCCTGGACATTATACTTGGATTTCCAGTTTACCTGACACCTTGGATAAGTCACTTGGTTTTCCTGTGGGTTTTTTTCCACTGTGTTGACTGCTTGGGCTGTAAACATGATGGATGGAGATGAGATTTTCTTTTTCTGTGTCTTTGACTACAGCCTTGCACAATGATGCCACTGGTGAAAATCCCTGACATACCTGTAATTCCATTTAGTTGGCTCTGATTAGTGGCAGAATTTATCTCCTGAAAATTAATTTACTTTCACCTTAACTGGGATTGTACTGACTTAAATGAAATGTCAAACAAATGAAAAAAAAAATTAACTCCATTGGTCATAATATCACTGTATTGAGATAGTGTCAAATGAGGGAGGAATTTTTATCTGCTCTATTATTTTTCCACAAGTGGTGCATCTGCTTTCACTTCCTATTTTTCAAATTTTCACTGAGAACTGATTTTGTTTCTCTCATCGTTATGACAGCAGTGAGAGGGTTGATTTTCTTTTCATCAGAAGTCACAAAGACTTTAAAATTTTAAAGCCAGCTTTAACTTGTCCAGAGGAGGCAGTGAAGAAGGAAGGGGAGAATGAACAAGGTGCTTTTCTCACCCTCGGAAGGAGATGAGATCAGTCCACTGGACAGTGGAAAACCTGTTCTGAGTTTCAGGCTCCCATATAACCACCATGGCTTCATTGAATCCTGCTAAAATATCTTGGTTTTTTTTAGAAAAACCATATTAAGATTGTATGACTGAAGAAAAGACCACAATTATATCTATTGCTATGCAGCCAGACAGTACTGCTAATCTCAGGGAAAAAAAAATTTACATAAAGTTATTTCCAGGAAGAAACAAACACTTTTTCAGTGTAGCAATGTAATTAGCATATGCTGCCATATCTGAATTCTAATGAATTCATTCCTATTTTTTAGTGTTTTATCACCACTCCCTGTTCCAGATCCTTCATGTGATATATTAGTCTGTTTGGATTTGATAGGCAATAAAAACAGACCAGTCAGTCTGTTAGTTCTATAACCCTCTTGCATTTAGGAAATAGTATAAATAGCATCAAGACAGAGGGAGAAATCAATGTGTCAATTATTTATATAGAAAAAAGTCTACCTAGTAAAATGAAATTGCTTAGTTCCTAAAGGGCAGAGATGAACTTTTTTGGCTGCTTATGCAGAAATGTTATAAATATTTAAATGTAAATAATAAAATCTTTACATGCATAAATAAACATGAGATTGATATTACACACACTACATCAGCAAAATATGACAACTGCTGCTTCTCCAGGAAAATGGATATTTCCTGTGACTGAATTGAGAATAAACTCAAAGCTAATAAGACACCTCACATGCACTTGGAATCCACACTGCTTTCAAGCAAAAATTTCCTTGGGTTGGTCTTTTTTAGAAAAGGTCTGAAGACCTCTCTGGAACAAATATTTGGGATGAAACAAAACATGGATGGTGGTTTCTTTAAACACAGGATGCTTGGCTCAGTGTGGGCATAGTTGAATGACTTTTAAGAGTTGATGACATTAAAGTTACCAGCTGTTTTGTCCTCTTTTATGGTCCTTATGACTGCAAGAAGGAAGAGTTTGACCAGACTGAAGGTCTGCTTCTGCTTTAAACATCCATGAAGCAGGAGGTCATGGGGGTCATCTCCTTGTACAAGGCACATTTCAGCAGATGGAGTCTAGTTCAAGATCATTATCCCAGTTTTAACAAGAGGTTTGGTTTTGAACTTTTGGGTTTGTGTATATGATTTCCTGGAGGAGTCTCACTGCTCTCTACAGCTACCTGAAAGGAGCTTGTGGAGAGGCAGAAGTCAGTCTCTTTGCCATTTCTCAAGCAAAAAGATGAGAGGAAATGGCCTTCAGTTGCACCAGGTGAAATTCAGATTAGATATTAAAAAAGAAATTTTTAATTGAGGGTGAATGTCTGGTTAGGCTTTGGAGCATTGGAATAAGTTGTCCAGGAAGATGATGGAGTCACCAGCTCTGGGAAGTGTTAAAGAAGCATCTGGATGCAGCACTTGGTGATGAAGTTCAGGAGGTGGTGGGTTGACAGTTGGACCAGATGATCCTCAAGTTCTCTTCCAGCCTTGATGATTCCTTGGTTCTGTGATTCTGTATTTAAAAATAACAAGTCATGGATCAGCTAGAGGCCAGTCCCAGCCTGAAGGTAAGGAGCTTGACTTACAGACACACATCTAACTTCTCTTTTCCTCCAGACAGTGTCCAAGCTTCCTGCTTGGAGCAGTCCATAGCATGTGCAAATCCCCTGGACCCTGCCCAGGCAAGCTCCAGGAGAATGTTAGCCAGTGCAAGCCAGAACCATGCAGGAAGCAAGAGAATTATTTCATATTCTGGGTAACTGGGGAATGGAGGTTTAGAAAAGGCTCTGGCTTTGATTTATTTGTGTCTGTAGACACAGCCTTTGTTCCCAGTAGAGAGTTATGAAGTCTTCAAGAACTTCATGTTTACAAAAATACTTTAGAGACACAGCCTAAGACTACAAGAAAATCTGATTATTCTTTCTTTGTTCCCCCACAGATGCATTTAAGTAATTTCCCTTTGCTAGCATGAACTTATTTTGTGGTATATAACTGTTCTAGACTCCTAAGCCAAGTAATCATGTGGAACATTTTGCCAACTGTACACATAACCGTAAATACACAGAATACGAATATTTCTGTTCCACTAAGTATGGAAATTCAGGATTACCACTGAACATCAAAAATAACACCAGCAACAGAACCAAAATAAAGGTCTTGAAGAGATCTTGACATCACATCTCTGCCCTTGGTGTTATTTGAACAACAAAGTTCAAACCTCTGACCGCCTGCTCAAGTGAGAGATGGAAAATATTCAGGACTGTTGAGCACTCACAGATTTTCACAGTGCTCAGCAGAGAGTTATTCAACACAGGTGTTTAATTCCAACACATTAGGGATCCAATGGAATACAACACTCCTTGGATTCCTGCTCCCACCTCTGCACTGCACTTATGGCAGCAGGCAGGGCTGAGGAAGCAGGGTCATTGCAATTCCTGCAGCTTCCTGAACCGCTCTGGGGCTTTTCCAACTTAGAGAGAGCAAATTCATTGAAAAAAAGCCACAGGTATGTGCCATGTGAGCACACAGGTTTAGTGCTAGATCAGGAAATTCTCTGAAATTACACTGTTTGGAATTGGAGGGTGGTTCATGAGCAGTTTGGATCATGACACCACAATGAGAATTTCTGTCCGGAAGCTTGAGGAATGAGAGAATCAGCTTAGAAAAAATCAAAGGAAAGCTACTTGGAAAAATTCCAGTGAAAATATTTTTTCCATCTGAAAATGCTGAGCAATTGAGCATAGAATGTGTGGTGGAAATATTCTGATTTCAAATCTAGTCCAGCCAAAACACACAAGTAAAGAATGGAACGTCCTAGTAAACTCAAAATACTCCATTTCAAGCTTTTTTGAGAGACTTTGATTTTCTATTTTTAAAAACTGGAGTGAAATAGAAGTTTGTTCTAAGTTTACAGCTGTTCAGGGTTACTAAAAAAAAACATTTTTCTTCATGAGTCCATTTTCTGTCATAAAAATCTTTCATTTTAATTTTTTTAAAATCACTTTCAAAGAAAATTTAAAATCTAATTCCTTCCTAAGTCTGAACACCCACCTGAATGGGAGCAAGTTTTCTAGTAGGAGAACCAAGGGTAACTATAATGAAGTAGCATAAGAACCTGGCTACTTGTAGGTTCCAATTTCAGTTTAAAAATAAAAACTCTTCAGAGCCACACAGAGAATGCAGATACTGAAACTGTGTTGGTTTCAAGGTTCCTTACACAGTTATGAAAATCTTAGTCATAACACAGAATTTAGTGCCTTGGTTCCTTTAACAGAGAGTAATAATATTCACAAGAATAGTTGATACCTGTTCCTGTTCAGGGTAAGCTGACCAGCACAGTGTCAGTGTGATGTCAGCAAAAAGCCCAAAGTTGCAGCAGGGAAGAAGGATGGGAAGATGAGGGAGATAAAACACACAGACTGGGGGAAGCTGCAGCCCATGGAGAGGAATCCATGCAGGAGCAGGTTTTCTGTCAGGAGCTGTGACCTGTGGGGGAACAGAGCTGGAATGGTCTGAGCCTGAAAGCCTGCCCGATCCTGAAGGGCTGAATCACACTGCAAAGGACCCACACTGGAGTAACTCCTGAAAACCTGTGGGTTTTGGGAAGGGTACACACTGGAGAAGTTTGGGAAAGGCTGTATCCCTTGGGAAGGAGCTGATACTGGAGTAGGGGAACAGCCTGAGAGGGAGGGCATGGCAGAGACATAAGAGTTGTGAATTGACCTTCATCTCCATTCCCCATCCCCTCTGTGCTGTCTGGGGGAGAAAGAAGAAGAATCAGGAGTGAAGAGACCACAAATATGTAAGGAAGTGGGCAAAAGTGTTTTTTCAGTTTTGATCTTACTTCTCACTATCCTATTCTGTTCTTATTGACAAAAAAACTAAATTAATTTTCCCCAGGGTGAGGCTGGTTTACACATCATCTGTGACAGTCTTTTACTTTAAAGAAGAGCTTTTCCATTTCATTTTCTCTCCCTGTTCTGCTAAGGAGGGAAAATGCTAGAACACCTGGTTGGATACCTGGTGAACAGCAAAGTTTCAGTCGCCACAGTGATCTAAATTTGGGTAAAGTTGGTCCTGGTAGAGTCTCCAGGGGGGTTTAACATCACTTAACTTCAGATGCTTGACTGGCTGACAGTGCAAATGTTCCTATCTGAGCCAGTGACCTCAGTTTCTTTTATGGTAGGCAGGGAGGCAAAACCTGTTGAGATGGATGAGTGGGCATTGTGAGGCAGAATTCATTGGACTGATCTGATTTCTTTCTAAATATTTCCATTTTCTCTTATTTGTCATGGAGAGAGCCTGGACAGACAGTTCCAATATGAACTAGCAGTGTTTTATACCTGATTATGCAATCTCAAGAAATAGCAGGGGTTTTTTTCACTACAGGTGGGCTCTGATGATCACATGGTGAAGGTATTTGGACCTTAAGCTCCTGTACTTCACAGGAAAAGAAATCAAGAAGAGATGTAATATATCCCCATTACCTCAACCGTCACTGGGGTTATGAAACTCCTCTTTTGCAATACTCTCAGGTTTGTTCTTGGAGGAATGCAGATCTCCAGGCTAGGAATTGCAACAGCTGCTTCCTTAGTCCAATACTGAACTAGTGCTCAACCACTTTCTTTAGTAAGAAGGGTGAAAGCTTGGCCTGACGTACATTCCAGAAAGGTGAATTTCTACTCAAGAAACCCCACTGTTCTTAGGCAGACACTGCACAGTCATGTACTTCACTCTCTGTCAGGAATTTATGATTAATTCAGACAGTCTTGGTCTCCCCTTTTTCTTCTTGGTAGAAATGCTATTTATCAAACAGAAATCTGACTGCCTCCCCCAAAGAGTTGATGGCACGAGCTGAGATCAGATAAGAGTGAAGTACCAGCTTTTCCTTTTGTCTGAATTCAGAGACTTCCATGGAACAGTGTGGAGTCTTGAAATTCTATCCAAGTTGTAGAAAGAGTGATGTTTAAATACTTTCCAAAGTTATGCTAATAATTTAAACTTTAAGAAAACTTGTGCTTACTTTGTGAAAACTCCAGCTTACTGTTTAAAAACTTGAAATTTCTCAGTTTGAATCATAGAATGGTTTGGGATGGAAGGGATCTTAAAGATCATCCTAAAGTTCAAACCCTGTGCAATAAGCAGGGACATCTGCAACTAGATTGGGTTCCTCTCTGTCTAACCTTAATTGGGACACTTCCAAGGATGAGTCATTCGCAACTTCTCTGGGCAAATTGTGCCAGTGCCTCATCAACCATATTGTTAAAACAAAACAAAACAAAACAAACAAAAAAAAGTCTATCTTATGCCCAATCTAAATCTACACTTGATTTTAGCAGTGCATGTTTATTTAGGAGTGGAATGTCATTTCAGTACAACATATGGAGTATTTAGAACATTAATGCAAGTCTGAACCATTAATCTCATCTCTCACTAGAACTGCTACATGAGAATGTCAAACATTTCAAAATTGGTTTTTAGTTTAACTCATTCTTCCCAAGTCTAAATCTCACGTCTTGAAGGCAACTGTCACACAAAAGTCACAGCTGACTGGGGTTTCAGTGTAAATACTGAATATAAAATAGTTCACTTACATTGCCACCTCCCTGACAACACCCAGAAATCTGTTCCAATTCTTATGAGAATTATCAGCTTTGCTACTGAGTTCTGTACCTTGGTGACAAGTGAGGGATCTCTAAGTGCAGAAAAACAGACATTTCTCAGCTCAAAGACCTTATAATTTACTTACCATAAGGGCAGCCCATTGATTCCAACCTTTGGAAAAGCAGTTTTCTGTTCACTCTTAAGCTGTTTTTATCTAGATCACATATCCTTATGCTGCTTTTCTGTAGCCTTTAAAAGCAGTTTCTTGATTTCAGCTGTTCTCTTGCCTGGTGTAGAACAGTGACTACAGGAATATGAGATATAAGTATGGAATTGAGCTTACATGTTCCTTAACAGTGTAAGGCTGGCATCTTCAAAGAGTAGCTCATCCCCATAACTCTCTGTAGAGATTTTGAGAACTGACTTAGGCTACTTAATTAATTAACAGAAAACTAAAAATAAGCATAATGAATCCCAGTAGCAATGTCTAATTCAAATCAGGTCAAATTTTACTGGTTATTATAGCTACGTATAGCAAAAAAAATTTCCTGTGCTTACTCCTGAGAAGAAATACAATTTGCTCTTCATTGTATTCCAGTGTTCATAACAATAACACAATGGTGTGACTGTTTAGCCAGTGGCTTATAAGGACACATTTTGCACTTAGCAATTTAAAAAAAGAAAGCAGTATTTATTTTCTTTATGGGAGAACCCCACTGTTAAACATCTCTACAGCTAATGTTTAATAACTACCTTGCTTTATCTTGTACCAATCTTGACAATAATTAACCTGAAACAACTGCAGTTTTTTAATATAGAAACCTGTTTACTTTGACCATTTCAATTTGCCTGTTAAATAAAGGCTAAAGAGTTAAAATCATGACACTCTTAAGTGAAAAAATGAAAAAACTCCAATTTTTTTCTTTCTTTGGAGCCTGAGGGCAGCTTCCCTGGTGTGGAGTCATCACTAGTGAGTGAGGTTACAACACGCTGGGTTTGGCTGGGACACAAACAAACTGATCTCCCACAAAGATTTAGGGCAGCTCTGAAGTAGCAACAAGCATAAATCACATGGAGGTGTTTCATTTGACTCTCTGCAAATCCAAGGCTCTGAGAAGTGCTGGAGCTGCTCCTGAGGGATATCACACAAGAGAGCTGCTGGCCACAACCATGGGTAGAGTCCAGTCTGGATGAAGAAATCTGGGTTATGTTGGATGCCCGCAGAGGCACAAAGGATTGGCAGATGAGTGAGATAAACCATGCAGCACTAGGATTTCAGCCTTGATATATGTGTTAGAAGCATAAATGTCTTCTCCAACCCCTGATTTCCTGGAAAAGAGCAGATGCCTACACTGTCTGGGCATGGCATCAACAGCTACAGCTGTTGGCCTGGACAGTCAACAGCAGCCAAGAAACTAAGTCTGATTAACAAATTTCTTGATCTGATATTTTAATCTGCTGATGAAAAGATCATATCCTATAACATTTTAAAAAGAAAAGAAATGTATCATTGTTGAGATGATAACTCTTTGCCAAATCTACCCTGTGCTCCACTTAGAGCAGTTTTACTTAATGAAGACATGAATTAAGAGGTGGAAAATAATGCATTGTGCTGTATGTAAAATGAGGGAAATCATGCATAATGCTTCCCCTCATTTGTACGTATTACATTTGCGATTGTCAAAAACAGGATTAACTATCCCTCTTGGGTTGTGCATTCCAAAATGCTTAATCTATTCTCCCCTTGATACAACAGAATAACTCCTATTCATACACAAGCGTACTGGAAAAAAAAATCTAACCTGTTTCCCATCTCTCATTAATTTCCTACTACTTTCCATTAGCACCCCAAATCCCTGCCCTTCTCATTAGTGGAAAGATAATTCACACATATAAAATGTTGCATAATAAAATCCAAGTTCAGGGGTGGTGGTGAGGAGAGAAACATTGCAAAGATCCAGAACACAAGCAATAGTTAAATGTATGTGATTCCACTTCAGATCCCTTGAGGGTCAGAAATTCCTTGCATTAATTCCTGGAAGTTTCTGACACCTGCTGAAAGGAGTGAAGTGCAGGGAAGAGTTTGGAGCAGTGATTGCCAGTTGATGATCCATCTCATCTTCTTCTAGTCTAACTGGGATTACTCTGTACCCCACTCAGGAGGTGGTGAGGCCCTGGCACAGGTTACCCAAGGAAGGTGTGGATGTCCTTGAATCCCTGGAAGTGTCCAAGGCCGGGCTGGATGGGGCTCAGAGCAACCTGGACTAGTGGAAGGAGTCCCTGCCCAATGCAGGGGTTGAATCCAGGTGATCTGGAAGGTCCCTTCAACACAATTAATTGTGTGATTCTATTCTTCAGAGTTCAACACTCCAATATCCTCATTCGGACAATGGAAAGCTAGAAAAAAGTTCCCATCTGTATACTGGATACTTCAATCTACATTCCTTGATGGCCTCAAGAAATGTTCAGGAAGTCCATGACAATTTATCTACTCCTTCTGAATCATTTGGGTTTCTCTGTGCAGCCTGCAAATTCAAAGATGAAAAATGCCCAGAAGAGCTTTTTTGAAATCCATTGTGTGATTTCCTGAATAATAGCCCTGGTTCTATTTTATTCCTTTCATCAAGTGAACAGAGAGACAGTAGGACAACACTATAAATAGATAATGTCATCCCACATTTTGGAACACCAAGCTCTTTAACAAGGTTTAGATTTTCTCACCCAAATTTAGGCACTTAACTGAGAGGCTTAATTATCTTATCTTTCCTCTGTAGACATGGAAAAAGATCAATGTCCCCAGGGGTAATTTTTGCCAAATTACAGTAAGAATGTCTTTTCTCCCCTAACTCTAGAAAATTTGGGTCTTATTCTCCAGAGCTCAGACAGTTAAGGTAAGATGAGATGAACAGAAAGAGGATTAACTAATAAAAATAGGTCTTGACGTTTGGGTTGTTCAAGTCACAGTAAGGCACTTAAGAGTTTACAGAGTCAAAATGTCACAAATTCAAGGCAATTCAAATAAATTAATCTGGTTTTATCCTGACTTTAGCTTTTTTTATTCCTGTTCCTGATACTCTATTTTCAGCACAGGGAATGTGACTGCACTGGCTAAGAAAAGTGGAGGTTAAACACAGGCTGGGTTTCGTTCTTCATAGACTTAATACTTAACATGATTAAACCATCAACAAAAAGATCATGAGAGGAAAAACAGAATCATAGACTGGTTTGGGTTGGAAGATAGATAAAAAAAACATCTTTTTCCACCCCCCTGCCATGGGCAGGGACACTTTCCACTAGACCAGCTTGCTCAGAGGAGTACAATAAATGCAGGCAGATGTGTTATGGTCTTGTGATCCCACTTACCTTAAACAACATGAGAAATTAGACTGAAAGCAAGTTAGTATAGTATAAAAATATGTTCTAATTATGTCACTGGTAGAAAAAATATTCTCACTACAAAGTATTTATGCATTCTGAACAATTTCTCCATTTTTGCCTTTCAATTTTTTAAGCACTGAAACTTTTTTTTTTTTTTTAAATGTGAATGGGAGCAATTTTAGAAAAAATGCTTTAGAGAATAAATACATAAACATCCATGAGTGTTCCAAATCAATCCTGAGTATTTCAGAGACATGGCAGTACTAGGGCTTTGTGGAATGCAGCTCACTGATATCAGCTGTATTGCCATGTGAAAAAGCAATATTCACACTTCTGATTTATCTGATGATAATTCAAATTATCTCACTTTAACAGTGTTCTGATCTGCTAAAAACCTATGCAAAAACGTGAATCAAATATCAGTCAGACTGGTAGAAAATAATTTGATTTCATCTATCATAGAGGAGATCAGAATCTTGCTTAGTCTTAGAATCACATTGAAGTTTACATTATGTCATTGACCAGAACATCTCAGACCATCTGCAGGCAGATATATTCTGCTAAATCTGAGAATGTGAAAGTCCTAAATGCATGCAATTGTATAAAAACATGTTTATACTACATTAGGATGCATATGTGATGTATTTATATTCTACACACATTTTGACTCTCCAGTTTATTAAGCAAATAAAATTGTGCCTATGGTAGTGCAAATTTTTATAGCTGTGTTTTCTCACTCTGCAAACTAATTTCATATCCATACATCAGCAGCAACTTAATAGGACCTGAGACACAGAAAATATGAGTGGACAAAAGACACCTTAAGAAGCTACAAACCAACAACCAGAAAAGCCTTTTAGCTGTAAGTCAGCAGACTTTTATGTCAAGCTTGGCTGACTAATTATTGCTTATAATTTGCATTAGGATTAATTAACTAATTAGAGAGGAATGTCTGAAGGCAAAGTTATGGCTCTGCTTGTCAAGCTGAGGACTTTAATTATTCTGATATTTTTAATTATAATCAGCTGCTGAATGAATATTACATTGTCAGCTACTATAGCTGGAGCTGCAGAGGGTCGGGGAGCTGAAGGAACTGAGGGTATTGTGCCACCACTTCACCTGGAACCATGGAAAGGCAATGCCAACAAGGCAAATAGAATAGGAAATCCTTCTGGCCTCAGCACTCATCAAAAGCCTGCACACAGCACTATGCAAACTGTGGCAGTTCAGGGTTATGTATCCTTTTAAGAGTAAGGGAGCAACTTTTCCTCAGGAACATTCCAAGCCTATATTCTTTTTTTGTTTAAATGCCTTCTTGGTGAGACAGAATTGTCTCCTGGTGCCTAGACACACGTAGCTTGATGTATATTGCTTTGGTAAACTTAGTGTACAAGGGACAGTAAAGACAACACAGCCTAGACCTGGTACAGATAAAAAAGCACTTCTTTCTACCCTCGTGTCTCTGGTATGATTTAGGTGGTTATTTAAGGCATGCTGAACCATCATAATCTAAGTGCTGAGAATATCAGTATTGAAGTTTGGATCTAAACCAAGTGACAGGATTGCACATTTTGACATTTAAAGGCTTAAATTTCAGCAAAGAATCAAGCAGAGGAGTTATAGTGAATTTTGTTCCAGCCCTTAGCTAATCTATTCCCCAAGTTCCCATTTTTGACGTGAGTGTTGGAGTAGAGGTTGTGATACTGCATCTGTTGAGGAAAGGATTTAGGGAACCCTGAGAGGTCCCTATTCCAATCACAGAAGATTTTGAGTGCTGTGAGGAGGACAAGCCCTATCCATTGCAGAACAGCATCGTTTCTGAGACACAACATATCTGATTTGTTTGCCAAGACTTCTGTGATATCTTGGCTTCAGGGCTTGATCTCACAACCCTGTCAGGAGTAAGTTTGTTCAGCAATTTGCTGAGGCCACTCCTCTCCTGAGCCTTTCAATGATAACCATCACAACAGCATATGGACACTTCATTACCTTCAACAGATACAATCTCACAGCCCCAGTGTCAATACTCACATTTTAAAAATGGGAACATGGGAATAGATTAACTAAGGAATGACATAGACTTCACTACAGCTCTTCTGATTATTGTTTTGCTGAAATTTAAGCCCATAAACATCAAAAGCTGAAATCCTGTGACCTCGTTAAGGTCCAAACTTGGATAGCAATATTTTCAGCACTTGGACAATGATGGTTCAGCATGTTTAAATAACTTAAATTCTCTCTCCTATTTAATTTTTTTTCTCTGCCTAATGGTGATACTTTCCTAATCTCATTGACTAGGCACATTTACAGGGCAGTCTAACCTGACTTTCTTCTGCCAAGAGTGTAAGGGCTCAGTGTGGAACACCAGATGTAATTTGTCCCCCTGAAGGGATGCAGATATTGTTATTTTCTGTTTCTGTAAGGATGAAGTGTGAGATCAAAATTCAAGGTGCTAAGCAACCTGATGTGGATTAAACTCACATCTTTCAGCTTCTAAATATTTCGGTTGCCAGGCTATTCAATATTTTCTCTTGGGTACTTGAGGAGGAGAGAGCACAAAATTCACTGATTATATAGGAAAAAGACTAGAGGAAGGTTAACTCAGGCTGGTTGTTAGGGTGTTCAGCTGAGAAGGGGTCACAGTTCTGAAAACAAATCCTCCAGATGTATGAGTTTGTTGCATTAGGCCTTCAGGGCTCAGGAAACCAACATAGCCCTGGAGACAAGACCTTGGAGTACTTCGCACTTCCCTTAACTGAATATAGTGAAAGCAGCACTTGAAGTTTCAACAGAACTGAAATTTAAGTGTGTTTAGGATGTAGCAGTCCCAAAAAAATAAGCAAACTCTGTCATTGCCAAGGGATTAAAGACTTTTGGCCTGCTACCTAATTTATCAAAAAATTAAAGGTGAATGAGTCCCATATGAAATCTGTCTTTGCTAAGTTTTCTCAATGCCTTCTGTTCAAAGTGCAGAAAAATGAGTTCCCCAGAGTGCAAGGATCTCAGCTAAATTCCAAATATGACACAGATGTGTGGATCCATCTCCACTGACTACAGAGGCACTCTGGGACAGCTTTATCCCAATCTGAGACAGCTCAGTTAGATAGGATGAACCTAGGTGCACACACAAACCCAGCTAAGACTTGCAAAACTGTCAATTATTTTAATTTAACTGCTTGTCCTAATTAGTGGGGGTAGGACCCATTTGACTAAACATTAACCACTTAACCTACCTTCTCCTCTCAGACAATGGAAAAATTTCCTTCTATACCTTCACTCGTTTCATACTACAGAAAATTCCTGAAAGAGCGCAAAAGGTTTACTCACAATATCTGTGAAGTGTAGCAAATGCCAAAAAAAAAAAGTTCTGTATTTTTCACTTAGGAAATAATTTGAGAGGTGCAAATCCCATGGAATAGAAAATTCTGAAAGAAAAATATGTCAGTCTGTAGATGAGATTCAGACAGACACCTCTTAGGAAGATTGAAGCCCAAAATCACAAATCACCAGTGACTGTGCAAAATCTAAGTTTATTTATGAATTGAATTTTCAAGAATGTTCTTGAAATGAAGCAAAAGTCCAATGACATAATTCCAAGTTTTGGATGCAAAATATGTAGAATACAATGCTGAATCTCCCAAGGTCCCACATAAATGTTCAGGAGATTAAAGTCTTGGATTGAAGTCTCAGAAAAAGGAATTTCTAAAGCTTTCTAAATCTCACAGTAAGTATTTATAGACCATATTCCTCAATTAAAAAAATCCCTCATGATCCCATGTGTTTGTAGGACCCTACCTTAAAAACCAGACAAACAAACAAACAAACAAAACCATTAAAAACCAACCCGGGAATTGTTTTGGGTGGGCACAGAACACAAGGATGAACAAAATCTGCTGTTCAAGCCTCTTCTTCCTCATTCTATCTATTAAATAGCTTCAAAAGGAAAGCTAAACCAAAAAGGATCTTCCTGATCACCTTGCTGATGTACAAAAAATAATCCCACAAATAGTCATTCATTTTAACTCCCCAGCTCACAAATTATCACTTCACACTCTTCTTTGACCCAATATTGCTCTCAGTTATTCCCAATGGGTATTTTTGGTGAGAATAGGAGTTTTCCAACATTATGCAATTCCCAAAGTGAAGATATTTTGACTGTGCTCTTTTTTTAACCCTGCATGTTTAGGCAGAAGTCTTGTGTGCCACAGCAAAAAGGAAAGTAAAGGGGAGGGAAACCATGGAAGGTAGATTGTCATGGGATCATGTATATGTCCATTAGCTTGTGCTAAGACAACAAAATGTAAGGTTTTTCACATTATTTGGAAGTTTTGAGCAATCCCTATTGAAGAAAAAATTGCTTATATAACCCTCTTCTCAATAATCATAAACGAACAAATGTACAAAAATATAAAAAGAAGAAAAATCAAAATTCATCATGTCAGCAAATATGTAGCATTTTTATTATATACTAATTTAAAAAAAGCAGATATTAGTACCATTTTTGGATCCATGCTCTTCTCTCAGCACTGTAGAAAAGAACTCTGTGTGTGTACTCTGAAACAGGGTATTTCTATTTAGGAAATTAAGGGATAACATCATGCTGGCAAGATATTTACTCAGAGCATACCTCCAAAAAGCAGAATATGTTATAGTCCAAATGTATGCACATGTTTAAAAAGTTAATGTTTTAAGCTTTCTGCCTTCTAGCCAAGTATATCTAATCTAATTAGTGCTTTCCAGCCAAACATGGCCATAAGCAGGCCCAGAGTACTCTGACAACTCTTTAAAAGACACTGCTCACCTCAGGCCTTTCCTGCTCCTCAGCCTATCCTGAAATTTTGAATGTACCTTGCAAAATGCAACTTAGTTTTGTGAGTTTGTCACTATTTAAGTGCATAAAGCTACAAGTGAACTTAAAATGTCCAGACTTAGTCTCTCCTCTGGTGTATGAATTGTCCTGTACCAAGGTGAGCAAACAGGACATCAGGTATCCTGTCATGATAGCAATCCAAAATACTTGGTAGCATTTATACACTGGTTTAGTAGAAGGTGTTGCTGCCCATGACAGGGTCTTGGAACCAGATTACCTTTTGTCTTAGGTTATGTAAACAACAAAAAAAAGTATTCTATTTAATCTGTAGAAAGCAGTTGGGGATGGTTTCTTTTTTCTTTATCTCTTGTAACTCCGGGGGAAGGAGGGGCGATGCTTTCAGATAATAGACTAGTTGTTAAAAGCAGGTGGGGCAGGGTTTCTGATCTCTGTCACCACTGCCCACCCTCAGGGATATCTTCTGTTCATGGGCCATTGAGGGTCACCAGTGACTGACACATTCCATCATCCCAGTGTGGGATGCTCCACCCAGTGAGGGAGGAGCCAACCATTCCTACCAAGATAAAAACTGAGATGTAGGAGCACCAAGCAGCCTGTTTGCCACCGGATTCTCAGAGGAAGACAGGACCCATCTCACCACCACTGATCCCTTTTTTCTACAGGATCATCTCTACTCCACAGGACCACATCTGTAACTCCAGGAGGATTTATTTGGACTGCTACCAAC
>VXBR01001474.1:32071-44909 GCA_013400215.1 Cisticola juncidis
TTTTTTGTACTACTGCATTTGTATTTTTAATATTCCTAGTAAAGGACTGTTTTTCCTATTCCCATAATTTAGCTTGCAAGCCCCTAATTTCAAAATCATAATGATTTGGAGGGAGAGGGTTTACACTATCCATTCCAAGGAGAGCTCCAACTTTCCCTGACAGATACCTGTCTTTCCAAACCAAAACACATTTAAAATCCCTTCCAAGCCAAACTATTCTTTGATTCTGTGAAGAGTTCAAAGCTGCACACCAGCCAGTCCTTGAAACATTTCTCTTCTGGGTATGAAAAGTTTATTATGAAATAGACAAAACAATAGATGAAGTGTGGACATTCATGACTTGGAAAAGAAAACTAAGAAATTGTTGGAAAAGGTGGAATTCATCTAATATAACTAAGTATTTGACCCTTTCAGATATCAATTTGTAATGGTGGGTAGCACAGCAAGAGTTCCAATAGACCACACAGATTGACCAGCCCATAGATCATTATCTGTGCTGCAAACAAATGCAGATCTTTGTAGTATCTTTACCCACTGAATATATCATAGAGAACTAACTTTTAGTTGGCCCTAAAAGGTGAGGTGAAGTAAATGCCTCATCATGTGTCCCTTAAATGGACACAGAATCACAAATTAGGTGGAAGGGACCAGAGTGGCTCATCTGGTCCCTCCTCCGTGCTCCAGCAGGGCCATCCCAGAGCACAGGGCACAGGATTGTGTTTCTAGACATTTCTGGAATATCTCCAGTGAGGAGACTCCACAGCCTCTCTGGACAATCTGTTCAATCTGTCACTGCACAGGGAAGTTCTTCCTCATGTCCAGGTGGAACCTGCTGGGATCAGCGCCTGCCCGTTCCTCTGGTGCCATTGCTGAGCCCCCAGAGCAGAGCCTGGGCCCTGCTCTGCCCCTCCCTGCACACAGGGACACTCAGGGCTGAGGGCCCCTCTCAGCTGGGGATCCTCTCAGGGCTGAACAGCCCCAGCTCCCTCAGCCTTTCCTGGGCAGGGAGATGCTCCAGTCCCTTCATCATCTTTGTCACCCTGCACTGGACACACTCCAGGAGCTCCATATTTCTCTTGTGCTTGGGAGCTCAGAACTCACTGAGAAGAAATTTGTTTTTTTCTTCTCTGAGCTTCTCAGAAATATAAAACATCAATACAGAAAAAGTAAAGGCATCGTAGTTCTGCAGCTACAAAGAAAAACATTCTTTGGTAGCTTGAAATTTGTTATATTGACTTTTTCTATAGCTTTGGGAAACAAAAGCAAAATATTTAGTTAAGAGAAACAAAATACTTTGTAGACTTACTTCCAAAAGGACTTGGGGGCAAGAGAAGGCCTCTAGTATTGTCACTTTTTGTGATCCAGATTGGACTACAGAGAAAAAAATTCCTTTCAACCTATGGAATATAAACTAATTGTTTTCAGTGTTTTCTGATTTGTGGTGGGAAGAGGGGAGGAGGTGAAAAGGGAAGAGTTATTGATCTATAGAGTTTTACTTTTTTTTCAGCTACAAAAAAAGTTTACATAAATCTGTAAATCTATGTACTAGGTGAATAAGGTAAAGATCCCCAAATGGAGCTGATTTCTACCAAGGACCAAGGAAAGTTGTTTGGATTCTTTCTGGAATCATCAGGGACTTGTTGCTTTGTTGTATTTGATCATTGTAGTCAATGACACAAGTGGGTTCCTTCCA
This sequence comes from Cisticola juncidis, assembly GCA_013400215.1. NCBI lineage: Eukaryota > Metazoa > Chordata > Aves > Passeriformes > Cisticolidae > Cisticola > Cisticola juncidis. The sequence goes on from VXBR01001474.1 coordinate 33,765, forward strand.
ACTCGGGGTCTTTTCTGGTTCTATGATTCTACACATTTTGAACATTGGTCAGTTTTGGAATCTGTGTGTTGTCCAACATAAATTTCAAAATGCAAATTTTTGAATTCTTATGAGTTTTATTTTCCAAGAGGTGATCTATACATAGGAAAAATTAAATAGCAAATCATATCAAGATTATTGCTCATGAATTTTCTGAGGAAGAGAGGCAGGATAAGAAGAAAACAACATCAGGGAAGAGGTCAGAAAATAAGAGTGGGCACAATTTCAACCAAACATAATGAATCTTGAAATCAGAAAATCTTCTATAAGGCCTTTCTTCCTCATGAACACCCTCAATTAAAGGAGCAATATAATATCTGTACAAATTATAGCTTCAAAATTAGTGTTTTTCTTTAGCTGTTAATATCTATTCTGAGGCTTTTGTTCTGTCATCCAAAATTGTTTGAGTATATGAAATAATAAGAAGAACAAAATTATTAATGGATATTATTGCTTTTTGTTCTTGCTTCCCATTCGATCAACAAATGTCTAAAATAAGAAGGGAAGCAGTTGTTAGGGCTGTCATGTCAGTCCCTACAAGTTTCCAGGCAGAAATCAGGTTTTCTTTTCCTTCTTATTTTGAATCCAAAATGTTTAGTCTTGCTCCATTTGTTTTGATTTAAATAAGATGAAGAAGTAAGAAACATTTTTCAGTCCATAACCAGACAAACATGTAGAAATTTATGTGAATAACAATGCTTCATAGAACTACTTTATTTTTTTTTTTTTAATTGGTGTTTTCTATTCTTTTTTTTTCTTTTTTCTAACAAGCTGTGTCTTAGCTGAAGCTGTTCTTCACTGCATTGATAACACTCTCATGTCTGGTTCTAATGGATCTTCATATTTCCTAGGAAATTAAAAAACTGCAAAACATTATTTAATAAGCTAAAAAGTCATATGGATCTGTTTTGGATTGAATTCAAAGGCATTTATTCTGACAAAATTAAATTATTTGGCTTCAAATCCAACAATTGACATGTTTTCAATATTTTTTCCGCATTTTCAAGAGGAATAAAATAAAATTGAAAAAACTATCAAAATAAAAATTTCAGGAAGAAAGATCTCTATTAGAGAAAAAGAAAAATTGTAGAATTATGGAATCACTCATTAATCTGGGGTTGCAAGGATCTTAAAGTCCATCCTGTCCCAAGTCTCCTGCCATGGGCAGGGACAACTTCCCCTATCTCAGGTTGCTCCAAGCCCTGTCCAAGCTGGCCTTTAACATTTCCAGGAATGGAGCAGCCACAGCTTGTCTGGGAAACCTGTGCCAGGATGTCACCCTCCTCACAGGGAAGGATTTCTTCTGACATGTACAAGTGGAGCTTTCATGTATCCTTAAAAAGATGGCTAAATGTTTCTCACTCTCCGAAAGAAAGAACTCTGTAAAATCAAGTGGACTTTGAGAGATCTCAGTATCTGATTTTTCAGTTTATATCAGTTTTATGAGTGAAAGAACCTCACCTTACCAAATGAAGGAAGCTGCAGAATTAACCAGAACATTCCTTAATCTGTTTCCTGGCAATTTCACAGAATTACAGATTCATTAAGGTTGGACAAGACCTCCATGGTCATCAAACCCAACCTTTGAAAAGGACATCAGGAGATCCGTGTATATAGACAGAAGAAGATCCTTTGCAGTCTGAGTTGAAAAATAGAAAATTATCAAGAATTTTGTTGTGGGACATTCTGGTTACCAGACTGGGTGATACTCAGGGAGAGGGGAAAGAAGTAATCCAGATGTGTTCAAGGTTAGAAAACAGACAAATCAGAAGGGCCTGATGTGCAAGTCAAGAGCATAAATTTGTTTCCTCAGGTACCCTGGGATCACCACACCAGTCTTCCCCTGGTTCTTTGGTTCACTCCAAAGGTGATCACCACCTCCTTCTCACCAGGGTGCTTGTTTTTCATTGCTAATGGGGCCACTAATTGCAGTATTCTCACAACTTCAGAGTGGTGCTGTCAAGCAGCACCAGTGAGAAAGCCAAGGGGAGCCTGCAGGCAGTGCCATCCTCACAATGAGTCTGTCCCAGCACCAGGCACTCTGCCATTCTTACACCCCTAAAAATTAAAACATACAAAATTAATAATTTCCCTTAGATAGCTAGATAAATCCTTGCCTGTAAGATCTGTGTGCTGGGGGTGTTAATGCCATATAAATGCTTAGCCATGGGCTTGCCTGGGTAATCATGCCTAAATTCTGCCCTGGAGGCAACCATCCCTGGTGCTGCTGAGCCACTGGAAGGAGCATATTGTGTCTTTAGATTAAATTTAACTTGTAAACCCTTTCTCTGGAATTATCTGTTCTAAGAGGTTCTATTTTGGTCTATTTCTGCTTTATTTGAATTGAAAAATAAGATTTGCTATCCACCATAAATGCTGTTATACCAAATGGACCTTTGGTATTTAAAAGAAATTAAATTTCTAGCATTGGTAATTATAAATTTTTTCCAGAAAAAAAATTTGAACCAAATCACATACCTTAGGCTATATAATGAATTATATTTTGTGGTGTGCTGGCAAGGACCTTGGGATATTTTTCACCTTCTTTTATTGCACTGAAAAAAACATCAGGCAGACATTTGCTGCACAAAAGATTTCCTGAGCAGGGATATTGGGGGACTGTTAATTCCTCTCATCTTCAAAGGTACTCCCAATGCATTTTGATTTTCTTTTAGGAAAGTGCAACTAAACAAGAGAGAGCATATTTTAGGTGACTTTTGCCCTGGATTCTCAGAGAAGGGATTCTATCCTATAGGATATCTATGTAGGATACGGAATAGCCATTAAAGAACTAATTTTATATTTTCCCCTCTTGAAGCATTCGCTACAAAGGAAACCCTTAAAATTTCCCTTCTCTCATATTCTTTGCCCAGATGAAAATTCCCCGCACTTTTGTCCATGTAAACACCGAATTAGTCTCCTGCAAGTTTAGGTGGTGGCAGTTCCTGAACACAGTCATATTTTGCAGATAACAGGATTAGCTTGGATGTGGGTAATAAGTTGGTGAATCTCCCCCTGGCCATTTCTCAACACTGTGAGAGCACTAATCCTTTATGCTTTGATGTCTTCTAGTTTTCCATCAGGTGCAGCTCGGCACTTTTGTCCTGGGGCACTCAGCGCTCTTATAAGATCTCATAGTGTCCTCATTAGCTGCGCCTATTTACCCAGCCAGCCTGTTGAACCCAATTTATAGTTTATGTGATTAATTCCCAAAGTACAGTAAACCCTAGCTTTAAGGCTCTCTATTATATGACTGCATCTCATATAAGGGCAAACACTAGCTACTGCTCCTTTGTTATATGGCTTCAGTATATATATAAAAACTGCAATAATTTTGCTCTCGACTACACTTTAAACATCATTATATGTGTGTTCTTTCAGACATACAGCCTATAAAAATGTTGCAAGTTGGATCATAAAGAAACATTCATGAACAGGAGTAATTTTTTGGTTGCTTTCTAGTTTTGTTTTAAAAATCCATGTCTTTACCATTTTATATTAAAATTATTGATATTGCTGAGTAAATCGTGTGATTTAGAATAGTTTACCCATGAAATTGCAGGTGACAAAGGCCTAGCAGTCAAAGTAGTGGCCTATAACCACTGGCACAGTTTTTTTTCTTAAACATGCAGGGTTTGTAGATAAAAGACTTACGTTGTGAATTTTTATGCAGTCATTTAAGTCAACTGATGACATCTGTCAGCTCTGCTGAATTTCCTCCTATTGGGATATGAACTATGTGAGTTGGATCTCTGGTAATTTGCATGTGAAAGAACATTGTAGCTTTTTTTTTAAATAGAGGATCATTTCCAGCTCTTTTTCCTTTTGGGTTCATAGGGAGAGGCATCCTGCAGGTCCTTTTTAAACATTTTTCCAGCCTCTTGTTTCTAAAAAACCCCACAGCTCCTTGGAGGTCTCAGTTACACTGGATGATTCCCATCACAGAAGCAAAACACAAAACCAGAAAATTTCAAAGTATTTTTTCTAAGAGTCTTTAAGTGCTGAGCAGGGAGGAAAAGAGAAAAGCTCTGTTGGAGGGGAGCACTCAGTGGGAGCACAGTTAACCAAAATTTTTTGTTTGAACAAAGAGATCCAACTTGCTGTACGAAGACCACTTCAGAAAAATGCAAAAATTATTACAAATATCAGAAAGCCAAATTGTTACTTAAAAACACTTTGCACAAATGGAAAACATCTATTTCTGTCCACTGGAAAGCTAATTTTTGTTTTACATGAGGTTTGTTTTGTTCGGTAGCTAATTTTTATTTTAAATGCTGTTTGTTTTGTTCGGTAGTCTTACTCTTTTCTGATAGCTGGCATGAGATTCCAACTGGCCACAAAACATCCTTCTTTCCTGGAAACCCCAGGGAAGGTAGGCTGGAGCTCTGTGACCTTCCCTTAAGCTAGTTCATCAATACTTCTTGAACTGGACCTGGAGAGATGAACCACCTGGAAGGGCACGAGTATTATTTAAACCTGAAGCCCTTTTGGCCATTGGTATTTCCAGTGAGACCAATCTACACTTCTGCCTCTCTACAAAGATCTGGTCTGGGACACCCAGCATGGATATGCTTCACATAAATAGAACCTGATAACTAATGTTTATTTGCACATATTAGTTAGGTGCACATGAATATATGTATTTATACATAAAATAAAACAAAACAAGAGATGCTAAGGCATTTCATAGGAATATAAAGGCTTTATGCCTTGTTCTTCCCCAGTTCACTTTGTTTCTGCAGAAGAAGCAGAGGGAATTCCCTTTGAATGATCATTAGAGCCAAGATGGAAATATTTGGCCATGAGAAGTTTTCATAGAAAAACAATTGATCAGTATTCTGGCATATCAGTGAGGCAATTTCTGATTTTTTTCACTGAATTTAATTTAAGCTTTATTGAGCATAAATGTAAGCTTTTTTTCAACAGAGACTTTTGATGCAAATTTTCATTTTCAAGTCTTGGGCAGATGCCTTGGACATGGCCATGCATGATGGGACAATGGCATGTGCTGAATGTTTCAGCTCTTCCTGCTCACTCAGTCTGTCATGCCCAAAAAGTTTTTGACCCATAGATTGCTTGTGGGCATTTATTTCTGCACAGAGAGTTCTGCACAGAGGATCTGTTTCTTCTTAAAATATTTGCAACATTTTTTTAAAATGTAGAAAAACAGTTTTATGTAATTGTATTTATATATATAATTTTTATAAATATACACATTTAATTAGGTATATAAATAACATAAATAAATTTGAAATATTTTATATATTTATAATTTTCTAGGATAAGGCAACATACATCACTAATGAACAAACTTTTCTATTAATATTTTGAAGATGTAGGAATAAAACAACCTGAATCAGGTCCCAGGTTCTCTGGCAGTAGAATGATATGGTTTAGTTTTTATTGTCCTAGTGACCTTATGCTAAGAAATTTATTTTGTCTTTATTGACTTGAAATGCTTTATAGCACATAGGCTGGAAACTCTGACTCTTGAGCTGTCTCAATGTACATTAAGCTACTTTTTTGAGATTTTGAATAATTGCCACTCAGAAATTGTGGACACCAGCAGTTCTGAAGTTCAAAAGCTGACCTATCACAGCACTGCACAATAAGCATGTTTTCCTTCCTCTTCTAATGTTGAGTTTTGCATTGACTACTCTGAAGGATACATCATGTCTTGGAATATATTCAGCAAAATTAATAAGTCCAATAAAAGAAGCAGATAACCTTATCAGTATTTCCTTGTGTCGGATCGTAGACTGAGGAAATGAGCATTTGTATGAGCTTTTATAAAACTCTGTTTCTTCAATAATATTGCTGAGTATATAATGGGAAATGAAAAAAGGAGATTGCATATGTAATGGAAATTTTCTGATTTGTATTCAAAATGCATGTTCACAGATACTTTGTAATATTTACCAGTCCTAGTGAGCAGCACCTTGTTTCTCAACAAGGTGTTTTTCTGTAATTTTTTTACAGAAAAAAATGACCCACAATGAGCTTTCAGTAAATTAATGATCCATAAATAAGAAATACGTTGCAGGGTTTTTTGCAAAAGTTTCAACTGAAATATTCTAGAATATGTAATAAATTTGAGGTTTTAAATATTTACTTAGGTATTATAGAGAGTGATTTATTTCTTTTTGCAGTAAGTATCCTGTTGGTCCTGGTGATGTCAAAAAGTTCCCCCTGTGGGAATGGTGTCAAAGCACTGGTATGAAAAAATTATGTATTATTGCAATAAAATTCCTTGTAATCTTAGTACTGCAGGTGCTATGAGTAGAAAATTTAATACAAAGGGCAGCAAAGATTATTGATACAATAATAACAAAAGAAGAAAAGTGTTTAATATGTTTAGAAGAGCTTTCACCCAATGATCTCTTGGGGCTTTATAAAGGAATTTGGATGACATGCCACTACCCCAAAAACCTAAAGTAGCAGCACCATTCCAGAACACACAATGAATTGTTTGGAACCAGGAATCAGGAAAAAAGTCTCCTGTCTGTATGCCCCATGCTATTGCAGATGGCACCAACAAATCTGAGATGATAAACTAACAGTTAATGTTTATTTCTTTGCGGGGCAAATCTTTCTTTGTGGGAGGTTGCTTGCTCTTGGAAAATTTATTTTTGCTTCTATTTTTCATGTCTTTCCTGGAAATTTAAGATTCTGCTATAGGGCCTGGATCTCATGGTCTTTCTGAAATATAGTGTGTAATATGTGCTCACTTCTAATGATGATTGAAAATCTGTTTAAGATCAGCTCTTACTGTCGAGAGTAACCAAGCAGACTGTACTATAGCTGCCACATATTTACTGTCTGGAGGCAGCCTAAGCAGAATCACAGCACCGTGGACTACCCTGGGCTGGAAGGGACTGACAAGAATCATCAAGTCCAACTCCTGGTCCTGCACAGGAAAACTCCAAGAATCCCAGCACGTGACAATAGTCCTTTTCTTCAAAGGAAAAGACAAATCCTTCCCCTCTGAATCCACAAGGAAATTTTGATATTGTCAATCTTTATTTAAGGAAACAACATATATTATCTTCCTTTCTTCTCATTTTATTTCTCCTCTTTTCTAGCTTATTTTTTATCTACTGAAACAATATTGCCTTTGTTTAGTGATCAAGATCTTATGTTAATGATGATAAATTGAGTCTTCAACAGTACCAGTTATGAGGGATCAAAAACATTGTTTGGTTCATAATCTTTAATTATGAAATACATTTTGAGAGCTCATCTGAATCCATTTGCACATTCTATCAAGTTTCAAAAGATGAGCTGTTGCAGGACAATCTCCATTTCCAATCTTTCCAAAGCAATTCCCTTTGTTTATGGCCTACATGTCCTTACAGCCATTGAAAGGGGATGAAGTAATCTTCTCCAAGCCACACCTCTTCCTTTTCCCCACATTCTTCTCTTTGACATGAGGAAAACCATCATAAAAAATCCTTATGGCTTGCTATGACACTTTAGGGCCAGATCCTATCAGCTTAATTTTCTCAGGGAATGTTCACTATGTCCATTGGTTAAGGCAGGTGCTATTCCCTATGTTCAGATTACATGTCTGGACTTCTTACCTTCTCAGTGGAAACCCACAGGTACATCCACAAAAGAACATTTAATTTTTATGACTAAGTAGACTGTGAATATGCACAAACAAGTACACTTCTACTCTGCAGAAAGCTTCTTCCATGAGATTACTGGGGAGGTATGAGTTTATTCAATATTAAATATATATATATATATAATTTGGACAGGGTAATATCCAATAATTTCCCAAAGTATTTCATATATTTTTTTTTTTATCAGTTTACTTCCCCAAGGCAAATGTATTGTGACAATTCCAGTTTGCATTATCCCTGACAACGTGCAGGAGGACAAAAAGGATGGAGCTTTGCCTCTCTTGCACATGCATGTTGTGGTCAGCCCCAGTCATGCTAATAAAATTCTGAACTGTCTCATCATGTGCATAAATACAAACTAATACAATGAAATACAGAGAGAGTAGCTGACAGGGTAAAGGAAATGGAAGGCTCTAAAAATATTTTTGTGCACTGAGATGGTTTTGGGAGGACAGTAGGAATGAATGAATTGAGTAGTGAGTGTTGAAAGTGACAGCTCCACTGCTCTGAGGAGCAGCATCAACTCAGCATCAGCCACTTTTCAGTCATCCTTGTGATAGCCATGTGGGTGATTTTTGTTCCTAGAGGGTGGATGGCTAATCTGTCCTATCCATTATGGATAATTCCTATAAATGGTTTCAGTAGTTTCTCTGTGGCTCATAATACATAGAATAACAACAAATTTCTATTCAAGTCCCTGTTTAGATTTTGCTTGAAAAGTGGGCTACATGAAATTAAAGAATCACTGTCCACAAGTTTGACAGAATTACCAGGACCGCCCTGTATTTTCCTGCCAGGCTACTTTCCCAGCATTTCCCCAGTCTGTCCTGGCACAGGGAGTTATTCCTTTCTGTTCCAAAGATTTGGCATTTTCCTTTCATTTACTCCAGGAGATTCCCTCTGGCCCATTCCTTCATTTTGTTGAAGTCCCTCTAAATGGCAGCACCACCGCTTTGCATATCAACTGCTCCTTGCAGTTTTGTACCATTTGCAGGCTTGCATCTGTCCATCACCTTGGCCACTGAAAATGATTAACAGCAGTGGCCCAGCAGTGACCCCTGGACACTGTGACAGGCCTCCTCCTGCACTCTGCTGCCAGTCCTAACCCCCTGAGGCTGGGGGACTGGCTCACTTTCAATCCACCTCACTGTCCACTTATCTATTTCATTCTCGATCTACTTGGTGGTTATGTCAATGAAGAGCTTTTTCAGAGTTAAAATGAGCAATACCCAGTGCTCCCTCCTTGTCCTATTAATTCCAGACAGATATCCAGTTGAGGAGGAATGTTTTTCCCTTTGTAAGTCTGTGTTCCTTACACCTTATTGCCTCCTTGTCCTTCATATGTTTGCAAGAGTTTTCCAGGTTGTTCCATCATCCTTGCAGGCTGATCAATCTGTATTTTCCTGGGTCCTCATTCAGGCCTTTTCTGGAAGATAAGAGTGGGATTTGCTCTTTTCCAGCCCTCTGGGATCTCTATCAGAGGCCACAACCTCTCAAAGGTAGTTGAGAATGACCACCCAGCTGCCTCAATACTCCTGGGACATCTCACCAGGTCCTCTGGGCCTGACTATATCCACTTGTATACAAGTTTCCTATGCTGCTCCTCAGCCACTGATGGTCAGCCAGCCTTGCCCCAGATTTTCCTTTTGGTCTCTGAGACTGCTGAAGGCAAATCTTATCAGGAAAAATGAAGGACAATGTGGCATTGGATTTCCAGCGTTTTCTGTGTCATCTGTTACCAGATCCCCTGCCCCACTCAGCACCAAACCCACATGTTTCCTGATCTTCCTTCCCATAGAAGCCCTTACTGTTGATCTTCATGTGTTTAGTGAGAATCAACTTCCATGTGAATTCCTAACCCTGATCCCTGGGTGTTCTGACAGTATCACTTTATTCCTCCTGGGTACCCATAGATGCAAACTGATGGCAATTATCATTTGTACCCTTCTATTTTGCTTATTTTCATAAATTCAGACTATATCTATGAATATGAAACATTGTTTTTATCATGATTTATTAGGGTACTGACGTCATAAGCAGCCTTGGGCAAGAACTGGATATTTTGCTTTACACAGTTAGTTCTTCTTGGTTCTTCCAAAATGTTTTTTCTATTAAGCAAAACTGTAAAAAATAATGTTATGAGGGCATCAAAAAAAGCTATCACAGAAAAATTCTTTTATTTTGTCTTTCTTAAATTTAATATCCTTCCCCATAACATTGCTTGCTTTCTAGAAAGTAATCTCAAATAAGAGGATGGAAATATTCCTTTCTGAGATTAGGAGGAAAAAAAAATCAATGGAATTGACAGTTTGAAAAAAGTCTTAATTTTTGATGATAATGGAATTGTCTTTTTAATGTATATATATATATATAACCAATTTTCAACCTGCAATAAAAAATGACTTAAGAAGAAAGCCAAAAACTATAATAACTGTGTCCCAAACCATAATTTAACTAACAGCAGTAGACTCTTCTTCATGTCCTAATAAGCTTCCCTTTCTTTCATAAACATTTCAATCCCTTTGAAGAAAATTAACAGTACAATACAAAAGCACAATGCAATAATTCACTTCCATATATACACCTGTATATGTATATACTGGTATAAGCATAAATTTGCTAGGAACTGTATGTATAAATATAAATGTAGATATATGTGTAGTCTTTTCTTATTGAAAAAAAAGCTTTTTTTGCAAAGTACAGAATCATTGTCCTCTAACCTAATTCCCGAAGTGCTGTAGAACGTAATAGACAAGGTCTGTGCCTGTAGGGAGAATTTCTTTTCATCCCAACTTTCCATATCTTCCTAGGGCATGTCGTCTTCCACCTCAGAAACTTTGCCTGACTTTTCCAGTTTTCTCCTCCTTGTTCAGGCTTAATCCATTTCTCCTCTGCTCTATCCCCCCATGGCACTTCTGCTTCCATTGCAGACGTTCAGAAGTCACAGTCTTTAAACCACTGTTTTTCTCAGCCATGCCCATGCAGCTGACATGTCCTGCTTGGGGGAGTGTTTCCTTCTTGCATGCTTTATAACACACTTTCAGTGATTCTGCCATTTTACAGCCTTTTGCCAAGTGCTCTGTCTTTTCCAGTTCTGTTTCTTGCATCATTTGTCAGAGTGGTTCAAAACAAAGAAAGGACTTTTGGGGCCATCCCAGATTGCAATTGCTGGTGCTAAGAGAGGCTGCTTCCTTGTTCTTCTTGGTTCAAGCCTAATGTCATCTTTTATGAAAGGTGAATCAGAAGAAAAAGTGTATCTTTTGGCATTTGTGTTTATTGAATTGTCCTACTGATTTCAGTTTAAGGGTTCCATGAACTATTTTACACAGAAGGGTACCAGAACATCCCTGAAATAAATTGCAGAAAATGGGAGACAGAACTGTGGAATAGTCTATGTTATAGGCCACATTAATGTACAAAAATAAAAGATCCAGTGGCTAAAAGGTTTGTTCATTTTCTATAAAGATGGCATGGAATGGAA
>VXBR01001474.1:44994-57432 GCA_013400215.1 Cisticola juncidis
CCATCATTTTTGTGTTTCTTCTTGAATTCTGCTTTTGGAAACACCAAGATTTAATTTCTGCAATATTATTATGCCCTGATAAGTCACACCAAGAGGAAACTGTTCCTACCTTTAGATTCCTGTGTTAGTCATCCTGTTGAATATTGTCAGTGCTATTTGTAAACCTCAAAACACAATGTATCTTGCTTTCTAAAATACCAAATATTCTGGGGGGGGTTTAGCTTCATTAATAAAATATTTTGTCTTCAAAATATGCCCATGGAAAATACAGATCAGGCTGATCTAAGATGCTAATGACCTTGCCTATCTGTGTACAGGTGAAGAAACCAGTCTCAGGGATATGATTCAATCTCTTCAAAGAGGCCTAAAGAGGTAGATCTTTGTTTTTCTTTCTAAGCTTCACATGCAGCTGTCCCACTGCAGAATGTTCCTCAGAATAGGCTCACTGAAGCTCCCTCTTATGTCTGAACCATTGTGTCTGAGCATGCTGACCCCTTCCATTCCATTTCAGAGTTGATCATTTAACACAAATTCCAAAGACTCCCAGGTAACAAATGATAGGGCAAGAGAAAATTACCTCAAGTTGCACCAGAGGAGGTTTAGATTGGATATCAGGGAAAATTTATTCACTCAAAGGGTTGTTAAACCCTGGCACAGGGTACCCATGGAAGTAGTGGAATCACTACCCCTGTAGGAATTTGAAGGACATGAGGATGTTGCACTTGGGAACATGAGCTAATGGTGAACATTTCAATATTTGACATTGTTGAAGTTTATTCATGTTTGAAGACCATAAATTAAATTGTTTCACTACAGTAATTTTCTCAGCAGCTCAGGAGACACCCTCAATGGAGGGTTGGAACTAATTTGCTTTTAAGGTCTCTTTCTACACAAACCATTCTGTGATTCAAGAAAAATGTAAGATAAAAGTTCAGTTGATATCTTGGTGAAGCTGCTTTTGACACTACATCCTGGAGAATACGACTTTCCATTGTCAAATATAAGCAAAGAATCGTGAAGGAACCATCAGCCAATATTTATGCAGTTCTTTGAAGCTGAAAAATGCTTCTCCATGCCTTTTCTTTTACTTTTTTTTCTCTCTCCAAGTTCTGGCAGGCATTTAAATGGGACATTTTTGCCCAAAGTGCTATTTTAGCCTTTTATTTTACACAGCTAAATTAGACATTTTGTTCCATTCTCTAAGAAATAATAATTAAAAGAATAAAACTGTCTGATTTGATTCCTAATATGCAGTGAAAGCTTAAGCTAGCTAATAATTGCTAATATACTACTTAGAGCTTCCTCTGACTCACAGCCAACTGCAGAGGGCAAGTCAAAACAGCCTTGGATAAATAATTAAAGCATTTAAAGATGTATAAAAAGCTTATATTTTGATCCTAATCTGTAGCTAGTATAAATCTGCCCAGCCCAATGGAGTGAGTGAAGCTGCAGAAACTGAAGATTGAGTCTGATTTTGAGCCTTTCCTAGGTCATAAGTGGGCAGAGTTTGTATTTATTGATATTTCTACTTCCAGTTATTTATTTCTCATTGGCTGATAATTTCTGAAGCATTTTTGAATGGGATTAAATGTAGATTATTATCCTCTAATTTCTGTACCTGCTATAGAGGCGAATTCAGGTGGCACTGGAATAGACACAATCATATTTTTAGACATGGATTGGTCTCATACAACTTTGTCTGTCTGATACACTAACATCCACATTTGAGATACACACCCTGGGTTCCTTTTAGGATCAGTGGTGCTGAAAAGATGCTTCAGATATTTAACTCACCTTTCTCATGGCAGATATCTAAAATATCTCAGAGACTCTAAGCTCTAGAAGCAACTGTTTCTGCCTGCTGTCTATTAATTAGAGAATATAACTAATTTACACATAATTGTCAATTTTATTTTCTCTTAAAGGTGAGATAACATTTTTGCCATTGAACAAGCCTGTCACTAAAGCACACTTGGCTTTACACAGGGCCTTTGCACAAAATGGTGCAGCTTAAAGGAAACCTCACAGTTCAAGAACAGAGACAACAGATTTAAAACTCTTCTCTGTGGTAGTAAATTCCTTTGACTACTCAACAGGCAGGTTACAACTTTCACCTTCTTCTCTTTGCTTGCCTCCTTCCAAAGTTACATTTTCCTGTGTCAGTTGAAACTAGCATAACTTTCTCCACATACATCAGGTACCTTGAATAGCAGTGAGGATTTCCTTAGCTCTGCCATAACACAAGAATCTGTAGGGGTGGTGGGTTATGGACCAGACCAAGGCCAGTGACAGCATCATTCCATTATCCCATAATTATACCCTCTTTGACAGGAATACAGCAGTCTGGCACTGGCCAGAAAAGGGCCAGGACTCCCTGTTTTGCTCTGCCTGCAAGGCTTGATTGACCATTATTATTACTATCCTGGAGAAAGGCACAGTGCATAAATGCCACTCATAGGAGTGACCTTTTTGGTAATCCCCACCATTTAAGTAGAAGCAGGATCAGGAAATTCAGATCTCCAGGGCTTTTAAATCTTCACTTCCCCTGTGCTGCCAGAAAAACCCCAAGTCTTACAGAAGCAACATTCAGTTTTTCCTGCAGTCCTCTGAGTGTCTGAGCTACTCGAGCTCTGAGAGCCTTAAGGGGAATATATCAGCTGCCAAATGGAGCTGGTTTTGCTTTAGGGCTTTAGGGCTCCACATACTCCTGTTGCTTAAATTGTGGCCCATGAGGAGCATTCAGAGCAAGAATAGCAGAAGATAGGGCTGCTGTGTTACTGGAAAGTGGAGATTGCCTTGAGATAATGGGTTCTGGGGTCACAGCAATGGTTTTATTTTTGGCAAGGAGCATTCTTCGTTCAGCACTTTGTACCTTTGCTGCATAAAAGGCACAAAATCAAAGGAGTTTAAGAATGAGGTCAATGTAATTTGGTCAATATAAAAGCAAGTTTAACTGAAATACAGTGAACCTTTTGTACTGGTTATGGTCACGAGTACAGCATTCAGGGATCATCAAAAAGGCAAATCTGCTTTTATTTTTAAATATGTGCAAACACATATTTCACCCCACCCAGATATCTCAGTTCCACCATCCACCTAAGGACAGGGATTGAACCATTTTTAAATAGTTCTTGTCAGAAGGGATAAAATCCAGCAAAGCACATCTGTATCTGAATCCAGATATCTATGCTAGCCTAGCATACAACCAAAATTATTTGAGATAGAACCACACCAGAAAACAGAGTTGTATCTACCCTGGCATGACCTGAATTCATCTCTGCTGCAGATACAGCATTGAGAGGGTATAATGGGGAGATTATGCTCACATTTAACAATTCCTGTGAAGACAACTCTATCCACTCATCCTTAGCAAAGATCCTCAATGAGAACTCAGAGACATCCAATGTCAATCTTCTCCAAGCAGAATGTTAAACACAAAGGTTCTGAAATTTTCAGAATTACAGACTCAGGAATCTTGATTTTGTGGAAACCTTCCAAACGTGGTGTTCTTTTCCTCACATCTCAGTGTCTGTGACCTACTACATATGTACTACATGTGTACTACTGCCTGAGTTATGTTAGGAGTCAGAACTAGACACTGATCCACAGAACCATAAAATCATAGAAAGGGTTGGGATGGAAGGGACCTTAGAGCTTGTCTAGTTCCAGCCCCCTGCCATGGACAGGGACACACAGAATTCGGTGTTTCTCTGTAGTTCCCTACGTACATAAGCACCAGCTGTCTAAGCTCCCATTATGGCCACAGAGATCTCATTAATATTCAAACCAAAGATGACCAGAAATTAGTTCAGCTTACTCTTAAGTGAACTCTTTGGTTTGGACGACTGAATCTCTACTTCTGGACCCAAAATATTGCACTGGTGGGATTTCCACTGAGCATTGTGAAATCTTGTAGACACCTATGAGGGGCACAAACCTTTTGTCTGAACATTGGCACCTACTGGAATTTTAGACGAAGATAATGGCCATGAAACAGGGCCTAAGGGCACCTGGCAGCTGGAACACAGGTAAGAATATCCCAACAGCACTGAACACTGATTAAACATCTGAATCATAGGTCTGTATTTAGGGGCAGTCAAGCTGTAGATGAGTTCCATTTTTCTGGTCATCATTTTAAGCCCTCAGAGCAGACCCCAGTGAATGCTATCCACAAAGAAAAGGCAGAAATATGAGGAACAGAATTGACTGAAGAAAAGACTAATTAAGACATAATAATTGTATTCAAACACCTAGAAATCAGAGATAAAGAAGAAAAACAAAAGTATTCACTATGTTCAATGAATATGGGAGAAATAATTCTGAACAAAAGCTTCAGTAGGGGCACCTCTCTGGTGAAATTGATCCTTGCAAAACCAGAGCACCTGGAAAGGCTGTGGTGTGTCCATGCCTGGAAGCTTTGGTGAACAGGTAAAGGACATGGACTGAGTTTCCTCCTGAGGTCTCTTCCAGCCCCACTTCTAATGATTCTATGACTGTATTTTTCTGTGCTGGGGAATTGGAAAATGATCTCTGTGGGTGGAAATGGACTTACCCCCATCACACAGGCCTCCTGACACCGCCAACAGAATTTTAAATGAGGAGCTAGACAGTCTGTAGCTCTTTAATAGGGCTTTGCTGCCAAGGGGCCCAACATATTTCCCATAATTAGGCAAGGGTAGGAGGAGAGAAGAGGGAAATTCCTCCATTCTTTATATTTCCATAGTATTTTGTAATTAATTTGATGCTTTTACAGAAAATTAATTGGTTTTTGATAATGAAATAGAGAGAACTAACCAGGCACTAGCAAATTAAAAAAAAATTTTAAAAATCACAGCCTAATGGGTCCCCACGTCAGACTGATAATGCTGTCTCCCTCAGGTGCTTAAGGGAAAAATAGCCCAAGAGGAGACACTGTGAAAGTCCTTGTCAATTGAAGGGTTAATCTGCCTTCCTTCCCCACTCCCTTGCTCCCTCACAACCAAAGCTAAGCAGATTAATTAAAACTTAAAAGGATTCTGATTTAGTTACAAGTAAGAAAGTGAAGTGCTGCAGCCTCATGCCTATAATTCACCATTGCAGAGTAACACTTGGACAGGCCGAGCTGTAATTACCTCATGATGTACTGTGCTCCCTGCAATTCCTCACAAAACCTCCCTTTTAGCTCTTTCCCTGCCTTGCCTCCCCTTGCCTCTCAACCCTCCCTGGCTGAAGGCATTTACAAGTGGTAAATATTCATTGTTAGGGAGATGACAGCTGTGGGTCAAGCAGGGGCTGATGGATTGGCTCTGTAAATCCAACAGGTATCTTCTCCACTTCATCTGTCATCCCCTGGTGAAACAGAAAGCCATTCCAGAATATTTCTGCTTAATATTTCATTTTTTTTTCCTCAATATATTACCAGAAGAAGAGCAGTAAGAGGAGGAAAGAAAAGGGAATGACAGTCACTCGTATCTTCCCATTCCCCACAAAGTACCATGAAGTAGAGCAAGTTATTAATTTTCCACACATAGCAGTCAAATTCACACATTATTTACTACAGGAAATAACCAATAATTTTCTGTTGTCAGATCTGTAACCCACAAATTCTAAATACAATTCATCCTTTGTGGAATTCCATACAGGCCAGGCTCAACAGAGTGTGGTGCAACCTGGTCTAGTGGAAGGTGTCCCTGCCCATGGCAGGGGATTGGAATCTTCAAAGTCTATTCCAACCCAAACCATTCTGGGATTCCAGGTTTCTATGAGATGTAGTAAATATACTGTGCAACTATTTGGATGTTCTTAAAAACATGAGAATCATATACTTACTTGTTATGGGTTAGTTATTTGCATAGAAGTGATATGACACCCATGAAGATGTTCCACATCTACAAATCCTGTGAATCCTTCCAGGGATGGTGACTCCACCACTGTCCTGGACAGCCCTTTCCAAAGCCTGACTGCCCCTTCAGTGGAGGAATTTCAGTTAATAGCCAGTCTAAACCCTCCTGGTGCCACTTGAGGCATTTTCCTCTTATTACTTATTAACTGAGAGAGGAGATTCATCCCCACAGGGTTCCAACCTCCTTTCAGGGAGCAGTTGATGAAGACCTCCATAAAATTACCTGGACAGATCTGTCCAGTGGGATGGGATATGCTGCACTTCCATTTTGGGAAGGTAGAAGTTTGATAGGCAGACAATGTTGAAAATCTCCATCTAGAGACCTCGAGGCAGCTTTATTTCACACAGAATCACAGAATATCCTGAGCTGGAATGGACCCACAAGCACCACAGAGCCCAACTCCTGGCCTTGCACAGGGCATACCAAGAATCCCACCATGTGCCTGAGAGCATTGTCCAAATGCTTCTTGAACTCTGTCAGGTGTGCTTTACTTGAGTGGAGAAAACACTCACAGAGGATGCACCAACACTGCATTAAGACCACAAAAAATAAGAAAAGACAAATAAATAAATAAATAAGTAAATATCAGGCCATCTGGGCTTCTGATACGTTTTTGACTATCAAGGAGAATTAGGCATTTGTCTGTGAATCTCTCAAAGCACTCGGTTCAGATTACAGCGCCATTTGATATGCAGAGGCTCACAAGCCACGATCCAGAGGTGGTAACATCCCCCAGAAGTGCTGAGTTAGATCTAGCTGGCCCCTGCAGATGTTCAGGATACCTCTGGCTTCTCAAATTACACTTGGTGTATCCATGAGACACCTGAACTGAGCCTCCAGCGCTTGTCAGTGACCAAAAGACCTTTGTAAATCAACTCAGGCTGCATAATTCAAGTATGAAGGGATGGGCTGGAGCAGCAAATTCCCTCACTGACAGTTTAAGGTGGATTCAGAGGTTTTGACTCATGTCATGACTTTGATTTTCAATGATAAATTAAAAAGGAAAAGCTTCCAACAAAAGTTTTGGTTTGGTTTTTTTTTTTTTTTAGGATGAATCAGGAGACAACAAAACTAGAAAATCTAGATTTTTCAAATCTCATGTTTGGAGAAATTTCATGTTCTCATGTGGAGATTGTCTGTATGCAAACAGAGCCCTATAAACTTGGTATATTTTATTCTGCAGGTCTGTACACTTGCTGAATCAACCTTAATGCTTATTCACTATGCACCAGTTCCATGTGCTGATGGTGGGTCCTTCTCAATTCCTTTTTTATCAACTACCATTCCAAAATTCACTGTTTATGAGACCAATCATTTATTTCCCCTTTTAATAGATTTGTAAAGTACTGTTGTTGTTGAGTTTAATATTTTTATCTTCAAACATTTCTTCCTATAGAAATCTTATGATTTCTAAATTTATAGATCTTGTGATTTCTAGATTTTGTAGTCATGGAGTTTACAACACTGTAATATCAGAGTTTATATATTGGATCTCTATTAAATAGCAAAAAGGAAAGAAAAAAAAATCTGGTACATATGTTCAGCTTTTATAGTATAATTTCTGCCTATTGCAAGGGAACCATTCCCACATTTAAAGTTTACTCTGCATAATACTTGGGAAAATGCATCTGGTTTGGTACTCTTATAAAAATTGGTAGTACTTTTTGTGCAGGGCTGTGAACTTAGTCAGGGAATGGGCCTGCTGTCAAGACAGTGTCTTTGCCAATATCATAAATGTTACTTAGATTTGATTGATTCATATATAATTGATTTATTTCCTGCCAGAGTTCAAGAAGTCATCAACAACATCAGGGTGCAACTGCTTATAACTGGTCAGGTTTTATTCAATTCAAACCATAACAAAGATAATTTTAATTATATTTTTTGATCTCTTTTAGGTCCTTAACATCTCATAATGGCTCTTATGTTGCTGAGTTGTTTTTAGATTTAGTTTTAGGTTTTGGGTTTGGTTTTGGGTTTGGTTTAGTGTTTTGGTTTGGGGTTTTGTTGTGGTTTTGTTTGGAATATTTTTGTTAAGTTGTAATTTTTTGTTTTGGTTTGGGTTTTTATGGTTTTGGTTTTGGTTTTGGTTTTGGTGGTTGGTTGCTTGCTTAAGAGGGATTTACAAGAAATGCATAGTGATAGTTCACATCAAGTGGATATACAACATTCCTTTGTTTTTTTTTTCTGGGTTATGTCAGAAAGAACACTGCCAGCAGATGAAGGAAGGTGATCCTGCCCCTCTGCTCAGCCCTGCTGAGGCACATCTGGGGTTCTGTGTCCAGTTCTTGTCCTTGGGACAAGGGAGACGTGGAGCTCCTGGAGTGTGTCCAGTGCAGGGTGACAAAGATGATGAAGGGACTGGAGCATCTCCCTGCCCAGGAAAGGCTGAGGGAGCTGGGGCTGTGCAGCCCTGAGAGGATCCCCAGCTGAGAGGGGCCCTCAGCCCTGAGTGTCCCTGTGTGCAGGGAGGGGCAGAGCAGGGCCCAGGCTCTGCTCTGGGGGCTCAGCAATGGCACCAGAGGAACGGGCAGGGACTGATCCCAGCAGGTTCCACCTGGACAGGAGGAAGAACTTCCCTGTGCAGTGACAGATTGAACAGATTGTCCAGAGAGGCTGTGGAGTCTCCTCACTGGAGATATTCCAGAAATGTCTGAGTGCAATCCTGTGCCCTGTGCTTTGGGATGGCCCTGCTGGAGCAGGGAGAAGGGACCAGATGAGCCACTGTGGTGCCTTCCAACCTTACCCTGCCTAGGACTCTGTGATATAACGCAGAAGAAAGACTCTCCAACAGAACCAGCACTGGTGGCTGCAGTTCCAAGTTCTGACAGGAAAGATCTTCCCCAGTTATCAGGAGCATGTGATGTGCTCCTCATCGTGTGGCCCTGTGCAGCGCTGCAAAAAGGATGAAACCACAGGGGTCTGTGCTAGAACTGCAGCACCACACCAAACCATAGGATATGTTTGTAATTAAAAACTATTTTCTCTGACTCTAGGGCTAATAATTTTAGACTAATTCTCAACTGGCTTGTAAAAGAAGATGTATTCAGAAGACCACAGAGTATACAGACAGCTTTTTGGTCTCCAGCAATGGCCAGTTCTGGCTGCTTGTTAGGAAGGAGCATAAAAAGGAAAAATATGCATTGATGTTCCCACATTTGAGCTTTCCAACCTTCTGCAATCTGTGGCTATGCAATTTCCTGACCTGGGGGTTATTCCTTTGTCTCTCATAGTCTATGAAGGATTTTCCTTCCATGTTTGTATCTAATTGCTTTTTGAACCCATGAAAACTTATGACATTCACAACATCCCAACATCCCGTGGCAATGAGTTTCATAGTTTAATTTTGTGCTGTGTGAAAAAGTACTTTCCTTTAATCATTTTGAGCCCACCTTCAGATAACTTTATTTGATACTTACTGGATTTTGTATTACAAGGAATAGCAAGTAATTGTTCTTTCTTTTCCTCCTCCATGATTGTCATGATTTCATAGACTTCTGTCCCATCCTGAAACAATTAGTCTCTCCAGGCTGTATAGATTTATTTCAGTTTATCTCCCTTTACATGGAACCTGTTTCATACCTTTAAGCATCTTTGTTGTCCTTTCCTTATTTAACCAATTTTTCTGTATTTATACAGGTTGTATTGTGTACAGTTATTTACACCTGTTAAAAGTGATAACATCATTTTTTTTTCATGCTAATACAGGAGCACTTCACACCCATTTTTGACTACAAATACGTGAGACTGTGGCTAGGTTGGTTCTCGACAATCAGTAAATATTAAGCAGTTTCAACTTACAGAAAAAAAATCTATTCTGACTTGGGATGAATTCCGAGTTCCATGTTTTTATAAAAAGAGAAATAATTGTTTAATATTTGTTTTGATTATTCCATCTGATGTTCCTCAATCTGGTGGCGAGAAAACAATATGTTCTGCTAATGACTGTGTTTTTAAAGTCTGATGAATTTTCTTCTGTGAGAGAAGGACACAGCTCTTTCAAACTCAGCAGCTGAATAGATCTATATGCCCTGAGGCAGAATGTTGTCAGGATAATGACACAGCTAATGTAATTAATTAACCCTTTTGAAGTCTTAATGTTTCAAAATTCCAGGTAATGGTGTTTAGGTAGCCATTTTATTTTATTTTATTTTATTTTATTTGGACTTATGTAAGATTGCAATTTGATACCTAAGCAAAAAAGCCCTCCCCCAAAAGGAAGAAGAAAGAAAGAAAAATAAAATATGGTCACTCTGAAAGAAAAAAATAACAAATCAGGATACATTAAGGGAACAGAAAATTGTTGAGCTATATGATTTTTAAAATTGCATTTGCCACATTGAATGCTAACCACAAAAATATCTCCAATGCCAATATTTTATGCTGTAATAATAATAATAATAATACTAAATTGTTTCATTGGATATGAAGCTTGAAATAAGGGTTCAAAACCTCAACATGCAATGGATTGCAAATCACAATGTGACCTTGGCTGCAACATTTAATTGCTGTGTGCTTCATTCCATGATCTTTAATAAAAGGGGACAATATCATTTCCTTATCCCTGATTTTTGTCTGGCTCATTCATTCACACTGCAAACAGGGCAGGATCTGGCTTTTTTTAATGGTGGGGAGAGTCCTTTGTACAGGGCAGTTCTGAACTTGACACAAACCCTTTGTCACTCAGCCCTGTAGATGAGATGACACCCAGTGTTGATAAATATGTCTGGGCAACTGAGTCAGTCGAAGTTGTATTTTAATTCTGTTGAAGTAAAATGAGCGGAATCCTGGTTTGATTTATATCAGTGAAAATCTGGAATAATTCTACTGAGCTCACGGGGGTCTTTCTCATTTACATTGAGGTGACAAAAACTTGCATTAATTGCTTTTATTTTTATCTTGGAACCGAAATTAAAGCATGTCTGTTACTTTTAGATTATATTTTTGTTAACCCATGGAAAAGCAGTTTTATGCTGCCACTGAAGATGTCCTGCATCAAACAATCCAGTGAATTCAGAGTCACTGTAAAAATGAAAACTCTTTCTGAGAGCTGCTTCTCTTTTTCTGTCCATTTTTCTGTTCTTTTAACAAGTAATTCAGTTTGGACACTACATATGTTTAAACTTGTGATTATCCAGGTCCTGAACATTACAAAATCTCTCTGAAGTCTCCTGCTATGCTCAAAGCTTTCCCATTTCTGTAATAATGTCTTTTGTAAATGCAGCAGCAGAACTGGCAGCATAGCTGGGAAAGATACATCATTTATCTCTCCTTTAATTTTACAGTTTTGAAATGATGTCTGCTTCACAAGAACAAGGTTTTATTTTTAAAAAGCTTACTTAAAATACCAAAAATATCAAATTCATTATGATAACATTAAGATGTAGGATTTGAACATTTTTTTCTGTATAAAATTAAGAGAAAGTCAGACAAGACACTCCATAATAAAGATCAGTTAAATTATGAGTTTTAAATTACTAAGAACTGATATTTTGATTTCAGTTTATTTTGCTAAAAAAAAAAAAAAAAAGAAATAAGTTTAAAAAAACCTAGGATGTTGGAATAAACGTAACCATAGAGTCATAGAATCATAGAATCTAGAATGATTTGGGTTGGAAAGGACCTTAAAGCTGACCCAGTTCCAGCCCCTGCCGTGGGCAGGGACACCTTCCACTATCCCAGGCTGCTCCAAGCCCTGTCCAACCTGGCCTTGGACCCTCCCAGGGTTGGGGCAGCCACAGATTCTTGTGGTGTTTTCCACAGTTATTTGTACTCCCAAGGTTCCAGGTGAGCTCTGGAAGCTTTCAAGACAAAGATGGTGCAGACACACCTCAGATACAACAAGGGCGCGATGTCCGGAGCCAGTGCTTGGGGAATGCCAAAAGGAAATGGAATTCCTGTGGCACTGGCAGGAAGGACCCTCCCTGTCTCTCAGCATCCCCACCTTGACCCCAGACCCTCCTTGATGCTGGACAATGAGTTGGACTCCAGCCTGTTCCACCTGCTCACCCCTTGTCATGCAAGCTTTAAAGTGTTCGGGATGGAATGTAAGGGAATCATTCTGCAATTTGCACACCCAGCTGTTTTATTTCCAATTTTTCTTCCCTGGTGGTATTTGGGCCTGTTGCTCTCTCCTTTCCAGGAACATTTTGTGCAGGATATGTATGGTGATACAACAGTATTGCATACATTTTTTTAATAGCACATATTTATTCTCCATCACAGTAAAAAATTTATCCTGGCACATCAATCCCTGCCTTTCTCAGCCCTTGCAAAGAGTAACCCAGAGCAGTGGGGAAGTGCAACATTGTAAAAGGCTGTCCATGGTTCCAGGAATTATATCATACCAGAGCAGCTGATTTTTAAGCTATATTAAGGGAAAGGCTGACATAACAGCCAGGTACACCAGTTTTATACCAGCTGAGAGATTCTCTGTGCCAAGGCAGCACCAAGATCCAGTGCTTTGGCTGGTGCTTGGAGCATCTATGGTTTGTTTGTTTGTTTGTTTGTTTGTTTGTTTTTTGTTTTGCTTTTTTTGTTTTGCCTTTTTTTTTTT
>VXBR01001474.1:66829-150508 GCA_013400215.1 Cisticola juncidis
TTTTTTTTCCTTTTTTTTTTAAGTTGTAAAGAGCCATCCAGATGGATGAGGCACTCCCACTCAGCTGGATCAGAGTTTACTACGAAAGAGTGGCTCCTCTGCTGAATTATGTGAGCACATTGCATTGGCAGCCTTGGATCACACAGATCTCAGTGGCATTTTCTTGACCCAGGAATCATGGCTGGGCTTTAAGCTTTGCAAGCATATATATTTCCTAAATCTTCTCTGCCATTAATTTTGGGTTGTAGTATATCTTCTTTGCTCGGTGCAGGATTTGGTGTCCTTAAATCATGCTCTGCATGAAGAGAAGAGGAACCTGCCAGGTAAGGTGAGCTCAGTGGTGCTCACAGGGGGCTGAGCTGCCTTAAAAAGGCAGCACAGGAATGACAGGGTAGCTAAAGATGCTCTCAAAACTCCAGCCTGCATTGACAACTAGCAACTTGTTCCTCCAGCCAAGCTCTCAGGAGCAGAATTCAGATGAGAATCTGTAGTGTGGTTACCACACCCCACCAAAAACCAGAAGGGACAAACCAAGATTTCAACTCTGACAGCACAAAAAGAGTGTTGAGACTCTCAGACCAAATGAGGGTGCATTTATTTTATCATCTGAACCACTCAAGGTTATTCTGGCTGCCTGCCTACCTGCCAAAACTTGGAGAAGAAATCACACTGTGATAGGATCCTGGAGGGAAATAAATAAAATCCCTCTGGCTATTAGAATATTTGGCATTAGCCCTGTAGGAAAAAAAAAAAAAAATCATTAATTTTCTAACCAATAAATTGTATGAACAGTGTGAGCCCTGGATAGCTGTGGTGGGAGAGATTAAGATTCAGGTTAGTGCTGTCTTTCATGCAGACTAGGGATTTTTACTGCACTTTTTCACATCACAGACAAATGCCCCAAGCACCAGCCAAAAGATCTTTCAAAGTGGGTGATCAGCAATTCTTTTCCCGATGCAGGAAACTGCTTCTGCAGCTTCTGTAAGAACAGGTGGATACATTACCTGACAAAATTAATTTTGACAAAGTAAAAATTTGTCTACATATAATGATTTAACGAGGAAACTCCTGGCTTCCTCCAGGAACTTGTCTTTTTATATCGACTTGATGAAAAATCTGATGTCTACAGGAAAAGTGAACTCTGCTGCCTGTCTCGTTTCAGATCTAAGCCACAATTCTGCAAGCACAGCATAAGGGGTTGTATATGTTTTCAGTGAAAAAAAATCAAGAAAAATACTTACATTTTGGAAAATATGAAAGAAGTGGAACAAAGTCCATAATCTGAGTGAATCTGTAAACACCAGCAGACAATGTTCAACATCATTAATTGACAACTGCACCACTAGATTAGATGAACTCTTAAGAGAAGCAGGGAATGATGCTGCAGGACACAATGAATGGATTATCAGTCCAAAAGGACTTCTCACTGGTACAACACTGGTACAGAGCCAAAGTGATAGTGGAAGCACTGAATCCTTGAAGGCTTTTTAGGGGTTTTAAGAGCTCATGTCTGAGTATGTTTTAATGAACAACTAAGAATTCTGCATACAAGTAAATAAATTGGAAAGAAACTCAAGTTGGCCATGGGGTGAAAATTCTTGGTCCCAGTGGCAGCACATCTATTGATACAATTAGTGATCTAATGTGTGGAAATTTATTATCCTCATTAATGCCCAGTGACTCAGTTGAAACAGCTTATTGATGACTTCCAGAGTCAAATATCAGAAACAGGGAAATGAAGGAGTCACACCCCTCAGTTCCCTGTGCTATGGAAGTCCGGTTTTAATTTAGGACAGACTGAAAGGGAAAGGGTGTAGATTCATGGCTTTGGATCACATCAGAACATCTTCCCAACTCTCTATAACTGAGGCTCCCAGCTCAACAGCAGTGCCCCATTTAGGCATGCTCTGGCCCCCATGATGGCTCTCAGCCAGGTCTAGCTGCTTCATAGCTCAGGTAGGGCAAAATGTTCCAATCCCTGGAAGTGTCCAAGGCCAGGCTGGATGGGGCTTGGAGCAGCCTGGGATAGTGGAAGGTGTCCCTGCCAGGACAGGAGTTGGAACTGGATGAGCTTTAAGGTCCTTTCCAACCCAAACCATTCTGTGATTCTGGGATCACTGCAGTTTGCATCATCCCAGCAGGGTCAGTGCAGAAAACCATGCAGAGCTCATTCAGGGGCTGTGGTTTGTTCTTCAGAGACAGCACAAGCTTTCTTTAATTGAGCCTGTGTTTATAGGCTACCTGAACTGCCTCTGTAAATATATAAAGTAGGGAATCTGATTATGACACAACACTTCTGCTCAAAACTGAATGGACATTCTTATCACCAATCCTCCCTCTGAAAAGACTTTGTCAGCTGGGCTGCATACAAAGCTCTGTATTGTAAAAAACGGTACATCATTGTGCTTTATTGATTTTTATGGCCTTCCTGGTAGCAAAATGAAGTCATTTCCAATCTTGGCTGTGTTCAGATGATGTTTGCATTGGCCCACTTTGTTTTTATGCAGACTGTGTGTAAAGAAAGCATAAACTTCTTTGGAAAAGCTGTAAAGTGAAGACTCAAACTGCATCTCTGGGGGGAGGGGAGAGAAGGGAGGGCAGGGTGATCTATCCCAACCAATTAGGAATACCCTGCAAATTAGGCAGACATCAGTTGCACAACTTCACCCATCCTCCCCAGCCATGCCCCTGGATAAAAGAGAGAACCACAATGGTAGTTAAAACAATTATCATCCAGTGGAGCTTGATTCTAAACTGCTCTGCTAGGAAGTGGCAAGGAGCATTCAGCTCCTGACGCAGCAAGCAATCGCTTTTTCTTCCCCTTGGGGAGAGAAGCTCCTGGCTTTTTAAGCAATTCTGTACCTCTGAACTAGTCCTTGCAGGGCTTTGGGGTAGCATGCCAGTGGCACTGCATCCCATTATCATCATTGCATGTCACTGGAGGCAACGATGGGAGAGAGATGCAGAGAGGGCTGGGAATGAGAGGAGACATTAATAACAGTGCACTGCTCTGTGCTGACAAAAGCGGGAGAAAGTATAGTGAGGAGAGGAGAAGGAAGGAGGAGAGGTGGGAACAAAAGGCATAAAAATGAACTAATATAGGATAGAAGCACTTATGCAATAACCTTGGGTAGAGAAGTAGTAGTAGGTAATAACAGGTGTAATGGCAGGTTCAGTTTCTATCATTTCTTGTTTGTCAAATCACCTAGGATCAGTAAAAAATTATCTGTGTGTCTCAAAGACAGAGAAATTAAAAGCTGAGCTTCCAGAAGTTCCTAAGTAAATGAGAATTCTGTCCCAGTGTTAAGGGGAAGTAAAAATGCACACCATAAAAAGCACAAATGCTGCATCTTTGCTGACCCATTGAATCCTGCTAAAATTCCTTGGGTTCTTGGCTTCCTTAACCTTCCAAGGGCTTCCAGTCTAGAAGGGGTCCAAGAGAGTCAGAGAGGGATTTTTAGCAAGGACACATAGTATCAGGACAAGAGAATGTCCTTAAGCTGCAAGAGGGAGATTTAAATTGGATATTAGAAATAAATTCTTCCCTGTGAGAGTGGTGAGGCCCTAGCACAGGATGACAGTGGAGCCGTGGCTGCTCTATCCCTGGAAGTGTCCCAAGCCAGGTTGGATGGGACTTGGAACAACCTGGGATAGTGGAAGGCATCCCTGCCCACGGCAGGGGCTGGAATGAGATGGTCTATAGGGCCCCTTCCAACCCAAACCATTCCATGATTCTATTCTAGGCCATCTGGCCCAGTCTAACTGTACCCACCCTTGCTACAGATAACCTTCTAAATTTGACCTCATAAACTGTAGGCTGACTCCCCATCAACTGCCCTTGCTGATACTATCTCCAGGTGATCACCTTCTTCAAGAAAGACTTCAATGTTAATAAACCGGGCAAAAAAAGATCACCTAATAAATATCCAGAATTTCTGGCTGCATCCCAGATTTCTTTTCCACTAAATCTTCCACCTTTTGTCAATTTACTGCAACTACACAGCCAAAAGTTGTAAGGTTTCTGCAGAATTCTTCAAAAATCCAAGTAAAAAAAAAAAACAGAAACATGGAATGAGGTTGACTTTCCACCACTTTCAAGATCATCTTCCTCATACAGCTTTTATTCTCAGAAAAGAAAGTGAAACTACTAAAATGCAAGTCATGTGATCAGTTTTAGCTGTTTTTAGACATAATTTGCACCCTTAACCAGTTTCTCTTCTTTGACTCGATGGAAATCTAAGAAGTCATCCTGGATACCCACAGTTGTATCATAAACTCCCAGTCTCACTCTGATGGTTCTCACTTTGACATTCAACCCTCCAGGACTTTGCTGTTCCATGTCACACAAGGATTGCCTTATTTCCAAATCTTTGTTCTCATCATCAGCCTCTACATATAAATTTGATTCCTTCCCACCAGCCAGTTCCAATTATCTCCCAATTATAGGCAGCTCTTAGATATTTTAAATCAAAGGGGACCATGAGGATGATTAGTCTAATTTCTGTCATTGCAAAGAAAGTAAATGTCATCCATTTTGTCCAGTTTTGAGTTTCATTAACTGCCCTTTCAGTTTGGACAGTGTCAATTTAGTAGTGGCTGCTACCCAAACTGAACATCAGGTCTGCTTTCCTTTCTGGATATAAATCTGTTTCTGGATCTAAATGGTCCATTATTCCATCTCCAGACATCTTGCATTCCCAGAGTGGACAAAAATGTAAAATATAGAAAACAGGCAATTTCTGGTTGGAAGATGGGATCCTTAAAGAATCTTGATGTTGCAACAATAGCATGTTCAGCCTTTTTAAAAGGCTGTTGAAATGCAAGTGTTCATGGACATGGACATGAGCCTTGCACTCCTTGCTAGGTAAGATACAAGATATAACCATTTTGTTTACTGCAGGGTCCTGTCTGCACTCTTTTCCATGGATGTATCCTTGCAGAATAAAATGCTCCCTGCAAACTCCTTGGAAAGCAGAAAGCAATGGCTATAATGTTGTGGTGGGGTTTGTTTTGGTTTTTTTTGTTTGTTTGTTTGGTTGGTTGGTTTTGTGTTGTTGTTTTGTTTTTGTTTTTTTGTGAGTTGTGTGTGGGGTTTTTGTTTGGTTTTTTTTTGTTTTCTGGTGTTGTTTTGTTTTGTTTTGTTGTTGTTGTGGTGGTGGTTTTTTGTTTGTTTGGGTTTGCCTGTTTGTTTGTTTGTTTGTTTGTTTTTGTTTGTTTGTTTGTTTGTTTGTGTCCCATTCATATTCTTATGAAATATGGGAGCAAGGCTTCCCTCTTTGGTCTCCACAGCTTCCTGAGGTGGGGAAGTGGAGAGGTCAGTGCTGATCTTTGCTGTGTGGTGTACAGTGATAAGACACACATGAATGGTTCAAAGCTGTGCCAGGAGAGGTTTAGATTGAACACTGGGAGCTTTTTCATGGCCAAGAGGCTGCTCAGACTCAGGAACAGTTGTGAGTTGTGAGTCCAGGATAAAAAGGCAGAGAATGGCCACCTCTAACTCTTTCCCAGGTCTTTATAAGCATAAATCGTCCAGTAATGAGATGACACCTCTATTATATATACTTCTAACACAATGACCAAAAAACAAAGACCTTTTCACCCAGTAAGAAAAAAAACACCCAAAACCATGAGGAGGAAGGTGAAGAAGGACTTAGACAATGTCTTAAATCCTTCACACTGCTTCACATATACTACTATATACTAAAACATTAAAATCCAAGTTTCTAGGGTTCCAACAGCTTTCTAGAGAGGGGTTTGATGTCCAAGGCCTGCCAGCATTTAAGAAACATTTGGAGAGTGCCTTAACAATGTGTCCTGGTCAGCTTTGAACTGGCCAGGCAGGTGGAACAGATGATCATTGTAGATCCCTTCCAACTGAAATAGTTCTATTCTATTCTATTCTATTCTATTCTATTCTATTCTATTCTATTCTATTCTATTCTATTCTATTCTATTCTATTCTATTCTATTCTATTCTAACCTGGAGCTTTTGTTTTCAAATATGGACTACAGCAGACCTGGAAAAAATTGTGAGAATTAGTAGCACGCCTTTTTTTCTTTTTCTCCATGACAGATTTTGGCCAGCACAGACACTTTTTGGTGCCTTTCATGAACTAAAACCTCAAAGCAGAGTCACTGGGACAGCTCCATGTAGGCCAGAGCCAGCAATCAGCTCAAGCCAAAATAAACACACTAAAAAGCTTAGGGAAAAACAAGGAGAAAAATCCACCCTGAATTTATTCCTGCCACGACAATTTAAAGCATGGATAAGGTCTTATTACCCAAAATCAGGATTAAATCAGGATTACACCAGCACCCAGAAGGTGTTGGGTTACTTGGGATCATTTAAGGCCTCTGCTGACTTTGTCATTGCCTCCCCCAAACTGTCCTTAGCCCAAGAGCAGACTCAGCTCAGGAGAGATATCTGATCTCCAGAACAAATTCCATGCACATGCCTGAGCAGAAATTTAGGGAAGCTTCTCAAGAATATTTTTTCCATCATTATCATCAGTAGCTTTTCCTTATGGATGTTTTCAATAAATAAATGTTTGGTGTGGGTACACTTAGAACAGGGAGGAAGGAAGGGTAGGGGGAGGGTTATGTTCTCATTTCTTGGCAGATATAAAAACCCACCAACTATTCATATTTACTTGTGTTTGGAATAAATAAAAAACAAACAAACATCACAATGCACCCAAAGGCTTTGCATAGCTGGAAGCTTTATTGATTCATATACCACCCACGTAATCTGCCAAAATGCACTACACTTTTTATTTTTAAAATATTTTTTTTTATATCTTCTTCACAGGAAAGTCTGGCCCTCCAAGCTCATTTATTCAAGGGAAAAGAATTAAATAAATCCTTTAAAGATTACTAAGCCTACTCTGGGAAAGGCTTTTGGTTGTGGCTCAAAGGAAATGCATTCTCCTGTCCTGTGGGAGTTGCATGAATTGTTGGGAACATCATGCCCAGCCCACGGAAAAGAAATGACTTCTGTCTGTCATAGCTGTGAGCAAACTAAGGTTGTTAGAGAAGAGTTCCTAGCAAGGGAAAAGTTCATATCAGGTCACTACTTTTCAGTATAGTCCCTGGAAATCATGTCATCCCCTAATGCCAACAGTTATATGGAAAATGAAGCCTGGTCTTTTGAAAAATTGCTCTGACTTCTGTTTTGAGTGGGAACAGGAAGAGGAAAGATCCCTCCAGATGTGTTGTGTGACAGCATGGAGCCTTCAGGGGGTCTCAGTGGGATTGGTGGAAGTGGGATTAAGTATGTGAAGTTGCAGGACTTGTGCTCTTTCTGCTCAAACCAAATGTGATTTTCTGGTGTGGTCAAGTCAAGTGTGGTATTAGCTAAGTTCAAAGTGTCCTCCCAAATCTTGGGATTGCTCTATTCCTGGGGAAAATTGGCACAAAAGAGTTTTCATGTATATAATTTTTTGTTTATTTTTCCAAAAATGGATGGATGCATCTAGAAAACATGGATAGATGCATCAAGACTGTTTTCTAGGAACAATCCTTAGTGCTGGGTCATGAACAGCATCTGAGAGATGTTTCACAAGCTGATTTTGTTGAACATGAAAAAACCCCATGCCATGCCACCCAAGCATTTAGGAATAGTGCAATTTTATTCCAGTTCCAGCACTTCCATAGGGCAGAATAGACAATATTGGAGGGATTTGTCTCATTTTTTGATGCCCTACTCCTTCAAGACTTCAAGGCCAAGCTGGAAAGGACTTGGAGCAACCTGGAATAGCGGAAGGTGCCCCCACCCATGGCAGGAAGTTGGAATGAGATGATTTTTATTGTCCTTTCAAACCCAAACCAATCTGTGATTCTGTGTTTCTACAGCTCTGCTGAAAGCTGAATTCTTTTTCCTTTTCCCACACACAGGAATAATGTGCTAGCTGGTGAGAATCACCAGGAACTTTGGTTCATTTTCCTGCATGAAAAAGTTAAGACAAAAGTAGAAAAAAACCAAGATTGTGCAAATCCAAGCCCTGTGTAATAAACAGAAGATCATCCCTCAGAGTGGCTAAATTAGCTCGTCAATAAGATGCTTGAAGGGCAAGATTTCATACTTGCAGACCGTTGCCAGGAAAATATAAAAGGCAACAAGGCATTTATGGAATTGTATATTTCTTGGATGGCAGTTTAAAAATTAGACTTAATTGAAGGCTAAAAAGAAAGCATTTTCATTGTTGGGAATGAAGGGTTTAAAAAAGAATTAAAGAAATTTTCAACTTGGGTGTAGGGCATAATTACAAAAACATTAAAGCAAATAATTGGTAGCACTGTAATTTTTTCCTCCCCAGGTAACTACCATATGTATTACACAGTGAATCATTGACTCTGTCCCTCCTATCATTAATTACTGTGATGCATAAATAATTGGAAAATTATATGTTCCAAAAATGATTTAGTAATACATTTTATGCATCTAATAAGCACAGGCTTTTAATCATCACTAGACATGTTATGATAAATTTTGCTCTCCCTCTCAACTCTTCTGTTATCTCTCATTTATACAGCTGCCATCTCCCTGCATGCAAATACCACTAAGCCACTTGACATCACCTACTTCCCAGTGGATGCCTTTTACTGGACTTTACTCTCCTCAACATTTTTGGTGTTGATATTTTAGCTTGAAATTCATTTGTGGGTATCCTTAGCCACACAGAAACACAAAATATTTATTCCCAAACCATAAACTATTGTTTAATATAAATGGAAATATCTTAATTTGTTTTTTCCCCATCCATTTAAAACAGTCTGTACCTTTTGTCTTGCACAGCAGGGATATTTCAAATCTGCTGCTGTGGATTGAACAGAAATAACTTAAAATCTACTCTTTTTAATTAGAAACAGTAAAACATATTTTAACATGTGCTGATCATCATGGTATGAGTTATTTCTTTTCTTCAGGTTTAACACATTATGTTTGACACTCCATCATCAAGTTGTATGACTCAACACCTTAAGGAACAACTCAGCCTGGAAAAGCACAAGAACCACTGATATGTCAAGATGTTATTTCAAGTTCAACCCAAGCAACACAACCTGTCAAAACTGTTCAAATTAAATTTGCCACTCTGTAGCTAATCATTCATGCTTACTTTTAGTGCTGTTTATGGCTGTATTGCTCACAGAACCTGCAGCTCTTGCACACAACACAGAAATTGGGGTTTGTGACTGGCTAAGTGAAGGTGATAATGAAATGGATTGGTTCATTGAACTGTCTTCAAATAAGTACAGAGTTCATGGAAATTTCATAAAATCATATTATGTCCAGAGTTTTATCCAATTGTATTTCAGATGGACACAAAACATTAAACTACACAAACTGTTAAAAAAAATTATTTCTATGTCAAGAAAGACACAGTAGGCTCTGTCTGTGGAGAGCCTACAGCTATGCTCTTGAACCTTCTACCTCTTCTTCTTCATGTAAATGAATAAAAATTATCATTTCCCATTTATTCATAGCTGCTGTTGGACAATTGAAGGCTGTCTCAAGCTCCAAAGATCTATAGATGTAAGAATATTGATAATAGCTCCAGCCTGGGTTTCTGCATAGTTCAGGCTGAGGCAGCACAAGGAGGAACCAAACACAAGACATGGTTTTTATTGATTCACTGACCATGAAAGTTATTGGGGACATGTGAGACCATTTCAAATCAATCTGTGTCTGTGAGGCTGAAGGGGTTAAAAATATTGGATCAGATTTGGTAACAAAACCGAGAGGGGATTCAGTCTATCCCAGCCTATGAAATAGAATGGTTTGGGTTGGAAGGGACCATCCAATCCCAACCCTCTGCCATGGTCAGGGACACCTTCCACTACCCCAGGCTGATCCAAGCCCTGTCCAGCCTGGCCTTGGACACTTCCAGGGACCCAGGGGCAGCCACAGCTTCTCTGGGCACCCTGTGCCAGGGCCTCCCCACCATCACAGGGAAGAATTCCTTCCCAATATCTAATCTAAACCTGCCCTCGTCAAGCTTAAACACCACATCTCACACTTCATGTATCTAAGGGGTTACTGCCACCTTGGTATCTCCTGCAAGCCAGAGACTGGCTGAGAGAGAGTCTTTTCTCCTAAATGATCACCTGGTTGTAAAGTACCGTTCTGAATTCCTGCTAATTAACTTGTTCCTGTTCTGAGGGGAGATGCCACATCTGCAATCTCAGCTCCACCTCTTTGGAAATCTTCACAGGCTTCAAGCAGCCCCTTTTGATTCAGCCAAAGTGCTTCTGCTGCCCTTGGGTGAGGGGCTGGTGGAGGACAAGTGCTAGAGGCTCCAGCAGGGATTCAAGGAAAGCTTTTGTATAAAATAACATGTCCTGATCTTATGGAAGTAACTCATAGATGAAAATCTGGATTGCTTTTGGGAGGAAAGGCTCAGCCATTGAAGTCAATGAGACAAACCAGTGCCAAGAGTCCCTGTAGTTTTCCTGCAGAAAATGTGTGCAAGGAAAGGAGTCTGAAGTTGTCTTTTCAATTTTGTTGTGACTCAAACCATGATAGAAAACACTGTAGGAATTCAGGGGTTTTTTTCACAGTGAAATGCATCAACATTTGAAATAATCTCTGGCAAAAACATGACATAAGAAAGTTTGATTTAACCATAATTACATCCACCCTCCCATCATTGAAAACAGCCTTGAAAACAGGCTCTGTGGATGTGTGGAGCATTGAAGGTGGAGTTGGAGAACTAAAATCCCTTCCCTGGATCCCCCACACAACACCCTGCTTGGCTCTCAGGTGCAAGTCCCTCAGAGCAGCTTGTATCCCATGTGAAAGAGGTGCAGGGTCTGTGACAACATCCCCTCCCTCCCATCTCCTCACAGGAGTCTGGTGTGATGAGCAGGTACAGCAGGTGTTTGATGGTCTTGTCTCACTTAAGTTCTGTGAGTTTAAAATAGATTTATTTTTGCTTTCAATATGCATTGCTGTTGAACTTCCATGGCAGGGGGTGAAACTGGATAATCCTTAGGAGCTCTTGCAACCCAACTCATCCCACATTTCTGTGATTCCACGGAAGAATTCAAGAGCCCATGCCCATGCTCTGCCACTGCTTATTTTACTATTCCAGAGTGCAGTGGACTGGAATCTCAATAGAAGGGAATAGCAGGAGGGAATACCAGCTCAGTGATATTTTTGGTTTTATTCCAGGTTTGGAAAGGTTAATATGCCTACTGGATACCACCTACCACCACAGGGAAATAGTAAGGAAGGAGAAAAATGGTCTACAATACAGGTGTTCTCATGTCCTTAATAGCAGTAAAATAGGTTGGAAAATTGCTCCCAGATAGGTGGGAGAAAACATCTTATCACCAGAGACTTGAAGAGCCCAGACTTATCAAAAAGAAAATGAAGACACAGCAGCACTACTTTTTCAGGGAGAAACTACCCTGAACTAACAGGCTGTTTAATCAGGCAGGTAAAGGCATAACAAAATCCAATGGCTGAAAGCTGGAAGCAGAGAAATTCGAATGAAGAATTAGACACACATTTTAAACTGTGAGGCCAATGGGGAGCTGGAGCACATTTCCAGGGCAAAGGATGGCGTTTCCAATATTCAGTGCCTCCAGATCAGGTGTAGATAACCTTCAGGAACTTTAATCAAGACACTAAACTGAGAACAGAGGAAAATGCTAACGCCTTTCCAAGGGTTTTCATGTAATGAGAGTGGATTAGAAAATGCATCTTCATGGCATGAAGAACTGTGAATTTTTCATTCTTATCCCAGTGGGATCCAAATATGAAAGTGGGCTTCAGCAGCCTTGGTGAGATAGGTAGGACAGAGAAAAGGCAGGAGGAACTCAGGGAAAAGGAAAAGAGAAACCAACTAGGGTCACAGGCACAGGCTTTAATCAAAGAATTAGAGTGTCCCTTTCTTCCATGGCTGCATCCTTGTAGTCTCCTTGGCAAAACACTTGGAGGAGAAGATGCTGGTGAACATCTTCATAAACTAAACAGCTCCAAGAAATATTCCTAAATATGAAAACTTAATAATCTGTATCATTGAACTATGTGAATGGGAAGTTATTTGTCTTTATGCCATTTGCTCCCACTCAATCCATTTGAAAACGAGAAAAACCCAAGATCCCCTGCCAGTAGGCCCTGCAGATGCAGCCTCCTTGTGACCAAGGAGCTGAGGGAACTCAAGAGCATGGATTCATCCTGTGCCAGCTGGCCCTGGCAATGGGGAATTAGTTTAGTCATGTTGAATTTACTGGTATGGGCATAACTGTTGTTTCCCTAAGCCAGGCTGGTTATTCAAGGGGATACAAACTGGTGTGAGTTAACTTGCAGTAGACCTCACAGTACTAAGAGAAAGATAGAGGATGAAAAATAAGGTCTAGGGATTTAGCTTTTGCTTAGTATTTCCCCTAGAGCTCTGGAGATAGTAGTTATGCTGTAGTTTTTTTTTTTTTTTATTTTTTTTTTTCCTGTGGATGAACTGAAACAGGAATGTCCCACTTTTTCCACCTGGAAAAGAAAAGTGTAAATGTTGTGAGACCTTTTCCCAATGTGACACCATAGTGAAACCAAGGAGGAAACCCAAGATTCATTTCTTACAAGTCAGGTGTTCCCTTACTCATCTGTGCTCATCCATGTGAGGGAGGGAGGTGATCCACAGGGACTGTTCATGGGAGGTAGGGCCATATTACTGAACTTTCCCTTTGAGAGACTTTCTGCTCTCTTCTCTCCCTTCCCCAAATCAAATCCATTTACTCCTTTCAGGCAGGGATAGAGTCTCCAGTGTCACATTAGACAGAGTTTTCATTGACCAGCAGCCAATATATGAAGCCAGTATATATTGTTTCAATGAGTCTGTCTAAATGACCTCAAGGAATGGATTTCAGGTCATATCATGGACTGGCACTATCCAAACAAGACAGATCAAGACAAGGTTTTTGGTGTGTCAGATGTGGTTTTAATTTAGATTGAGACATGACAACTTGTCAAAGGAATGTCATCAAACATTAGTGTTTCTTTTCTTGATAATACAATATTGTGTGTTTCTATCAGAGGGCTTGTAGAGAACAAGAACCGACCCCCAACTTTATCTTGAGCCTTTGTTGCAGAGAATGCAAAAATGTTCCTTCTAGTGCTCAGAGTAAGACTGACATACTTGCAATAAATATGAAAATGTCCCATTGTATTTTTGGGTAGAAAACAAAATATTGATGACTTATTTTTCACCTTTGACCTACAGATATTTGAAGTCAAACTTCCCACATTGTTGTAGAATTAGGGAGCCGTGAAGTTGCCCACCATGACATAATTCTTACTCTCTCTTGTGTAAGACTTGAAAACAGTAGTTCAACATTTATGATATTCAAAGAAAGAATTGCACATTGGAAAATTTTTTCCACTTCCTAAAGAATTAGGTGTTTAATACAAATTCACTGCAAACCCCAAACAAGTAGCTATTTAGTGCTCCCTCTCAGATGAGATTATGAGCACCATTTTGCTGAGCTATCACAGTGTAACTGTTAAAAAGAAACTCCTTCTCCATAACAGCACACAGGCTAATTTGAATCATGACCATTCCAAGCTGACTTTCCCCCTGACCATGAGAGAAGGGCTGCAAGAGGCTCAAGAGAGGGACTTTTCACAAGGGCATGTTATGATAGTTCAAGGGGTAGCAGCCTCAAACTCTCAGAGGGCAGGGTTAGGTTAAATCTTAGGAAAAAATTCTTTACTCAGAGGGTGGTGAGGCCTTGGCACAGGTTGCCCAGAGAAGCTGTGGCTGCCCAATCCCTGGAAGTGTCCAAGGCCACGTTGGACAGGGCTTGGATCAACCTGGGATCGTGGAAGGTGTCCCTGCCCATGGCAGGGGTGTGGGATGAGATGGTTTTTAAGGTCCCTTCCAAAGCATTCTGTGATTCTGTGATTCTATGATCCCGTGGTACAATTGTCTCAGATAAACCACTCTCTGAGCTGCTTTACAGAGTTTTCCTCCCACCTCAGAAAACTGCTGCTTCTAGCTCACACTTTGGAGAATATTTTTTTTTTATCTCTGGTGTTCACCAATTTGATCCTCAAAGGCTGGCACAGTCTTTCCTAATTTAAAGAAAATAAAAGAGGAGGTTATAGGCTTTGGAGAACTGTTGTGGTGATCCAAGCTGTGGCTGTGACAACACTGGGCTTGGCATCTGCTCCTCTTTTTGGAGCAGCAACTCAACCATCATCTGCAATCTCATGTGTCCCACCACGAGACCTGTGTCCACGTCTCTTCCAAAATTTTATATCAACTGCTTGACATTCGTCCTGTGATCTTTTGTCCCTTTATATGACCTGGCACAACAGATGCATTTTCTCACTGACAAATCCCCTGGATCCTTAAAGAGGATAATTGAGAAGTCCCACTTACCAGCAATGCTCTACATCCCACACCTCTTGCTTAAACTGACACATTCATTTGTATGTTTATCCAAAAAAACTTGTAGCAGGAGCTAAAGTGATTGACCCTTTCCTT
The DNA here is from genome assembly GCA_013400215.1 of Cisticola juncidis. Lineage (NCBI taxonomy): Eukaryota > Metazoa > Chordata > Aves > Passeriformes > Cisticolidae > Cisticola > Cisticola juncidis. Next base: position 81,316 of record VXBR01001474.1, read on the forward strand.
AAAATCTTAGCCTGCAGCAGCACAGAATCAGAGAATTATTTAGGCAGGAAAAGAGCTGCAAGATAATTAAATCCAACAATTTACCTATCACTGCCATGTCCACCACTATATGAGATTCCATAGCAAGTTCTTTCCATAATAATACTTCTCTAAAAATTGAAGAAGTCTCTGAAGTGACTCAAAACTTTGAGAGATTGGTATTTTCTTAAAAAAAAAAAAATCTTGAATGGAGAAACAGTTATGAGAAACCAGGAGAAGGAAGGAAGTCAAGGGACTGAAAGGAGTCAGTGTCAAGACAAGAGTCATGAGTTTCTGGGACTTGATGGTTATTGCTGAGTTAAGGACATATTTACCTTTTCCTTCTTCCTGTTGCAGTGAACCTAGTTTAATCATGTTTATTGGGAATCTTCCAAAAATTATTTATGAGATGTGGACTAACAGACTCAGTAGCATTTGCATGCAGCCAGGTGGGTGAGCCTGATTCCACTTTCCCCAGCTGAGGACTCCTCATCCCTGACCTCTTCCCTTCCCTACCCCATCCCACCTTCCCTGCATCACATCTTTGTGCATGAACAAAAATCAACCCCACTTTGCCATCAACTCACCTGTGAATGAGAAAATTGGGATGTTTCCCTTCATCATTTTAGGTACAGGTTAAATGAAAAATTTATTTCTGACCACAGGCCAGGGCTGCAGCCTCTCAGGTGGGAGAAACCAGCCACTAATTTGAATTTGTCAGAGCAGAGCTGTCTGGTCGCTTTTATAGCTGGGGAGGACAAAGTAATGATTTTTTTACTTTTCTTTTGCTATAAGCAGGCAAATATATTAAATAAAATTGGGTTTCTCAAACAGTGCCTATGAATGAGTTTTTCTGTGCTGTTACAGGAGCTGGAATTGTCAAGCATTAATTCAGAGCTAATATTTTGAGGCAGAAGGTTTTTCAAACTGAGCTGTATTGCTTGAAGGTCAAACTTAGCCCCTTGAGATTTAATTTCTTTTTCTTTTTCTATTTTTCCTTTATATTTTTCTTTTTCTTTTTCTATTTTTCCTTTATATTTTTCTTTTTCTTTTTCTATTTTTCCTTTATATTTTTCTTTTTCTTTTTCTATTTTTCCTTTATATTTTTCTTTTTCTTTTTCTATTTTTCCTTTATATTTTTCTTTTTCTTTTTCTATTTTTCCTTTATCTTCTTTTCTTTCTCCTCTTCCCTGCTTTTTAAAATTCCCTCTAAATTTCCAAAAATTGTGTGGATGTGGTACTTGGAGACATAGTTCAGTGTGGGCTTGGCAGTGCTGGGTTAATGACTGGACTTGAAAGATCTTTGAGGGTTTTTCCAACCTTAATGATTCTATGATTCTTTCTTTTAAAAGGACCATAAATTCTTTAACACCCACAGACCGACACGCCTTAAAAATGTCTTTGTTTTTATCATTTATGTTGATTAAAACTGTAAGGATGGGATGAATAAATATATGTGGCATTTTGAAGAAAAAGATGAAAAAATATTCCAAAAGGTCAGTGGAAATTTTCAACAATTTCCAGCAGTTTTGGAAGTGGGGGAGTTTTTATTTTGTTTTTTTGCCCCCAGCTCAGTTCACCATCTCTTTTTTGAACTGTAACTATAAGAAGTTTCAAAAGCCATAATACAGAAGCTCAGATAGAACATGGTAGAAGCTAGACTACAAACCTTTCCCAACACCTTCATGGAAAAATCCAGTTTGGTGAACCTTGCATGCCTGTAAGCCATCCTCACCTATGAACCACAGCACTGAAGAAGAAGAAACACAACATTTAAAAAAACCCAACAAAAATCCCACAAAAAATTCCAAACCAATCAGCCAACAAAATATCCATTTTTTTTTCTGTTTTTTTAAATCATCTTAAAATATCTTTTTTCCTTAGGTATTGGTCACTATGTTGAAGCTGATTATACTGATGAACTTCAGCATTTGCTTAACTTGAATAACATGAGAAGTTTCACTGGTAGGTCACAAAGTCAACACTTGTGAGAAGAAGTAACCTTCTGGACAGAGACTATTTCTAGCAAGGGCAAATCTAATTCTGATAGAAAGGAAGAGGCAATTTTACAGCAACAAAAAAGTGAGATGGAGAAATTGAACTTTGGTCTAAGATGCTGTTTTATGTGACCACTCTAAGATGTGAGGCTGTGGTGAAACACTTCAAAGAAAATAAAAATCAAATGAAGATATAAAATCTTCAAATATCCAGGAAACTCTTCTTTGCTTTCTGAGAACGAGTGATTAAAATATTTGACTAAATGATTTATGTGATTTTCTTTGATATGGCAACATTGTGCCTTTACTGCTTGAATTCTTGTCATGCAAGAGAGTCTGAAGGATATATTAGTTAAACTTTGTAAAGATAAAAGCTCTCTGTAAGTTTGATTAATACACTTTTGATTTGAGGAAATACACATTCCTTCCTCTGCTGTTGTCTATTCTGATTCTTGTTTTAAATCTCTTTAGAAAAATCAAAATAAAAATTATGATTAAAAGAGAGGTTTAAGGGTGATTTATCTGTTACGGTGAGAGTTTATCTAATTCGTTTTTGGATGATCACTAAATATATATTTGTTTTTTGAAATGGACTGTTTATTAATGTGATAATTATTTTTTGTCACAATTAGATTCTAGATGGCTAAAATATATATATTAAAATACATGTGCATACTAAATATTTCTTGTTTCAAAGGGTACCAAAAGGAAACAGTTCATATTAAGAAATGTGTCATACAGACTATTTTACCTCCAGTGTTTGTGATTAGGGTTCTATTGCAGTACTGCTTTTAAGCATGACAATTGCATTTCATTGCATTTTCATTGAAGTGACTTTAGTCAATGAGGGGAGAAAGAAAAAAAAAACAACAAAACCAACAAAAAAATCCCCAACAAACCACCAACAAAATAGCCTGATTATATAACAAGAGAAAAATGAAAATAATCAGCTCCATCTCCAGAAAGAAAAAAGGCAGACACAACCTTCTACTGGTATTGCAAGGTTTTATTATTCTTATTTTTAAATAACAAACAAAATAGCAAAACATTTCTTTCTTCATCATAAAGAACTGACTTTGATCCCCAGCACAGTCATTGAGTGGAAAATTGAACTACACTATAATTGCTTTCCCTGTGACCGATAAAGTGGTGTAACAAATTTTGTGTTTGAATGATAAAATCAGCAATTGGCCCCCAGCAATTCCTTCGACCATTCCTCCAAGGACACCAGCGTCCCATCAGGCTCCAGGGCTAGAGCAAAGGCTGAAGAACTGTAAACCTACTCCAAGTTGTTGTTGCTGGAGATTTGCTTTCTCTGATGCTGTTTTTTCTTTTCTTTTTTTTTTCTTTTTTTTTTTTTTTTTTTTTTTTTTTTTTAATAGAATGCTATGTGAAAAGCTTTTATGTATTTATTTGCTTGATTTTAAAACGACTGGGCTAAGTATCTCTAGATCACCTGAAAAAATATATAAATAAAATCAAAGAATCAGATAGAAGCTTATTGTAGCTATATAAACTAAAACTATCCCAAATAAAATACATTTTACTCCAGAGTAAAATCTGGTTAGAGGGAGAAAATTGCTTTCCTCATAAGCACAGATAAGTCCCAGAGCTTGTAGATGCAGAAAACACATAAGAAAAATTTCCTCCCAAGGAAGGGAGGGGGGTTATATTTTAAGGTCATTTTGATGAGGTTTTAAGGTAAGAAGTAAATCTTTATCTCTTAACCACTGAAGCTGCAATTAAAGGAGTTAGGAACAAGTGGAAAATTTAGATGCAAAGAAACATTTATATTTAACTCTATTTATTTTTGAGTTTAATTAAAGAAAAGAAAGTGTGAACTGAGTGTTATTTTAATTTACACTTTAAGCTGATTATAGACTTAGAAACCTCACATTAGTTCCCTATTTTAAAAGTTATTCCTCTTTGTTTACTTTTCTTACACAGCAAATAGAATTTTTAGTGGAAATCTCCAAAGGTGCCTTTAGCTTCTCTCCCAGAAATTCCCAGGAACTCAACCCCTGGTGCTGCTTTCCTGGGTTGTACCCAGCAACCTCTGCAGGACTGGGTGTCCTGGAATTAAAATTAATGAATTTCACTTTTTCCTGGCACAGTCACCCTAATTGACAATCACCCACCCTCTTGCAACTGTGTGAGTAGACGGGAATGAATAAATTATTTCCTTTCTCTCTCCCTCCCTGTTATTCCATGGGTTTTAAAGATATTTTTATACCTCCTACTATTTTTATATCTTCTACTTTACCTATAAATAACAAATGTGCCAGGCTGCTACCTCAGGTGAACTGAAGGTGTGGAGGTGAGTGCTCTGCTGGTGGAAACTGTCCCTGCTTCTCGTTTCCTTGGTGACAACAGAGATGCAATATCCCTTTCCTCATTTGCCTCAGTTTAGGTCATACACTGGATTATTTAGCATTCCAACTGTTAAGATAAAATAATGATCAGGAAGCCACCTTGAGATTAAATGTGAGATGTCTTCACTTTGAAATAAAGAAATGAATGCAAACAATTAATGCAAATTAATGCAAACATTGCACATGACTAATGCCATGTCCTGCTGTCTTTATGTCCCTTGCTGTCATTTCATTGATATGGTTTACAACATGGCATACAGATAGTTTTAACGGTATAACTGGAGGTAGGCAGGAGAGTGGATGGCAATAGGAGAAACATGGGAATCAGCAATCAGGTTCAGGATCTGGACTGATGTGAAAAGAAAAAAAAAAAGGCACAAAAAATTAGAATAATCTGTAACCTTAGTCAGATCATAAATGTGAGCTTTGAAAGGATTAAAATTTAAATTCCAACTATATCCTATAATAGCTAATCAAATAGTTATGGACCAGAGGCATAGGGAACCAAACATATTAATTGTGCAAGTGAAATGCTTCTAGTGTTGGATGATATCCTGACACAGTCTGGGACTTGTCACAGTCCAGGGACCATTCCCAATAGGTATTTTTGATGCAGCCACTCAGTTTTGGGGGTCCAGTTTAATACTATGGACATAGACCATCCTACACCACTGCTCAGTGTGAAAGAGACCTGACACTGTTTAACATATTAATACAGAACTGGTTGTTCCTCACATTTATTAACACAGAAATAATTGTGGTTCCACATCATCTGCACGGGCAGAGTATAAAAGGGAGCCTCCTTCCTTATCTAAAGCAAATCTGCTGGAATTTTGGTTGGCTCCTGCTCTGCTGCACTGGTTTCAGAATGTATTTGGCTGAACATCAAGCCAAAATTTAAGATCTTTGGGGAAAAAAACATTGTTTAAATCAGGTGAATTCACTGATCCAGAGTTAGATATCCACCCATCCAACAGCTGACGAGGAGAAAGGGGTGCTGATCACCACAGAGAGGAGAGGCTGCAGTGATTCTCCATCAGTGGGATCTGGGAGTGGAAGTGTCTTTGGCTCTATGGGGTGGGATTTGTCCCATGGAGCTGTGAGTGCAGGCAGTGGAGCCAAGGCCCTGCTCCTGCTATGCCCTTCCTCCTGTCATGTGTGTGTGCCGGAATGTGGCGCAGCCACAGATCCCTCTGGGATGTCCTATGCTCCTCCTTGGTGCTCATCAGACTGGGCAGAGCTACCAGGGACACTTGGATCCACTCCACACACCCTCTGCCCTGGCTTTCTCCTCATAACAGAAGACAAAATGTTTACCAGCTACTTCTCAAACCTTGTGTCATCAACAAGGAAGGGTTGTAAAACAAGACATTTGTCACCTGGTAGAATCCTTTGAATCACTTAGCTTTCCATGTTGCCATTCCCTTTTCCCACTACTTCATTACAGCCTTCCTCTGACTCAAGGGGCACATCAAAAAGTAGGAAGCATCTCCTGTGGGCCACTGGGCACCACAGCAAACTGAGGAATTATGGAACAGGAGGAGGTCTGTGGCCCCACAACCATAAATGGTTCAAACAGTTGAGATTTTGAAGAAAAATTGCATCACCCTGCCCAGCACACATGGATCAGTAATTCCACATTTTCCTGTTCATAAGGGGAACATAGTGAAGAAATGGCCAATGTAAATCTCTAGTATAAATAGTGACATGCATAATTTATCTAATTATCTGATGATCTTTATCTACTGATTTTGTGAAATCCATAATAAATCCAGCTGCCACTGTGTACTGGTATGCTGGAAACCAATGCCAGCCCTCTAAAGCTGGCCATGTGTGGTTCTCTACAGAAATGCTTGCTCCTCTGAATGGATTTGAAACACGAAATTATGTGGGATCAGCCCAGCTGGGTATCCATGTGGGGAAGCACAGCCTATGGAGAACCACATCCCACGGAAAAGGCTCTTGTATGAACTTTGGAAATCTGAAGTTAAATGGAATATCACAGGTTGGTCCAAGAAGGCTCCTGCTGCTGCTTTCTGAGGTAGGACAGAGAGTCCACCTTTAAGGGTGACAGTGGCATTGGCCCACTGTCTTTTGGGCAAGATGGGTGCAATCTGTGGCAGCCACTTCCATGGCCTGATTCAATTCCTGGCTGCTTTGGGCAGTCCTGATTTGAACTATTGCAAGCAAAATTAGATGGAATCAGAAAACACTGCAGGTGTTAACTTTGCAGAGCAGGCTTGTACAAAAAACACATTGGAGGATTTTATGTATTGATTAAGTGGAGTAATATTAATATATCTTTTGCCTCCAGTCAGTTTCCCTCTCTTCAGAACATCCCCAGTTGGGAACCAAGATATTTTCCTTTATTCCAGCTGAATAATAATGCCATAAACTTTGGTGTTGCTGTTTGACCTGTGCCTCTTCTTCCTCCCGTATTTTATTTTATACTATTTATTTTGTTTTATCTAGCTCTCCAGAGATAACGATTTCAGTGGATTCTTTCCATCCTCCCTCTCACGTGCCCTCCCATCCCACCACTGACACAGCCACTGATGGTAGGCAGCTCTGTCTCCCTTGACCTCGTCAACATCAGAAAGCATTTTCAGATCTCACTCATCTCTGACAGCCTTTGAGCAGAGAAATGAGACAGTCTCCCTGACACAAAGGCTTCTGGCCTGGGGTAAAAAACTCCTTTTGAAACAACAACAACAACAAAAAATTCCCTCCAAACGCTCCACACACCACACAGCTTTTCATTCATCTTGCTCTGCAGCCCCTCTACACCACATTAGTTTTCAGGGTTTACAGATTTTCTGCTTATTGTTGGCTAGCCACCACACCTAAGATACTTTTCTGTTCTGTTCTGCAGTTTTGCAGGAAAGAATGGCACCAGTTTTTACAGAGAGCAATTGCAATGCCTGGCTCTGTGCTGGTGATTTGCCCTGGGGTTGGTTTCAAAGGTTGCTTCTGCACAGAGACTAATATAAACATATCCTGAAGAAGCATGGGAGGTTTTCTGGAGTAGAACATGCAGATTTCTTTTAGATGGAGGAAATGAGGAACTGGAAGGGTTGTGAACTGGTCAAATCTCCTCTTTGCAACCTATTTTTGTTTTGTGAGATCATGAGGAGTACAAGCCTCTTGTAAACATATTAACTCTCCATCACATTAGGACAACACCTACAGTCAAGTTAATGTCCTACTTTCCCACTTTCCACTCACTCTAATGGAAAGCTGCTTGTCTGGATGCAAAATTCATCACTTAGCATTCCAAAATATACCCCTATGAATTTCATTGTTATTGATGCCTGGCTTCACAGAGATGGAAATCACAGGCACACCAGCAGGGAGGGGAAGGCAAGTGAATGTATTAAGTCCCTCAATGCTGGCTGAGATGGGACAGCTCAGTTGTTGATTCCCACAGCCCCCAGTCTCCTGCAATAATGTGGAAGTATTGTTCCATGCTTTTTATCAAAACAGAGGTTTGCTGGGGTTTTGCATCTTGCCATGTTGAAGGGACAGATGTTTCTGCTAGTAATGTGAAAGAATTTCCTTCTATTCTTCTCGATAGTGCTCCATGAAGATTTGTGCTGCTTCTCAGCCCTTCTGCTGAGCTGCCTCTGCTCACAAATACACCCTGGCTTTGCATTTGAAGAGTACAGGCAGTCACCAGCTCCCCAAAGCAGCCCAAATATTTCACAGCAACAGGGCAGCCCCTTGATGTTCCTTCTGTTGCACCAATTGTTTATGACAAGAGCACCGAGGGGAAATACCGCGGTCCTGATTCCTCATGTTCTCGTCGTGTTGGGCTCAGATCTGTTCTGATAAATCCAACAGCACCATTTGACTCCATTCTCAATCCAATCAGACTGCTGGGGAGCAAACCCAGGGGCTGGAGCAAGGGGAGAGCACCTCTGGCGTGGTGAGGCTCAGGGCAGAGCTGAGCTGCAGCTTGAGTGGGTGCAAGGGATGGCCCCAATCCCCAGCTTGTGGTTCCCTTCTCTTCAGGTGCTGCAGGCCTGTCAAATTTGGGTGAACAGGTACAGATAAATGCCCAGGAAGACTCACTCTCCTCAAGAATGTACACATCTTTATGGGAAAAGAAGGAATCCTTGCTGAGGGAAGTCCTAGTCAAAATGAACTCGGAAATTTCTGCCACACATGGGACCAATCAGGCTCCCCTTGCCAATGTTTCTGCTTTTCACCATGGAATAATAAATAATAATTATTACAAAGTCACCCCTGGTATTTTATTTTTTTTCCTCTTTCTCAATCCTCCCATTTATCATAAAGAAAGATTATCCATATTTATGGATCTTGTATTGTTAATGGCAAGTTTGGATTTTGATTCATAAAGCTGGATCAACCTTTATTTCTGGCACTGTTTTCTTGGAACATTAATTAACAAGATTTCGAGATAAGTGCTTGTAAAACAGAAATAAAATAAATAAACACTAGTTCAGCTGAATAGCACAATTTTCATATTTTCAGAACTTTATCTGATAAAGAAATGAAAACTCTGATGGTAAACACTAGGAGACTTTTTTTTGTCTAAAGCAGAAAAATATAATAAAAAGGAGGAGGAAGAAAAAAATTCTGAAAGTTTGAAAGGGACATCTTCTGTTATACCTGGCTTTTGTTAATCAGCAAAGGTATATTTTTTATCTAAAATATGTTTTATTTTACCAACCAATACCTCAAGAAAAATGCAAGGTCTTCTAACAATTCCAAAGATTTAGTTTTAGAACAAACCCTTGGGCATATAAACTCATCTTTATATTTTCATTGACAACTTTCCTCTTCAGTCTGGGTTTCTGATAGCAAAGAAAATTCCAGTGTCCAAACAACCAGAAGTTGCTTGTCAGGTATTTACAACTTCACATTTTCATCATTCCTTGATGAGAAGATTGTTTGCTTGCTTATTTTTCAGTTTTTCTCCTTTTACTGCTTAAAAGAAAGCCAGTGAGTGTTTCAAGTAAAATTTCAGCAGGTATTCAATGTTTTTATTTCCATGGCTTTTCCAAGGATCATTATTTCAGACGAGAACTTCTATATTTTAGTGTTGCTCCAAAGAAGAATGGTAGACATGCTGGATATTCAACTTGAATAAATGAAAATCTTCATTGAACTAAGCCTAATTATATTTTTAGTGAGTGTATTAAAATGGTGTCCCATCTGGAATTCTTACAATCCTAACATCATCTGAAAAATAAATACATAATTAAATAAATATATAAATAAATTGTAGGTGTCTGATACCATGTTCCATTCCTGGAAATGTTCAAGGCCATGCTGGATGGGGTTTGAAGCAGCCTGGTTTACTGGAAGGTGCCTATGGCAGGGGATTGGAATGGGATGATCTTTAAGGTCCTTTCCCATCCAAACCACTCCATGATGTTATGGTTGCCTATGAAAAAATGGCTTTGTGATAGGTGAATCAAATATTTTTGATTGAAGATGTCTAAGGAAGGATTCCCCCCCTCTCCCCACAATCCTCCTTAGGTGATTCTCAATCAACTGATGCAGTTATTATTATTTTGGGCTGCATTAGTAGCTGCTGCTGTTATTTAGAGAGTTAACTCCCTCCCTCAGCAGGAGTCACCTATATGCAAGGTTATCTACCTAAGCCACAGATGACAGCAAACAGCATTAAGCTAGACCTGATTTCCTCTTCATGTTTCTACTTACTGAAGAATTTTTACTCTGAGGGAAAGAAAAAAGGCAAACACACGGTCCTCTTCTAACAGTCCAGGCAAAGAAGCCAATGCAGAACAGCAACTAGGGGATGATTTATTGATCAAACTTCATTCTCTGAGCAGTATTTAGCATCCATGCACTAATAAAAAGAAACAGACAGCTCTGCTGGCTCCTCGAATCCTGGCGCTCGCTGTTAATTCCCCTGAATACATTACCTGAATCAAACACATAAGGCTGCTCTTGGCTTTGTCCCATTTTGAGCCCCAAGGTATGATTTCCATGGACCAGCACTGAAAAATACCTAAATATTTCTCCCTGCTGCCATCTCTCCAGCCACTCCCACCAGCTGAATCACAGTGTCTTGACTGTATTAGGCTCCAGGGGCTAAGCTTGTTTAGTAATAGCCCTGACCTTTTCCTAGTGTTGTCATTCCAAATGACATTTATGGCATAAACAAGCAGTGACACAAAACTGACAGACCAAGTTGCTATCTGAGAGAAGAATCAGAAAATAGAAAGCCTTGAAAAATTGCTATGTAAATTAAAAACAAAACAAAATCTCCCTTCAGCTTCCAAACATTCCTCCTTTAAGTTGAAAAAATTGGTTTACTGTTTGATAAAGCTTTTACATCCCTTATTATCCACAAAGTGAGATTATTTTGATTCTGAAATTAGGTTTTAATAACTCTGTTTGTTGGAAGGAATTTTTCAGGATTAATGTTAGTATCATGTAAAAAAAAAAAAAATGGCCTACAAACATGAATGGAAAGTTAATCCTGCACATTTTATCAGTCTATAAGGGCCTCATTGATGCTTATCTGTCTCTGGTTTGTAAAAAGAGACAAGTCAATGTATGGTCTGAGTCATGGATCTTTGCATGAGACTTATCTCTTTGGGGTGCTTCATCTCTAAATCAGCTATGCAAGAAGTTAAGATGACTAGTTCAGATAAAGTATCTGAATTGTAGGTATTCAAAGTTAGAAGAGATTAATCTTAACCCATATCACCATTCTGACTGCACTCACAACTTGCAAAGGATCATAAGATTATTTATTAAATAATGGTCATGATTCCTAAGAGCCTCTGTTAACATCTCATTCGGGGGTTGGCTTGGGGTGATGGTGTAATAGAGTTTAGGGATTAGCTCTGGATCCAGGCAAGCAGAAATTCCATGAATTGTTTCTCTAGAACTCCCTTTCCCAAAGAGAATAGCTGTCAGAAATTAGTGCTAATTAGTGCTTGTGTTGCAGGACTCTTTGGAGCTCATTCTGAGAAAACACAACCTTTTCCAGGAATGCTGAAATATGACAAGGTCGATAGCCCTACAAAATGAGAATCCCTGTCTGCTGGGTCCCATTGTTCTGCTCAGAGGACAGTGCTTAATGTCTGCCAGCACTGAGCTCAGCCAGGTGAGTGGATGGGAGTGAGGGTGGCAAAGACCTTCTGGATAAACTATTTATAGGCACAATGCAAAACATGTTCAGTGTGCACTGCACCAGGTGGGTCTGACAAAGACTGTACCCTTGGATTTATCTTCCTGATCATAAAGGAACCTGCTTTTTTAATGTGTGTCCCATGAACACCCCCCTCACGCTGGGTGTCCCTCTGGGTTGGTGGCACAAGGCAATTTTCCATGTTTGCAGGAATGCCATCCATGTCCATCCACATCTTATCACAAGTCTTCCCACTAATTTCCTCCATGTAGCCTCTTCTTTGCAAAGGAATGCTGGCTTTCCTTCCCAAACATGAGGTGCCTCCTGAAGAACCACACTCATTTATCTCCTTATCCATGTGATATTGATGGTCTATTATTTAAAAATCCTGAACCTAATTGAAGGATTTTTTTTTTTCCCCGTGGTGGGATAAGGGATGAAGTAATAAGTCATTAATTGAAAACCACCAGAGGGACAGCAAAACAAATACCATCTGCCTTGGAGGGCAATATCATTAAGCTCTGGGCACTATGCTAGAGACTTCAGAGCTATTTTTACCCTTGGGCCATAGTTATTCCTAATGATGGATGAGACCAGTCAACAGGCCAGGATACGTCCTAAGCTTTCAGAGCCAACTTCAGTTAGAAGCAACACATGCTTCTGAGAGGCAAAATTGCTGCAGGTCTCTGATACAGACATATTTATCCATAAACATCCATATGTATATATAAAAACACACATCCATGTGTGTGCATTTGCATATTACACATATAATTGTAGAGAATTCTGTTATCACAGTTCCAAGTACAATTTAAGAACTTCAAAAAGCTTTGCTCTTGTTTGTAGACTGCATTTTCTTTACTTTTCTCTGGTGCACACAACTTTTTATCTGAGGGAAGGTTTCCTTCTGTCAGTTTTAGGTTCTTGTGTGTGGGGATGTGTAACCACACAAACACCCACGCATGCAAATGTAAACTGAATCTGTGAGAAAAGTTGAATTTTCTTGGGAAATCTGCCAAGATTTCTATCTTACTCTACTTCTAACATAGCTGTTCCTGCCCATGGCAGGGCATTTGGGCATTTGGACCTTCAAAGTTCTCTTCCAGCCCAACCCATTCTGTGGTTCTGTGATTCTAAACCACAACCATCCTCCTCTGACCTTAACCAAAGAGAGATATGAGGATTTCTTGGCCAAAGGAATCTTGAGGGTGTGAAGTTCAGACAGGTGGACCACTCACTTAGGTTCCTTTTGAAGTTCAGTTCTTCAATAGGTGAAAAATAATGACTGCAGAGATAGCAGCATCTCTATTTTTCAGTTCATTTTGGGATCTAAATATAGTTACATTGCTTTTAAAAATCAGAGCAAAAATGCATGAGCATAAAAAGGAAACAGATTTATGACCATATGATTCCCTCACCTCATTTGCTCTCTCCTCTTTGCCTTTCTTTGTGTGTATTTCAGTTGAGTTGGACAACATTTGGGACAGAGAGATTAAACAATTTGCTAGATTTTCATAAGTCCACAGAAATTTCAAAGACAAAAAGATACTTGGAATCAAAGGAGTTTATGTGTACATTGAGGAATATATTCCTATAGTAGTTACTTTTCATGGTGACTTTTGAGAACAGTAGCTATGTATGGTGTGTTATATCTTATTTTAGGCAGCTCAAAAATCCTGGTATCTGCAGAATATCCAAGTGGGTTTTAGGCTGGTCCATTTGGCTTAAAGGAAACCCTTCAGAATATGTATTTATTTGTATGTGTGAATATTTGTTCACACATGTATGTGTTCAAAATTATCAGTGGTGTGTCTCATACATAACAAGGGAAGATGCATGTCACATAATACTTGGATTTTTATACATTGCATCAACTGGTCTTTATGGAATTTGCACGAAAAAAATTCTCCCATAAAAGACTTTGCTGGAATTTTCACATGCAAAATGTTTGCCTATTAATTTACCAGTCTGAAAATGGGTTTAGGTGGCAATAAAAACTGTGGAAATTAAACTTATATTCTCATTGTAGCATAGATGAAGAAAAGAAGGGCAGGTGCTGGTTTAAGCCAGATCTCATTTGTCTCTGCATGTGTGTGTGTGTGACCACATGTACGTGTGTGTGTGCATGTGTGTGTTTAAGTACATCTCTTTAAAATTAAAAGCAAAAAAGCACCAAACCAAAACAAAAAAATGCTAATACCAAACTGCCACCCTGTTTAAGGTTGCAAGGAGAAGGAGGGAGGAAAAAAAAAAAAAGAACTTCAGGAAAAAAAAAAATAAAACATCAGCAGGCAATTAGACTAATCTTCAGCAAGCCAGGCTTGTGGGATCATTGTTTGGTATTTGCTAGGGCCCAAGCTGTGTGCCCTGAAGGCCCGACCTTCTAATCATTATCTGTCTGTTTTATTACCCAGCCAAACTGGGCCCAGTTTTAAATAAAATATGCAAAGGTTTCTTAAATTATCACCTGGGGCAAGGCGGATCGCCTTTCTTGCTGTACATGTTGTTAATCTGTGAAATGCAAATTCCCTTCATCTTATAGTTGGGCTTTATTAACTTTTTTGAATTTAAAATTTCTCGAACAATGAGTTCTGTCAGCTTCTGAAATTATATTTTCTCTCTCTCTCTCTTTCTCTCTCTCTCCCCCCTTTTTTTTTTCCCTTTTCCCCCCTCCAACACGGAAGCGAGTTTAAAGCATAAAATCACCAGGGGAAATAAGAAGGGTTTCATCTCGCTTTCAGAATTTAATTGGCTCCTTAGCAATTATTAGTTTTTGCTGTTAAAGTCTTTTTTTATTACTATAAGTATTTTCTTAAAGAAACCGCATTATCTTTCTCGGGTGAGGACCTAAATGTCACAGGAAAAAAAAAAAAAAGATGAAGAGAGGATGGCAGGGTAAAAAGGAGAGGAGCAGACTTCAGAAAGGATCCAAGTAACTTAATGCTATTGATCTTGCTGCAGTTAGAAGTTGGGAGATTTAACCCTTGCTTGATTCATCTATTGGCATTACATTTCTCTTCTGAATATGTAACAAATCAAAATACTTGTGGGAATGAAAAACCTTAGCAGTAATATTGTCAATAATTCTTATTGTATTTTTTTGCTATTCAGAGTGGTTAATAAGTCCTCAGGCAAGCTAGAGCAAGAGGCCAATCTGTCCCCACTTCACTGGTGTGAGTGTTCAAACAGTGAATAGGTGTGGCACTGTGCAAGAGGGTTTGGTGGACATGGTTGTGTTCAGTCACAGATCAGACTTGAGGATCTTGGAGGTCTTTTCTAATCTTTAAGATTCTATGATTTTTTTTTTTTTTTAATTCAATAGTGGTGTGACCCTTAAATCCTCCTCCCACAAAACCTTTGCATGGAAAGGAGTCTCTCCAACACAGGGTCAGGGCTACACAAGTGTGTGCCAGGGTCAGAGGGAGTTACTGCAGTTTCACCTCAGATCCCTGCTGGTGGTTAATGCCACTCCACTCACTTCAGTTCATTCAGGTCAAGTTTAAATTATATAATGAAATGGGGAAAGAAGTCTCCTCCACCTCTGCTGGCATGCATGTCACAGGTCATCACAGGCTGGTTTGGATTGGAAGGGACCTCAAGGGTCGTGGGCAGGGACATCTTGCACACTGCACCAGCTTGCTCCAAGCTGCATCCAGCCTGGCTTTGAGCTCTGCCAGGGATGGGGCAGCCACAGCTCCTGTGGGCAATCCCTGCCTGTGCCTCAACCCCATCACAGTGGACAATGTTTTCCTAATAGCTAACCTAACCCTGCCCTTTCAGTTTGAAGCCATTTCCCCTTGTTCTCCTTATCACTCTATCCTCTTTTAAAAATTCCCTTCCCAGCTTTTTTTTGTAGGTTCCCTTTAGGTATAGAAAGATCACATTGCTGTGGCTCAGTTCTCTTCCATTCCAAATGATCACTGTCTTCAACCTGCTTGTTAGAAAAGCCTCTTCTGAGATTTATCTGCAACAGCTGGCACAGTGCAGAGTTGTGCCATCCAAAGAATTAGGCAACAGGGATTACCACTCCACCCTCCTCATCCCTGTGATATTTACTCCCCTAACCTCAGCAAGTGCTCTGCAGCCCAGAAGCACAGAAAATGGAAACAGGTATTGAAAAGTTTTCCAGACCCTGTTGCTCTTCAGTAGCTGAATAGGTGACTAGAAGAGCAAAGAAATAAATGGATTAGGAATCCAACCACAAAATTTCTTCCTACCTGAAAAAGCTACCAGTAACTTTTGCAATACTTGTAATATATAGAATGGGTAGTTGTCATTCTGCTGGCAAAGCTTCTCCAGCTGACTTAAAGAATCAGAAATCACTGCTGTTTGATATTCAAAGAGAGATTCATGAAGAATATTCAGCACCAAACACCAAAAGGCATAACTATGCTAAAATGAATTAAAGTGCCTTAGTAATGGCATTGGTATCTGGGAGGTGTTGATTGAATGGCTCTCCTGGAGTAGCTCTGATCCAATGAAAGTTCACAGGGACATAATCTTCTCTCCATTGCCAAAAAGGCAAAAGCTGTACATTTTCATCTGGTATAAATCTTGACAAACACCATGGAAATCAATGAAGATAATCCTGATTTAGGCCAATTGCTGAAAGCAGAAGGTGGCCCCATCTGTAGATACTAAAAGTAGCTTTGATTTTTTCCTCATGGCCAATGATGTCCAGCATCCCCTAGGGATTCTTAATCACAATGGCAGTGTGTTACCTTACAACTAATCAGTTTCCCATGACTCCTGGAAACATATTAATTTGACTCATCTTTCAAGCACCATGAGGCCAGAATGATGTCTCACACAGTTATGAAGGAAGAGAACACTTAGAGCAGCAAGGAATGAACAGAAGGAGCTGAAACCTGCAAACACAAATTGACTACAAAGCATTATGACAACTTTGTAAATAGGTTATTGATTATATCAGGAGCTGTATGAAAATGGCAAAAGCAGTTTTAGCTATCACTCTAACTACAGTTCATTTCCATTCTAAACTATTAATGAGCTTAAAATAAAAAAGGTTCAATAAAAGGTTCAATGAAGAGAAAATTTTGGGGAGCAATGCTTTTCATATTAGAAATTCCCAGGCAGTAATGTTTGTTCATTTATGAACAAGGTTATTCCTCATTTGTTATCTTAGTTGCTTAGGTCACCACACTCCAATTTAGGAGCTAATATCGAATCTGAAACTTGAACCCTAGAAGAGAAACAGAAGAGTTTTGCTGTTTGAGTTCTGTTCTCAGTGTTAAGAAGGGCAAGATCTTTTTGGAGTAATTTGTCATAAGACCAGAAGTATTTTTTGAGCAAAAGTGGACATGGAAGTTAAGGATCCTTTACAAAGGAATCTCACTATCTCTGTGCAGCTCTATGCCAGCTTTTGGCCCCATTCCCCTTTTCAATATGTTTTAGCTGATATTTTCTGAATTGATAAGGTGAATGTGGGACTAATTTCACCTAGAGCTGAACTCCTAAATGCTTTTCATATAAGCTGCTCTCAGACTACCTTTATTTGAAAAACATCTCCAGACCAGCTTTTCCCATTTTAAGAGAGATGAGAAGCTTTTTGATGGAGTTTAGCTGGTGAGAAAAGCAGACTAGGTCATGTACTTCTAGATGGTAATAACTACGTGAGATCAATTCCAGTTATATGTTTACCACTGTGGATTGCTGGTCTCACCAGGAGCCTGTAAGTGTGATTACAATGTAATTTACTTCCCAGCACAAACGTTGTTTTGCTTTTCATGTTCAAAAAATATAAATATTCTAAATAATGAAACTGTTTCTGATGTGAAAAACAGTTTTTAAATTCCTTGGGTAATCTCTAAGAATTAATCCAGACTGTTATAAATAGATTCTGTTGCACAGCAAGCTAGACCATGTTGACATCAAACTTATATTTTTCCCTCCAGTAAAGCTGATTCAAACTGTAACAAATATATGTGAGAGCAAGCTAAGGCAAAGGGGCTCGATTGTTTAAAGTGAATAAAGTTGATTTGCACCACCTAAGGTTTAGACTCTTGTGGAATAATGTTGTTTGATTCTTCTCTTAGGTGGTTCACAGGAAAAATCAAGCAATGTCAAAATGATTAGCTGTAAATGGTCTTGCATTTGATCATTTTTGTGCTTCAATTATAATTACAGGGTCAAGCCTAACAATAGTGTCTCTATAATTTCTTTATTGGCATGCAAAGTTTGCACAGTAAATATTTCTTCTCATTGCAGTTTTTCCTTTTTTTCCAACAAACTCTCAAAGCAGCCATTCCTTACTAAATACAAATTGAACTGGACTATTTTTATGCTGTACATACTAATTCTGCTCCCAGCTATGTTTTTTTTTTTTAAGCATGAAATTCCCAGATTAAAAAGCCTGCTGCATCATGTGAGCTCATCTTTGAAATAAGTCCGAACTGTAGATTTCAAAGCCCAAACTGACTTGAAACTGCACTTCCTCATCAAAGATAAATGTTTAGGGCTAGTGTTCTTGTTTGATCCAAGAAATAAGTCCTAGGTCTCAGCCTTCTGGAGTAAAATCTTGATTTAATTCAAGCCAGTAGCAAAATTCCTACTGTTTGTTAAAAAGATCAGGACTCTAGCACCAGATTTCAGCTCCCTGAAGTTCAGGTGCAGAGGGAGTTATGAATACACATTCTGAATTCCAATTGCTGTGTTTGTCCAAAAAAACCCCAAAATAATAAAGCGAGTTCATAAAAAGCACTTTTCAAAGCAGGGCTTACACCACCTTCAGTGCCAAATTATATGTCTGAAACTTGGAGTTACTGGAAAGAACCCTGCTGAATTCAAGAGGTTTTGGATTCGATCCTGTGACCACAGGGCTACAAATTGCAAAAGAAAATTATTCACACATAACAAATTCCATTTTGTAATTTAGACCATCCTTTTGCAGCTTTAATTTCATAAATTTTTTTGTATATTTTCCTGTATGTATCAGAGACACTTTTTCCGGTCCTGTTGAAGAGACTCACATCCACAGGGAAGTACAAATCTGCCTGCTACTTTGAGGTCAGCCACTGAACCTGGGTTTTAATCATTCTTTCTGCATATATGAGATTTTACTTCTTTTGTAGAGGAAAAAAAGAAAGCCAAAAAACACAGAGGGAGGTTTGTTTCCTCACCCTCCCTGAAGTTTTTTGAAAATACTGATATGACAACAATTGCTAATTTAATTTTCTTTTGAGATTTCAAACTTGGGAAGACCTTTTTTCCATGTAGTTATTAGAAACAGATGATGATAATGATGGTGATAATGATGATAACAATGAATATTATTATTTCTCTTTTCTTAAATCCCTCGACCTTATCACATGGAACCTGTTGGATGTTGCAACAATGAGTTTTGATATGTTGTTGATGTGATAAGAAGGACATGATAATGATAAAATGTCACCAGTATGGTTTCACAGAACTTTCACCTATTGGATAACATTTGAAAAGCCATGTAAAGAGAAATCCCTGATGATCAGCTTTAATTATTCTCTCTTTGCTAAAGTCAAAAATTATACAGTAAAATTCACACGTGTACTAGGCTGAAAGGGAAATAAAAAAATAGAACTAACCACAGAAAGTGTGGTGTGACAGATGTGGAATGACCTGTTACAGTCTCAAAATACAATCCATTCTGTATATCTCATTTATTGTTGCAGAGCACTTTGCCAAGGAAGTCATGGAAAATTGTGATTTCAGGTCTATGCTCTTCTGATTGATTCACTGTGTCTCCCTCAGTTGCTACAGCACTCAGATAAAGGCAACTATACTTTGAAAAGAAAAATAATTAAACATAGCTTTGGAACACATGGCTTTCAAACTGGTGGATAAAATACATCCAGTTTTATGTATTAAAGGAACTTCCTTGAACAAAATGGGAAAACTCGTCTGGCACTCCAAGGAAAACCATGTCAGCAAATTTGATACTCAAAGAGAAATGGTTATAGCAAGGTGTGTGTGTTTTCTTTCGTTTTTCTTCTATCCAAAATAGCTAAGAAAAAATGCAAAGTCTGAGTGTCATCATGGCTCAGCCTCACAACTAAAATATTATACAGCAGTAGGCTGTGTAATATTTTCTTCTGTAGTTAGTGAAAAGAAATAGATAAGTCATCCCATAATTTTAGCTATTTCTCCCATGAGGCTGTGCAATGGAAAAGGGACTTGGGAACAGGGATGCTTTTGATGATTATTTCCACAAAGAATTCTTTCATTTTGTCTTGCAGACACAGAGTTCCTGCAGACACAACAGGTGAGGCAAGGAAAAGATATTAAACTATTACAGATTGGACAGGGTTATAGGTCATCCTATAAAATATCACTTTCTATATCAAAGAAATCTTCAGAGAACCAAATAAAACTGCACAGGATAGTGTTTGGAGCTGGAGACCCGTGTGTCTCAAGTGAAATTGCTTGTGCAGTTACTCAGCTGAACCGTGGAGTTAAATTAAGAAGGGTTTAACAATCACAGGAGTCATCTGTAAGGTAAGGACTATGATTTTTGAGGTAGTTTCCATAACAAGGTGACAACTGTGTACCACAACTCCTGAATCTGAGGGAATTGGCCCAGTTTTGTCAATAAGCCCAGGAAAACCAGGGAAGAGGAGAGCAAACACCTTGAATCTAGACTAGAACAGCTTTGGGGGTCCTTTCCATCTCAGGACAGTCTCTGATTCTCTTCAGTGTAAAATATAAACTCATTGATACATAGGAAATGCTAAAGCATTTGGAGTTAGGATAAACTTATGTTCTGTAGGGATTAAGATACAACAGACATGTAGAAACCTTTACTGGTTTCAAGGGTTTCTTTTCTTATTTTGGTCTTATGCTGTGATTTTATTTTGTGTTGAAATAAGCAATAAATTCCTTCTAAGAACATTGTTTTTGAGCCACTCATCTTTCAGATGATAAATTCGATTGCTACAAGTTCACTGGAATGTTTTAGCTGAGGTAATTCTTTGTCTTTCTCTCCAGTTCAGGTGAATGAACTCCCTTTCAGATTTGCCTGCCTGTTTCTCAGGACACTCCTCTGTAGATGGCACTAAAATGACTGAATGTCAGACACCTAAACCAAGACAAGATAAATCCCAACCCAAAATACTCTAACCTGAGCTAGAGACAGATACTGCTCCCTTCCCAATATCAGCCTTAATGAATGTGGAAGAATTTGCTCCTTCTCAAAACAAGGAAAG
Source organism: Cisticola juncidis (assembly GCA_013400215.1). NCBI lineage: Eukaryota > Metazoa > Chordata > Aves > Passeriformes > Cisticolidae > Cisticola > Cisticola juncidis. Next base: position 102,032 of record VXBR01001474.1, read on the forward strand.
CTTTGAATCACATGTCATACATGGATTATACATGAATTACTGCTTGAATGTGGGAGGAGGGAAGTTTGGAGAAACACAGGCATGAATTGATGTCTGTGGGGAGTCCTTGGTGGATGAAGGCTGTATCTTTTTTGGTGATCAATAAGCAATAACAGTTTTCTCTCAAGTGTTCTTTAAACTGTGTTTTCATGACCATGTTCACACATTTTCTCATCTTTTTGTTAGTATGGATAAGGATCAGATTGCATTTTTCCTGTGTTATATTTGTGCAGTCTCTATATAAACTGAGTCCTTTCCCTTAAAATCCTATGTGACACCATGGTAAAAATTAAAGAATATCATAAACAAAGAAAAACCATGGAATTTCTTTATCTAAGCTGGATACCATTCTGTCTATGGGGACAGAACCACAGATGTAAAGATTTGCAAGGTTTGGTTGCTATATATGTAGATATTTATAACATCTAGAAAAAAAGAGTTTAATGTAAATATCAGTTAATGCAGATGGTTACACTGCCCTTGGCTCCACACATAATCAATATAATGTGACAGGTATATCTAGGTCTTATTCCATTCAAAGATAAAAAACTAAAGATAAATGAATTAGACTTAAAGACAACTATTTCTTTTAACTGAATAACAAGAATTATCGAGGTGAATTTAGGTTTCATATGAAGACAACCATATATCTTCATTTGACCAGAAAAATTCCACATTTTTTCTTTAGAGGAATATTTTTAATCATCTAAAGCTTAATTTGGAAACACTTCTTCCCAAGAAAAATAGGAGTTAAATTCCTAAATAGATTTAACAAGGGGATTGAAAACTTTATGAATAACATAACATCAGCTAGAATTCATCCAGTAGAAGGCCTATAATCTCAATGGTCTTTCATAAACATATTCATAAATCATCAACAGATGTATAAGAATAACTTTACTAAGGAATTCTGCCATTGATTTTTTTTTCCTTTATGTATTTGTTGTAGAGTTTTAGCCCAGCTGAAAATTGTGTCTCTTTCTTTTGGATCAGCTCTATTTAGAACACACTAACAATGGTTTAAGTTGCAGCTCTATGTAATAGTTTGAGATAACAAGTTTTAAGCTGAGAATGCTCTTGGAAATTCTGCATGAAGCCAGTTATTCTAGAGTAGGAACTACTAAACCATTTGCCTTGGCTTCCATTTTTGTTCAAAGTGTATTCTTGCACAGAATACAGCTGACAAAAGACTGAGCAAACCTAAAACTTTACACTGAATTTGAATTAAAAATGTGGTCCCAACAGATTTGAAATCAAGATCACCATGTGCTCTGGGCAGCTTCTGTGAACTCTTACGTCTTTAATAATGATTTGTTTCAAAAATGGGTCCAGAATGGTTAAAAAAAGCCCTCCCCAAAAGAACAAAGACAAAACAAACAAACAAAAAGCCTCCAGGAACAAACACACCACCAAAAAAATCCAACCAATGAACCAGAAAACCTCCCCAAAAAACTCCAAATAAAAACGTCTTTTTAATTTTTATCTGACTTAGAAGTGGTAGCAGTTCTGAAATACTTGGGGAAAGACAGGTAAACTGCACTGAGGCTGTAAAATATAATTACATTCAAAAGTGTTAAGCTGGAGTTTTATCTTTTGAGGGTTAGAGCATACATTAATTATGGATGAAGTAACATGAAAACTTCCCCTTCCATTTTCAGAATGAAAGTATGTGTTCAGTTGGATGATAAGAGGACTAAGGTTAACATTTGTTCTAGAAACACTTTGTTAAGCACCAAAAACAATGGGCAAAAGTTTAATCTGCTCTTTTTCTAGTTTATTTTTTAAATGTTGAGAAAAACGAGTGGAACATAAGTAGGTAAAACACCCAAACTCAAGAGACGGAGGAAATATTTTTACTTTTCAAAGATTAGTTGTATTAGAATCAAATGATGATAAAAGATCCTGTGTGTAAAGGAACCCACAAGGATGATCAAGCTGTGATGATAACTCATATTATTGCTGTTACTGCTAGCACTAATGATAACAACAATAAAGGCAAAACAGAACTCCAAATTTCATAGACTCTTGATCATGTAATCCATGATCCACCCTATATGAGGCTGTGTAACGAGGTATTTGTACCTAGTGCCTCCTAGTGAGAGTCTTCCACTAGATAAAGTAAATTGATTCATGAGAGAGAGGTAAATTGACAAATTGATGTTAAATCTTAACTCTACTCATGCAATGCAACCTTGGTGTGGAAAAGAGCAGCGTGGTCTAAGCTCAGAGGCAGAGGAGTGCTTAGCAACAAGATCTCAAAAGGTGTTTGCATCCTATTCTTGGACCTATGTGAAGGATAGATGTGAGAGAATGAGTCATTTTTACATTGGACTAAATCACATGGACTGGGTGGATTAACACCTGGGTGTAGTCCCTAGTCCTGCTCATGATCCAAGAACAGAGACAAAATACTTTTGCCGAATTTATTCCAGAAGTTTGATTTGCACAGAAATAAAATATAAGATGTAAAAACCAAATAAATATTTTATTCTTGCCATCTATAGACATTGTTGGATAAAGGCCACTGCACCAACTCAAAATAAAGCTTGTGCTATGACTAAAATTGCCCCCACACAGATATAATTTGCATGAGCAAGAGATGAAAATATAAAAGAAGAGTTATGGGGGTTATTTTGACAATATTTACATTCCTACATTTATACCATGCTAGATCTTATACACTTGCACGTACAGCTGTAAATAGACATGTGTGGGTGTGTTGTTAACTACAGATGGAATAACTTAAAAATGTCCAAGGTAATTTTATTTTAAAAAACAGTAAAAAAATAAAATCACTTGCATTCCTGGTTCCAGCCTGAAGCACTTTTTTACAGCTGAAAATAGGGGCTTATAATAAAAATGCTGACACAACCTTAACTATAGAGGTGCTAGCAGGCAATGCTATAATAAATAATGTGGGAAATATTTTACACTTCAAGGCAATTACATGTTCAGCCATCTTTAGGATTTCTGGGCCATGAAGGGTAGGGATTAGGTGTACTTGACAAGTGTAAAAGATCCATGACTCATGACTGCTAGAAGGCACAAATGAATTACAAAAGCTGAGAGAAAGCTTTGTAATCACTAAGCATAGGTAAAATATTTTTTATTTAAGGGTAGATAAGGATCAGGTAGATGTAAAGATACTCCAGATTTCATTCAGTGTGTTTTTTCAAGATGTGGTAAAAGTTGAGTTAAATTTATTGTCCTAACTCACCTTTATGAATTTTTGACTTGCATTTGTGCATTTTTGCTACACAAATACAGCTTTGAAATGGAAGTTCATATGTGTAGGAGAACTGAACCAAATAGGACCAGTTAGGTCACTGAGTAGACTCTGTTTCAGAAAGAGCTGGAGGAGATTTCAGTAGAGTTTAGATTCACAAAAACCCTTAAGAGCCTTGTCAACCTTCACCCACCAGAAATACCCTCAACTTTGTACAAAAAGCACAAGATTAATGTTCCAGGTCTGGAAAATAGCTGAGGTGACAAACATAGAAGCATAGAATCATTAGGGTTGGAGAAGACCTCAAAGATCATCAAGCCCAAACTTCTGCATTGGTTGGATGCTGCATTGGGTGGATGCTGCATTCTCTCCAGTCCTGAACTTTGAAGAAATTAGGAGTTTCAATGGGCATACAGACTGGAAATATTGGAACTATTAATTAAGGACACCTTATAAGTGAACATCCAAGTCAGAGCAAGACAAGAAACCAGTTTTGGTCATTGGGGAGAGGTAGCACACCATGAACTTTGAGAAATACCTTTGACTTTAGGTGTTATTTTCCAGTGAGGAAAAGTTACTTTGTGGAGGTATTTTCCTGTTTCTCTGTGCTTGTTAGGAAGGAAGGTGGAGGTCACACTTCAGACCTGGTTCATGGGTTCATTCACATGCCAAGGCTCCCCACTCACCTGGTTCATCTGAGTTGGCCAACTGCAGCAGTGTGATCAAATCATTTTTATGGCATCTGTCAAAGAGGCTCTAAATCCCCCAGCAGACACTTCTTACCTGTGTAGTCATGAGGGTGGTAAACATCACAGACTGTCCTGATCTGTCGCTTACAGCACCTCCACAGCCTTCCCCAGAAGTCTTAAAATATTGAATATTATGGTTTCCAAGAATCTGGTAGAGGAGTGTGTTTTTTTCAGAGCTGTTTGTCTGACATCTGCTTTTTAAAAGCACACTCAAGAATGTCTCATCCTGAGCAAAACTAAAACAAAGCACCACCCTCCCGTCCATTTTGCCTCAAACTGGTAAAAGATCTTTAAAACTTGTCTAAATCTTAGGCCAAGCATGCCTAAGGTCGTGTTTCAGTTCATGAGCTTTATTTCTTATACACACCACACCAAGTCTGGCAGAGTATTAATTTTTAATGGTTTCTCTCCCTCTGCTTTTCATCAGTCTTAGCTGTAAGATATGCAGGAGATCATGAGGATCAAACATCAAGCAAGCAAGAGGTTTCTAAAAAAAATAAGTTTGGCTGTCTTTTCCACAATATAAAAAAAAAGAATAAATTAACAGCCTGTAATTTAGAGAACTTCTACAATGAAGGAGGACCAGAGGCTGGACTAGAGATTCTGGTCCATGAAGGTCAACAGGAATTGTGTAACTGAATATTAAGCATTCAGAATTTTACTCAACTGTTCAATTCTCTCTAATTTTGCTATTTGGGGAATCCTGCCACCATTCAATATTTTTACCTTACTCCTTTTTTTAGCTCCAAGTGATTTAACGCTCCTTCATCCTCACAATAGAACAGCTACAGTGCAAAATGATGAATATTCAACTTCCAGATCAGAACTTGGTATGAATACCAAGATGGATACACGCTTTTCAGTATGTATCAGGGTTGGGTAGCAGCACGATAGCTTAAGACACTTAAAATAACGTGACACCAATTTATTATCATTCGAAATAAAGCCTTCAGAAAAGACCCTAAGCATTATGTTAGCATTGATATGTCAATCCTGTATTTGAAGGATGGCAAGTCTGAATCCCAGCACAGCCTTAATTAACAGAAAATAATTAGCATCATTTTCCCAGCTGTGAATTTGAGAAATTTTTTTTCCAACAGAATCCATTGATTGATAATTAAGGAGGAGTTAGTTGTAATAAAACTCCCAGTATTGCAATTTCTAATTGGCCTTTAAGGACATTTTACAGTTACAGTTACTTTGTTCCAGGCATTTTCTGACTTTTTTTTTTTTTAACCAGCTTTAATAAGGAATCCTTTCTCAGTGAGGTAAAAAAAGATGTAGATGAATAGAAAAACCACTGTACTGTTACATTTATGAATTTAAAACCTTGCATATAATATAGTCCATTTGATTTGTTTGGGTAATAATTGGTGCTAAGTGAATGTAAAAAGCTTTGAAGTTTACTTTGAATAACCTAAGATTTATCCAAGCACTTGTGCCTTTGATTAAACGGCATTATCCCAGAGATTTATGTAAATGCTTAACTTGATGAACAGTAAATGCTCCTGTTGGCTTCAGTGGGATGGAGCATCATATGTATACTTAAGCAGATATATGTATATCCTTCAAGGAATGCTGCCCTAGGCTGGAAATCTTATAGGCATGGATTCAGCTCAGGACATGTCTGCTTGTTTCATATTTCCAGCCAGTCCACAAATGCTGCTCGTATAGTGTCCCCCAAGGCACTCTGATTTTAATCCTACAAGTAGAATTGATTTAAAAGCATCCATTTAATGATTTTTGTAATATCTGTACATTGACATAATTTTGAATTATTTTCCTGAGCTATCTGAAAATTTCAAATGTTGAGTGAAAACAATCTGAAGCCTTTCAGTGTTTTCTCCATTTCTTTCCTTCATTTCTGTTTATTCTTCCACTTGCAAAGAAATCTTGAACAACAGACCAAAAGAAAAAAAGAAAAGAGAAAAAAAATAGGTCTTGTATATCTAAATACAATAATAAGAAAAACATTTTTCTTAAATTTCTTTATGTACAAAGGTGATTTTTAGGAACAATCTTTGTAAATAATGAAAGTCATATTTTTACACAGCAGAAAATCAAGGTCACCTGAACATGCAAACACAATGTGTACTAAAGAGCAACTTTCATATGTGAAACCAAAGTGGAGCTCCAAACTGGTCCCTGGTGTTGTGAAGGTGGTTCTGAATAATCAGACTTGGACCTACCTGCATTGGTGTAGTCTGTGGCCAGTACACAATGACTCAAGCTTGCTTAGTTCAGATATATAATTAATGCCTCATTAATGGATGTTATTAATAACGGAAGAAGAGCTGTATGATAAGGAGGTTTGGTGTTGTTTCCACTCGTTATTCATATCTCTTTCTTGCCCTGTAATTTTTTTAATATGTCTATGCCAGTGATGAAGTGTTTCTGTATGATCAGAGTGTCCTGACTGTCTTTAGAATCCAGATCAGCTCAGTTTCTCCATCCTGGGAGTGCAATCAGGATGCTTTCCTGCCTCTCTGAGGAGGATGTCAGATCCCTTCACTGTGACTGCCTCACATCTTAGCTGAACTGATGCAGCCTTCCCTCTTTGGAGATCATCCAGCCAAGATTTACAGTGCCTAAAAATTTATTCCAAGTGCGTCTGTCTGCTGCATTTTGTTAACATGGCTGGAATGTCCTCCTTAATTTCACTCACAGAGATCACTGGGATGATTTTCAGTTCAGAGCTGCACATTGTGACTGCTTCTGCTAAAGAGCACTTGGTTCTTTCTGTTTCTCAGTACATAAGCATCACTTCAACCACCAGAAGCACAAGAATTACTGAAAATTCATGGGTGTCCTGTGCTGCTGGACTGGTTGACATCAGATCAAAGAAGCAAGAATGATTTGGATGGGAAAGGACCTTAAAGACCATCTCCAACCCCCCTGCCATGGTCAGGGACATCTTCAACTGGATCAGACTGTTCCAAGCCCCATCCAACCTGGCCTTTAACCCTTCCAGGGATGAGCTGCTCTGGGCACCCTGTGCCAGGGCCTCACCAACTATTCAGGGAAGAATTTTTTCCCAATATCCAATCTAAACCTGTTGTATGCCAGTTTGAAGACATTCCTCTGTCACTCTGTCCCCTTGCTGATAATCCCTCTCAAATAATTCTAAGTGACACCACACAGAGATGTGAAAGCCCCAGCCTAGGTTTACAGATTATCTACACATAAAGAACAGGGACAGTTATTCCCACCACCTCTACTATACCCTAAAAGTAGAAGGATCATTCCTGTTTGGTTTTGTCTCTTATTGACAGGAATACTCTGGGCTGCCTAGGCCAGCAGGCTGCTGGAAACTGCAAACCCCACACTCCACATCCTACTTTGGCCAGCCTGGAAATCTGCTGCCACCACAGAGGGAGGGATGAGGGGGTCAGAGGGTTGCAGATAGAGAGGGCTGACACTGGGACAGCAGCCCCCACCTTCCTTTGTCACCACCCTGGAGGCAGCACAGGCATCAGGGGAAGGAGCATCCTCAGGGATGCCTGCTCTGGGCACAGCTGAGATGACCCTGCCTGTGGCTGGGGATGCTCACACAGCTTGGCTGTCTTTTGCTGCTAAAGAGATGGATCTGTAAATATCACACAGGGATTTCTCGTGGATATTTCAGGAGAGAAGTTATCCCAGTTGACCCAGCCTTCTAAGAGAGGGCTGTCAGGTCCAAGTTAGTCAAAGAGGGGGCTGAGCATGCTGGAGAGGTATTTGTTGTACTTATTTTAAAGATATTTTAACACCAAATCAGTACTGACTGCCTAAACAACTTGAATGACATGTTTTGAAACTGTATCCTAATTTTCTGACATTATTTTCCTTCCCATATTTGAAAATAATTTCAGTCCTGGCTCAGAATTGCTCTCTTCAGCAGATTTAACATTCTATTTGAGAACTTACTGTTTCCTAAACAGGTTTATCCTTTCTGAAACCTTAGCCAAAACACCATTAGCCTCCCATCAAATCCTTCTTCAACTAAAAGGCCACATTAAAAACTGGGGTATGGGAAGGTTAGACCTGCTTGCCAACAGCACTAAGAATCACTTTCAATGTCAGTGCCTGTCAATGATTCCTTTTTAGTGGAGAAAGACTTTCTTCTTAAAATGTGTAATTTCAGAGAAATCAAGGCAGGGGGAAATTTCAGCACCTTGCTTAGATCATTCTCTTGCTCCCAAACAGGATCAGCTACAGTTAAGTGATTCCTGTTAGATGCTTATCTGACTTGCTCTTAAAAACTTGTTAAGCTTCAACAACCCCTCAGGACAATCTGTTTCAGGTCTGCAGTCAGCATATTTTATCTGAGACCTCTCATGAGTCTCCCAGGCTTGGCTTGAAGTCTCTTAATTTTCCACTCCTCAGAAAATATCACAGAATCCTGGAATGGTTTGGGTTGGAAGGGGCCTTAAAGATCTGGTTCCAACCACCTGCTCTATAAAGAACAGTTCATTTCCCTCCTTTGCAGCAATCCTTTTACCTCTTCAAAAACAGTTGCTGTGCCTCTGCATAAATTTTAGTTCATTTTAGACTAGATAAATCCAACTAAAGACTTCTCCTTATAGAACAGCACTGTTTGAGCTGGAGATATTGATAAGGATTGAGCAAGCAGCAGCGTGTTTGAGGTGCTGCATACCAAGCCAGAAGAGACATTTAGGATCCAAAGCACACACGGGCTGGGATGACCTTATTGATTTAGAACAATAATAACAGCTTTCAGGGGGAGCAGCTTAGAAAAAAAGGAATGAAAACTTGGATACTTTGTATACAGTGTTTGGAAAATGCCCATATCAATACATTGCATCTTCACATTTTATAATGTCCAATAGATTTTACACTGAGGTGAACTGGTGGAGCAAATTATAAAAATAGGCACCAGGAAAACTGGTGTATTACCATGAGGTATAATTAAAGCTGAAGCTTTAATCTAAAGGACATTTCACAAAACATGGATCAAGGTTTTCAAGTACAGGTGCCAAAAATCCAGCTCTGATATTAATGTATAGATAATAAATATTATTAATATAAAGGAAGTCTGACTTCTGAAAGAGGCAATATTTTTGTCAGTTGCATTTACATTGTGGAGGGCATAATTTCTAAAACTGTCCATAGGTTGGGGAAGAAAATATGGATGGAAATGCTAAATTCTGCTTTGAATAATCTCACCTTAGAGCAGTAGAACATGTGCTGCCTAGATGGAAATATGACATCTGTGCTGCCAGTACCCTTCCAAGGGATTTAAGTACCAGGTTTTAATAAATCTGTCCTGAGATCATTGTTCTGCAGGAACCCAGAGCAACTTTAAACCATGACTGATCAGCATGAGCCAAAGGACAGCACAGTGATGGGAAAGAGAAGGGTTCATAAAAGCAACAGGGTTTTACCAGTGATGACTTCCTTACAAAATTAGTTGGAAGCTCAAAGCTCTAGTAAAGAGGTCCATTTTCTTATTCTGTGATTTTTGGTTTGTGGAGGAAAATTTACTGACTAAACCACTAAAATAAGGCATGGGCTATAAACCTCTTACCTGATTTCCTTCCATGCCTCCATAGTATAAAATCTTTGGAACAACCCTGATTGTCAAAAGCAAATTTTCTGTTGACCTCACTTTCTGATTTTTTAAAATAGATTTTATTTTTTCCTTACAGAAAATGCTTACTGTGTTCTGTCCAGCCATACAAGATCAGTATTTAAAATACTACTTGGTCACAGGATCTTTTCATAAGCCAAGGAATTTTTGTCTTTCAGATAATTCCTTCCCCTTTTAAAAGTAAACCATGAAGATATGCAGTTTGTGAACCCTTCAGCTGCTGCAGAGAGGAGGTCTATGCAGGAAGATCAAGCTCTTTGGACCAAGGAAGGAGAGGAGAAAATATGTTGATTCATTTATCTTTATTTCTGTATGGTGGCTCTGGTGTAATAATGATGCTGTGGAATGCAAAGATGGGAAGCTTAGGTTAATAGGTCATGAAAATCCATAAGAACCAAAACACAAAATTTTGTCTTCAGCAAATATGGTGTTTTATAACCACAAGCAATCTTTTAAACTTTAAAAAATAATATTCATCACATGATCTCACATAGATAATATTTATTAAAAAAGGCAGTAATTCTAACCTGCTGTACTCCTGGACACTGATTGAATATAATGATTAAATCTGAAGCTATTGCCATAATAAAAATGTTCAGATGTGATTTTGGAGGAGTTTAGAAGATTTTTATTAATGGTCCCCTCACTCTTTCCCCTTTTGGTTTCCAACAGCAATTTCTTTTAATCACTGGACTTAATATACTCCAAGGTGCTGAATTCCGTGTCAGCTGTAAACAGGCAGCAAAACATTTACATGTTGGCTTCCTTCAGTGCCTCATATTCAATTCAAGGAGTGAACAATGAAGCAGCACTGCTGTGCAAGATCCAAATTGTGCTGCTGGCAAGAAGATTCTCAAATAACTGTGGATCTCCCGGGAGAAGGAATATTATACTATGGAATAGAGAGTATTTGCCATAGAGCAAGCTGGTCTCTAGGCTTTTTTTTTTTTCCTTCTTCTTTCATTGTGTTTATTTATTTGTTTGTACTGTCACAGATGTCATGTGAAGCCAAGAAATGCAGTAAGGTTAAATCTATCCCAGGGAATTATTTTGATCTGCCGATTAAATGAACCACTTCACCTTGCCTATGATATGCCATCAAACATTGGTATGAACATTTGGTGCAATCAATCTATTACACATCAATTTTATGGCTGTATAATGAGGTTTAATTGCTGCTTTATTAGTCTGACTAATATTAAGTGCTGGTAATTGCTTTGCATTCAGCTTGACTCTCTCATTTAAATTACACATCCAGTATTTAACCGTGAATGTAGGCCACCTTTTCATCTAATAATTTTTTTGCTTTCCTCCTCGTGGTATAAGAAAAGCCTGTTTGGGGTGATTTTCCTCCTTTGTACAAGTTCTCTGGCCCTGAGGAACAGAGGCTGGAAAAGCTAAATGTTTTTCTTGGTAAATGCACAGGCCTTTGGCATTTGAAAGTGAACTTCAGATTGGCTTTTGACAGAAATATAATACGGTTTTTGTGCACTAATGAGGGAATTGCTAAGGTGTGTAAATACATTTGCAGTCCCACTGAAATCCTTTGGACTGCTCACACACACTGAGTTATGCATGTCCTTGGGGATGGTGGAGCTAATGCTTGCTGCCCTGGGGCACACATGGAAAACAAGTCCAGCAGGGTGCAGGATGCATTTTGACTGACAGGCCTCAGACCCAACATTCCTGCCAGCCAGGATTTTACTGCTCTCTTACAGGCTCTGATGCTCACACCTGGATCTTTGGGAGGCAGGGACTGAGCTTCCATAAACTCCTTGGTACAAGAGATGAGGAAACCTTTTGCAGACCCAGCCTTATTCTGTGCCTTCTTCACATGCACAAGGACCTCAGTGAGGTGATGAATTGCTGGATTGTTCAAGTCAGCAGCAGTTTTGTTATTTCACTTGGCTTCTCCTGATTTCCCTTTTTTTGTTTGAAATAGGCTCCATCTGATTCTGCAGGGATGAGCTCAGCTCACTGAATAGACATGCCAGTTGCCATAAATATCATCTGATCTTCCAGTGACAGCTGGCTGATACCACCCTGCAAGCACCTCATGAGCTAAAAATCAGTCTGTATTTTGAGAAAAGAGTGCTGTAAAGTGCTGCAAAATTATACATAGTTCTGGGGTGTCTGGTAAGTCTTTAGACCTGGACATGCAGCAATTAAATCAGTAATAATTTATTACATTTTATTGCAGTGCTCTTCCTGGATCATTAAATAGTTAATACAGGTAGAGACCTTGTGAGAGTCCAATATCCATCACTGGGTATCTATAGGGTTACAAACAAATTGGTGAAAAAACCTTAAAACAACAGAATGGTTTAGATTGGAAAGGACCTTCAAGATCATCAGCAGAAACCTGATGTTTTCATCTCCACCCCAGATATTGCTTCTCTTTCTTATCCAATTATTGATCTAAGATAAAACATTTCAGAGAGCAGGTAATACCTTGTCTATGAGATCTGGTAGTTGAAACAACTTCATGGTTAAGGTGGGCCCAGAGCTTTGGTCTTTTACCAACAAGAGTTTACCAAGGGACAGGTTGTGGTGCTCAAGTGACAGACACTTTTATCACAATCCTTTTTTTTTTTTTTTAGTTTGTTTCAAGTAATCAGCTCTTTCACAGTAAACATGTTTCAAATAAATCATTATTGACAGCCAGACTGGATGGGTCTTGGAAAAACCTGATCTAATGTAAGGTGTCCCAGCCCATGACAGGGTGAGATGAGCTCCAAGGTCCCTTTCAATCCAAACTGATCTATGGTTTCACAGTTCTGTGATCTTCAGCAATCACTGGCACCTCCTCACTTCCACTGACTTCCTGAGGAGTCACCCCAGATTGTCTTGAGTCACCATGGTTAGCTTGAGAAACCTTGAAGTTTCCCAAGTTTTCAATGATGTTTTCCTTTTCTCCACTGAATTAACCAAAAAGCACAGACACTTAACCCTGATTTTTTTTTTCTTCCCCTCTCCCTCCCACCCATGAGCAGGAATTTTAAGCACTACACCCTGCATATCACACTGTGGTCCTGACACCAGCTGTCTTGACAGCAGCACCTAAGAAAGGTGGGACCATCTACACCTTTCTGGGCTCTGCCACCTGCATTGCAAAACTTCACCATAGTAATGAGGAACTTCAGTGTACACTGGACCTGAAAGTAAAAGAATGGTATTCCAATGGGGATGGCACAAATAAATAAATCATAAATGATCATAATAAATATAATAATAAATCTAAAAAAAACATAAATAAATCTCCTTCTGGGTACTTCTTATTGTTTCTGGATTCTGGGGCAGCAATAAAGCATGAGGAGCTGCTCTCCTGAGTGAGAAAAGGACATTTTTACATATTGGATCTGAACTGTGTTTGTAACCAGGGCTGTCACTCATCCACTGCCACACTGAATCCTCCCCTGTAGTGATTCCTGCTCATCCACACTGACTGTCAGCGTGGAGGTCAGCAGGGAGCTCCCCTCTCCCCAAGCCAAATTTGGCAGGGCCTTTCCATGTGATGGACTAACCCACCTTCCTCGGGAGCAGGGAGCTGAGGTTCTCAGCCAGGAGCCAAAGGCCAGAGCAAAGGTCTGACATTACAGATGGACCAACATTTGCAGCCCTCTGTTGTTGCCTGTTGCTGTTTTGATTTTCTTTGGCAGATATTGCCAGATTGTTGTTATTCAGCCCAGCCCAGGTCTGTTTCTGCCAGGCAGGAGAGGAGCAGTGGGAATCCCTTGGGAGCAGGTAGGGATCAGCACCCACCTTGCTGCACCTTGGACCTCAATTATTTTCATCAGGGCTAAGCTTTGTTCACACATCCTCCCCAAATTAACCAGAGTGATTTTTGTCTTTCCCAAATACAGATGATTATCTCTGCAGAAACCCCCAGACTTCAGTAAACAATCCTCTGCAATGAGCAACAAAAAGTTTAGACTTGGACAAAGACTTATGTCAGGGCAGCCTTCCAGATCATGCTAGAGACTGTCAAAACCTGAATTTTTCAGAGATAAGGAAAATCTCTGAAATCTAAAACAATTCCATTTTACTTTGATTTTGATTTTATGATTCCATGATTCTGTTGTCTCTTAAGGCCCATTCAAAGCCAAAACATTTTATGTTTCTATGATTTAGTAAAGGTCTTGGTATACTTAGATTCAGACATGAAGGACCCATGCTGCCAGTATATAATTTTTTATTTCTAGAGCTTAGGCAGTGGCTAAATTTGGGAATTCCCAGAGCCAGAGTCAGGACACAGAACTTGGTTTTGGAGCTCATTCTTCCAAATTTCTCAATTCATAGACAAGATTTATCTCAGACAAAGTAGTTCCCAGCCATGTTCTGAGCGGTAGCAAGAGCCAGGGACCATTCCCATGCATGAACTTGGATGTGAACAGCTCATTTTGGGAACTAGGGGAACTATGGAAGTCATAAACCAAGCCAGGTTGATCCAGTGCCAGAAAACAAGCCCCTGTAGTGATGCTTCTAGCAACAAAGACAAGACTGTGGGATAGAGGATTTATTAATTATTTTTGAAATCCAGAAAGGAAAAGCTTCCCAGATTCCAGGTGGTATAAATCAGTATCAGAGCTGTGCTGGTTCACACAAACTGAGCATCCATCCTGCACCCCTAAAAAACAAACAACTGGAAGAGCCATTTCACTCCCCCTTTTCTGCTTCCCCCTCATGTCTGAAAGTCTTTACTGCTGCACAGTGAAAGCAAATAAACAAGGAAGGTTAAAATCTAAAAGCACTCATCCAAGTTAATTAAGTTCAGCCAGCCTCAACTACATCATCTGGTAAGATCTGGCAAGTGAGTGTGTGTGTGTGTACATGCTTGCCTGTGTATCTGTTCCTCTCTTCAGGAAGAATCCTTCAAAAGTGCACCCACTTTAAAATACATTATTTCCATGCCTGGCTGTGAGGGGTTTTGATTCTTTTTTCTATTTGTTCTGGGTTTGGTTTTTTTGTTTGTTTGTTTTTTGTTTGTTTTTTTTTTGTTTGGTTTTTTTTTTTCTTTGTTTTGTTTTGTTTTGTTTTGTTTCGTTTTCTTTTTCCCTTGTCTGTTTCTGTTCTTACAGCTGCTTTCATATTTTTCTCCAACTACCCATTATTACATTTTTCTCCTTTTATTTATGATGCCTGATTCCCAGTGTACATTATTGCTGCTCTGTTGGTACTTTATTAAATACGATACAGATACTGGAGTGAGAGTGAGGTTTTATGTCCCACACATGGTGTGTCGTAATTGTGGCATTTTTACTTTCCATTAAGAAGGATCTCCAGGAGGGGAGGATGGGGGGACTCACTTCATTACTTCTATAAACCAAGGAAGAAACCCCAGACAAGCTTGATGAGTTGTTAAGTAGTTTTTAAAGAAGTCTTTAAATCAGGATTAGATGTCTTTCCTAAAGAGACTCCCTAGTTCAGCCACGAGTTAGAGGCCTGATAGAGGGATCACTGCTTAAATCCTGTCTCTTGCAGGAGGGGAAAGCCCAAACTACACGGAAATAATGCTTCTTCTGGTCTTCAAATTGATGAGAGTGCAATAAGAAGACAGTGGTTTTAGCTAGCCAGGCAAAGACTGTGTAAAGCTGTTAGCACATTCATGATGAAAATATAAATTTATTTATTTGAATCTTGGTCTGAAGGAAAGGACAATGAACTCAAGGCAAAGTGAGCGCTGATTGAGCATTACAAAAAGGCTCTGTTGTCCCTTTCTTCCTGGAACCTATCTCAGAGATTTCTAAGAATCCTTTTTATTATATCACCTTTGAATATTTTGTAATTTTAACTTATTGTATGTGCTCATTCCCCAGTCAGTGAAGGATTGCTCCTAGCCCACCTCTAAACTTCATTATGGACATTTCTGTGCAGAATTGCTCTGTTCAGCCCCTCAGAATCCAAGCACTGAGCAGGGCTCAGAGACTTTCAGCTGCATCAGTGCTGGAATCCTGGCATTGCCAGAGAACAAGGAATGATAATAAATTGGGGTGAATTTTGTGTATTCATTTTCCCATAATGAGCACCAGCCCTGATCCAAGGCAGATGGGGGCCAGGAGAGCAGACTGCTTCCGAAATGTCCAGAACCACGATTGTCTCACTGCCAGGGCCCTGGCAAGGCAAAACCTCTGCTGGGAACCAGCTCCTCACTGCATTTTGGCCCCTGCTTGCCTTTCCTCAGGACCAGTTTGCATCTGAGGACTTTTCCCATGGTCTGTCCCAGCTCCCTGTTTCCCTCCAGCTTTGGCCTGATCTCACTTCTCATCTTTTCTGCCTAAAATTCTGAGAAGGCTTCACTGCTGATGGCATTCACAGAGGGATCAATACCTAGGTCTTCTTGTCATGGTGGGACAGATTTCTCTCACAAATCCAAACCACAGCTCCAGAGACATATTAAATATTAATATAAAGCTTGGTATGCACACATAAAACCAAAATGAAATAGGCAATAAATACACTAACCAAGCAATCAGAGGGACCTTCTAGATGCCAGTGACTTGAAATGAAGCTGCAACGAGAAAAAAAGTGGTCCTAGTTGAACAATTTGTTTAATTTCTCTATTTTTTGTCCATATTTATAAACCTTTCCTGGTAGAATTGTCTGTGTGAGCCAAAGTAGTAAGGAAAGAGCAAGTAATGGCAATCCTATATTTATGTGCTGCCCTCTTTGTTAACACTTGGCTTTGTGACACCTCTTCATTTAGAGAAGGTGCACATGAATTTAAGAAATACAATATTGGAGGAAAAAAAGTAGGAAGAACACATTAAAAACGTCAGAAATAAGGACTCAAAACCCAGATCTCTGAGATCAGTTTACTTTGTTGTGGAGTAGTTCCACTTTGTTGTGGAATGCACTCATCATTCCATCTTAACAAAATAGTTAAGATGGAACGATGAATGCATACTTGATTTGCTTGAAACAATTGAGCAGTGTTGAAGTTTAGTCATTATTGCTGAACAGAGAGACTTTGTACCTTCATTTCATGCTGGATCAACAAGAACAGGTGTTCTACTTTCTTGTAAGAAATTGTAATTTTTCTTGGTTTAAAGATGTCCTCAAATTCTTTCCACCTGGTTCAAAGGAAACAAGGAAGGAGATGTAACCTTGGTATTCCCAAAAAAACTTTAGAATGATCAAGAGGTGTTTGCATTGCACTGAGAAACTACAAACCAACTGCTAAATCAAACTGATTTCAGGCCCTGTTGAAATTCTGGAAACTGAGAATTTTGGGCCATTTGTGATGATTCTGGCTTCTTTTTCTCTGCCAAGGTTGGGATTAACACACAGGAGTCACAGTTCATGGATTTGGGTGTTTATTATTTCTTATCTATTTACAGGTTAATGAGCTGTGAGCTCTATCTAACAAGTTAGAAAATGAAGGTAAAATGGAGAGCTTCTCTATCTCTACAAGGTCTTTTCAAGGACAATCTGTCCAATTATGAAATGTCACCTAAATTATTTTTACTTTAAACCAAATAACTAACTGCTTGAAGCCTGCAATGTGGACTCCATCAACCAATTACAGAAAACCTCCCAAACCCATGGAGAAGAAGGAAGAAGATGATGAAGAAAAGGACTTGGACAATGCCCAAAATCCTCCATCTTGCCCCACACATAACACTATATACTAAAACCTCAAGTTCTCAGTTTCCAGAATTCCAACAAAACTCTATCATTACCTTTGATAAACTCCCCTGGCTCCTAGTTCTATGGTCTAGAATGCAATTTCAAACATATTTAGCTATCAAAGTCAGTCATTTCTTTTTGAATCATTTCAGTCATCCTTGTGTAATATTGTGCAGCTGACTGGAGAATCTATCTTCTTTACTTCCTTTCCTTTTTATTTCCTTCAGTCTCCCCTGTCCCACTTCCATTCACTTCACATGAGATTCAACATTTAAATACTTTAAGCACCAGAGAAGGTCTATTTCTAAAGGCTGTATCCTGACAAAAGGCCTCTGGGAATCAACAGAGGGTATCTGGAACAGAGAAGGACAACATCACCACAATTCCAGGGGAAAAACATCTCCACTATTTGACAGCTCTTATCTTCTTGCATCTTGGGTGCTTTCAAGAGAAGCTTCTGTGTTTCATGCATTCCCAAAGTGTGGATCTCATAACTCACTCCTTTCTCCAAAGATGTGAGCAGGTGTTTGCTCAAATAAAACAAAACCACAAAATAATAGAATAACCTGATTTGGAAGGGACCCACAAGGATCATCGAGTCCAAATCCTGGCCCTCCACATGACAACCTTGAGCATCCCACCATGTGCCTGAGATGTTCCAGAAATTCTTCTGGAAATCTGTCAGGCTTTGTGCAGTGAACACTTCCTGGGAAACCTATTCCAGTGCACAACCACCCTCTGGGGGAAGAATATTTTTCCTAATATTCAACCTAAACATCCCCTGACACAACTTCAGGCCACTCCCTTGAGTCCTGTCACTGGGACCCAGAGAGGAGATCAGTTCCTGCCCCTCCTCTCCCGCTTTTGAGGAAGCTGTAGAGCATGAAAGAAGAGGAAGTTTTATGCTCATTTGGTTTGTGCAAAAATCCACTGAGGAATCCAAAGCAGACAGCAATGAGAGCTCCAGATCCCACTGAAATGACAGAGAATGAATCCCAGCAAACTGCACAAACTACTCAGAGGTGGAGGTAATATTCTCTGTGTTGCTGTTGTCAGCCCCTTTCCCAGTTATCAGCAGCAGCACCGACGATGTCTGCTGAATAACACATTTGTTTATACAGTAGATTGAGAATATTTGTTTGCGCAGCAAACTCCTTGGGGGTATGAACAATGTGTTTCTGAGGAGTTCCAGTGCCATTAGAATAATCAAGACTTGTAGTATGATAAACAGAGGCACAAACACAAAGTGCTGCACGGGCTCTGGGGCGCGGTGTCGCGTCCCCAGGATGAGCTGCTGGAACAGCTTTCCCTGTGGTGCAGACACAGGTTGCTACACGTGTCACAGAGGAACCCAGGGCGAGACATGGTCATGGTGCATTTTGGATGAGCCCTCATCAGCAGCCTGGCATGCAGCAGAAACCTCCTTTTCATTTCATGAGGCCCAAAGCCTGTTTATGCAAACCACGTGAAATCTGTCAAAGTGGAAAGATGTCTGTTTTGTTTATAGAGGAGACCAGACAAAGGCCAAATTCTTATTTTTGTATTTTTATATTTTCCTCATAGTCTTTATCAAAGATACTCTCCTCTCTCATCTAGATTATGTCAGGGAGTCAAAGAATATTCTAAGTGAAGGGATCCACAAGGATCATCAAAGCCCAACTCCTGGCCATGCACAGGACATCTCAACAATCCCACCACGTGCCTGAGAAGTTTGTCCAAACATTTCTTAATCTCTGGGAGGCCTGAGGCTGTGACCACTCCCCTGGGGTGCTTGTTCAGGGCCCAGGCACACTATGGGTAAAGAAAATCTTCCTAAAACCCACCCTAAACTTCTCCTGACACAGCTCCATTGTGTCTACAACACTCTAAACATCTAAAGTGTTTCAGCATCCCAAATGCTGTTTCTGTGGTCCTGTGACAGCTTTAATTTTGTGACACTCATTTAGAGCACAAAGGGTGCCAAATAGCAAGAGGGATGTGCACATCTCTGGTAGTGTCCAAGGCCAGGCTGAGGAGCAGCCTGGGATAGTGGGAGGTGTCCCTGCCCATGGAGGAGTTTGGAACAAGATGAGCTTTAAGGGTCCTCCAAAATCAAATATTCTTTGATCCTGTGAATAAAGAGTACTTCCAAGGATGGCTAAATCTGATGCAACCCTCGTTTCCCTGCCTCATGAAAAGTAGAAAATATATAGAAATACAGTTGAAAAAATGGACTTCTTAATGTGTATAGAATCTGAAGTTGGCTCATGAGTAAAAAAAGAAAAAAATGGGACAAGAAAAGTTGTATCGATGAGGTTAACAAAGTTCTGGTAGGACAACAGAGACATTGCAGAATCTGTGCTTTGGTGACAGCCACAAAGATAAGGAGCTCACTAATTTGAGTCCTATTCCTTTAATAAGACAAAACAAATATTTCATCCTACTTCACGAGTTATATCAAATGAAATTAATTGTTCACATGTCACAAAGCAGTTGCTGTTAGAACAATGAACTGAAGAAGTTCATTATGACACTGTCATTTCAGTATTTTTTTCAAATAGTAAGACCTCAAGTATGCAGCATAATCAAAATTTTCCTCTTACGCATGCATTTCTTTGGTGCCAATAACTTGGTGAGCTGATTCATGCAGCCATAATGAGTTGGTCAAGAAAGAAGAAAGGAAGATAAGGAGACATAAAATTAGTGAAAACATGCCTAAGGCTTTTGACTTCTTGACTTCAGCCTCCTTCTCACAGCACTGTGATGATTGACAGAAGTCCTCTGAAGCCTGTTAATGTCTTTTTATTCCTTCTGTCCTGTTTTTCCACTTCACTTAATGCAGGTTCTTGCTCTGAAGGTTAAAGACCTCTCTTTGACTATAGTGCATCTGTTCACTTGTAGAAACACCATCTTCTCAAAATTCACGTGCAGCTAAAGGAGGTTTCTCAGTCTCCTGCTCCTAACCTCTCACTCTTTGCCCCTCTCCCATCCTTCCCATTGTCCATCCAGAAAACAACCAAAAGGCATCTGTCAAAGAAATGTTGTCAGGAAAGAATTCAGGTGAATGGGATAGTTGTTCTGCTGTCTTCAGGAAATGTATCCCTAAAAAATAATAGAAACATCATCTAATCCACAGTTCTTTCTCCAGCACCTTCTAAGAGTTGACATCTGGAAAAAAGACACAAAATCCAGAGTAATTGTTCCATTTTGGTTTGGGTTGTTTGTTTGTTGTTGTTGCTGTTTTTACCTCCAAACCTATATTGTCCAAATTCCATTTGATTTCTCTTCCACTTTTCTAATACTCAACATACTTCAGACCTCACCTCCTTCCTGGATATCATTTAGAATCATAGAATGATTTGAGTTGGGAAGGATCTTAAATATAAATTACTCCTTAGATCTGTACCTTATAACCCTTGTGATTCAAACTCTTCCCACAAGTTTACTTCCCTGAGCCTTCCCATTTCACATTTCAGGAATGTGCTTCTACCTTCTCTATGGCTGCAATATTGTGAGTATGTTGTCTCTCCCAGAGTTTTTATAGTTTGTGTGTGTAAGAGCAGAGGCCAACAGGCAAAAAATAATCTTGCAAATTTGAGATGTTGTCCCACTGATCTCTCTCTTCACCTGTTTGTGCTTGGGCATGTCTCAGTTTTGAGCCCAAACCAGCTGTGTGTGGAAGCTGAGGAGAAAACCAGCTCCAATCTCAACTTCAGCTACAGCTGGATGCCAATTTAACTCTTTAGGATGATCTGGCTGTCATTAAACTGAACTAAACAGTCCAGGGTACAGTTCTGGCCCTCAGTATTAGGCACTGTTAAACTGTTAACACATTCCCTGCTGTGACTTTGACTTCTGCTAGTTCAGACAAATGAAATTGTTCCCTGCTCTTCAGATCTGCAGGCACATGCAACCAACAGTAAGCACCTAATTTGACTTTCCCAAATATGTAGCCTGTGGAGAAATGCATCTTGTCAGAAGATGTTTCATTTGAATCTTTGCACTGCCTGAATGACACTGTTGTTCAAAGTGCTGGATAAAATAAGAGTTAATGTGAAGGCATGAGAGATTTGGGATTTTTTTCTCTATTCTGTATATCAGCGAGTTTTGTTCTGGGCAGAATAGATCATCCTGTGTCTTAGATTCCATGTCTCTTAGAAGGATGCAAAGTTCTTCTGGTCTAAAGTACTCATATCCTTTCCATAGTCCAGCTATTTATGTACAGAGTAGGAAACATATGTCAGCAAACTCCTGTAAGAAATAAACAAAAAAACAGGGAAAGAGTTTCACTGTGGAGAATGGGGAAAAGGGGAAAAGTTTGATTCCTTCATGTTCACTTTGGTCAGTGGCAAAAAAGTTGCACATTTCAATGTGCAGACAGCTGCTGCTCCAACTCCTGTGCACAAAAGCTGTGGAGCCAAAGAAGTTTGTGCTGACTTAAATTCCCCCTGTGCTGTCACCAGCTCCCTGCATTATCGACACAACAATGGTTCTTTATGCTCTCCTTAACTTCTGCCTTTCCATCCCTCCATTACTGGTGGCGTGTCATTTGCTGCACAGATGTTTCTCCCAAGCCATTGCAAGGTGATTTTTCGAGTGGCTTCTCCCAGCAGATGTTCCCCAGTCCCCAGGTGTGTGTGCTGTCCTCTCCACTGAGCCGAAACTCGCGGTGCGCTCAGCACATCGTGATGCCACCACCCCTTCGTGGTGCAGGGCCCATGGCAGGGCACAGCACTGACAGCTCTGCTCCTGCCAGGCTGCTTGGTGGCATTTCCCCTCAGCAACAGGACTCCCTGCTCCCCTCCTGGCTGGTTACAGCCTGGGCTGCACAAAGCAGCTTTCTGTGCTGCCTGAAATGAGCTTGTGTAATTGCTGCGGAGAGAGCACCCAAAAAGAAGGATTAATTTCACCTATTATTCAGGCAGCCAGGTTCTATTTCCCTGTAGAGCCAGAGAGGAAAGCCAGATGCAATAGCTAAAGGACATTTATAAACAGTGTTTTGAATATGAGACCTTCTTCTTCGCGGTACCTGGGGAGTCAAGGTCATGTAGCCAGTTACTGCAGGAAAGCTGGGTACACCTCTGAGCTCCTTCCCTCAGAGCCCATAATCCAAGCCCAGTCATCTGCCCCCAAGCAGATGACTAAATACAAGATGTTGTCCCTGTCTTCCTCTGCAGTCCCTGTTTTCCTGTACAGTTCAGATGCTTTCCTAGCCTTCATCTCTTGGCATTAATTTAACTTTTCTTTTTTTTTTTTTAAACATCGCAGGGGTGCAGACTGGCTCGCAATGACAGCCCTGTTTGGTTCAGCTAATATCTGGGCTAGCTTTAGCCTGAGGCTATAGAACAACTCCTTGTGAGCCTTCTGTGAGATAAAACGATAAGCAGAATATTTAATTATTATTATTTTTAAATGGAGACTATAAATTGAACTTGAAGAAACAGAAGTCTGTATTTAATTAGAGAGAGGAGAAAACCTGAAAGGAAATTTCTTCCCTCCACCCCTTTCCATCATTTCTCCCATCTGAAATCAGTGTCTCATACAGGTGGCCATGGGCAGAAAAAAGATGAAGCAAAATCCTCAAGAAAACCTCTCTATAGATAAACAATTTTGGGCTGTATTAGGAACAGAACTATAGTTAATGGATGTTAATTTTTTTTTCAAGCTCTCTGTCTCAGGTTGGCCCCTTCACTTCATTTCTTCCCATCATGATGAAGGTACAGCTCTCTCCTCATCCTTGGATCAACAAAATTCAGTATTTTTACTCCTCACTGCTGTGCCACAGCAGAGGAGAAAGGAACTTGTGTGTTTACTGCCAGGCAAGCCTGCAGAAGTGAGACCAAGACAAATCTCCTGCCAGACATTTTGGCTACCTCTCTGCTTGTCAGCTAAGGAAGTGTCAGGATCAGCTCTCCATCCCCGAGGCCAGCTGGCACAATCCAGACATTTCCTTGGTATTAAACAACCTCCCCTCCAAAATAAAATAGCCAATTCCAGCCTGCCTACCAGGGACAGAGCCTGGTGTATGCTGAGCTGTGCCTGGGAATTGTCTGGGACAGCACAAGCCACCACGGATTGGCAATGAGCCACAGCCCATCTGAGCAGTCCCAAAGTCTGTCAGATTCCAGGGTTTACCTCTGTGCCACGGTGCTTCTTTGTTTGTTGGCACTAAGCCCATGCAGATATCCACAAATCCACAGCTGGACCTGGTGATCTTAAAGCTCTTTTCCAGCCTTAAGGATTTTGTGATGTTAAACACAGACACACACATACACGTGTACATTCATTGGGGGAAGCATGTGACATTTCCTGAGCAATTCCAGCCACAGCCCCTTCCCCTTCCCACCAGCTCGTGGAAGTCACACTGCTTGAACATGGGAGAGGCTTTTACAGGCAAGATGCACATGTAGTTGAATACTTGACTTATTTTTTGATTTTTTTCCATCTAATTCACAATATTGGTGCCCGCTCTTCTTAAAATCTGTTCTAAATCTTTATGAATATTTCTATTTGCAGCTTTAGTACCTGAAGGAAAACCTACAGAAAGGATTAAGAGAGACTATTTACAAGGCCCTGGTGTGCCAGGACAAGGGGCAATGCTTCAAAATGACAGGAGGCTTAAACTGGGTATCAGGGGAAAAATTCTTCCTAGTGAGGGTAGTGAGGACCTGGCAAAGGTTTCCCAGAGAAGCTGTGGCTGCCCCTGGATCCCTGGAAGTGTCCAAGGCCAGGCTGGATGAGGCTTGGAGCAACCTGGGATAGTGGAAAATGTCCCTGGTCATGGTCAGGAGGGTTGGAGTGAGATGATCTATGTCTGTTCCATCTGAAACCATTCTATGATTCCATGATTGTGACATCTGGAACTGAGTGTTGGGAAGTTAAGCCAGCAGGAACCAGGAGAGCTTGAACCACCAGTGCTCTACCATGAATTAAGACTTGACCTCCCTCAGGCTCTTACAGGTGAGGGAAGGTATAACACCCATGTAGAAAGGTACAGACAGGAGCAAATATGCATTTTAAACAGTCCTTACATGAGCCAGCTGCTGCCTGCAGTCTGAAGGACACCAGCATGAGCTGAGCCTGCATTCCCACGGCAGCCTGAGCCAGCCTGGCTGTATCTCTGCCAAAGGAGCCCACCTTCAGCTGAGTACAGGCAGCAGCCTTTGCCCCTTTTCACCTCTACTGATCCCCTTAGCACAGCTGCTGTACTTCTGATCCAAGCCAACCAGCACCCTCTGTATCTAGTCATAGTCCAAGGTTAACAGGAAAGAGGGACTGGCATCAGTAAACTTATTATTTTTTTGTGTAGTAAGACATCAGTACTAGCAGTGTTCTGTCATGTGTCCTCTGAGTAACTGGAATGAAATGGTTCTACCTCTTAATGAGTGCAGATATTCCTGAAACACGGGCTTGTGTGATTCTGTTTGGGTCTGCCAGTCACATTTTCCCATCCACCATGACCCAGGTAATCCAAATGTGGGATTGGGTGGTCTAACTGAAAAGAAGAAACATGATCTTTTAACAACCTTTATGCAACCTTTTTTCAGTTGAAAATGTGATCTTTTAACAACCTATATTCAACCTTTTTTTCAATTGAAGAAGAAACAGTAGTTCTGCACACTCTGCAGAAGGGGAGAAAAGACTGTGGAATCATAAAATCATAAAAGGATTTTTGTTGGAAGGGACCTTAAAATTCATCTATTTCCAACCCTTCTGCAGTGGGCAGGGACACCTTCCACTAAGCCAGGTTGCTCCAAGCCCCTCCAGCCTGGCCTTGAAGACTTCCAGGATGGCATCACCCTGGACTGGATTAATTAAACCTTTCCTGTATGTGGGGCTTGACTAGAAGAGCTGAACACCCAAAAATATGCTGTAGGAAGTTGTGTTCACTGCATCAGCTTTATAGAGAATAACACTTCCTTTGGACATCCCCCATCAGCCTAAATAAAATCACACATGTTTTTATGACTAGATAAGCACAGCTTTAGGTTCTGGCTAAACTGTTTTGCTCTTTAAAAGGCTTCATAATCACAAGGTTTAATATTGTTTCAAGGGTTTGAGATCTTGCTTGTGTCTGCCTTCCAACTATGTTTCACATCCAAACAGAGAGATAGAAAGAAACAGTAATTTTAAGAAATTCAAGTTCTGCTCTCACCTAGAAATACATCAAAATATGCATCAGTTTTAAAACATTTTTGAAGTATATTTATAAATGTAAATATATCACAAGTACTTTAAACACCAGGAATGAAATCTTTCCTTAAGCAAACTGCCTCCCACTTAAAGGATGCTTAAGAGAATGAGGCGAAAATGGGCAACATTTGAAGTGGAGGTCTTGAGTCCCTTGGTTTGTAATATTTAGTCATTGTTTTTTAATGACTAAAAACAACATTAAAACACAGCCAAATGAAAGGATCCAGGTGTCCCAAGAAACTCTTGTGCTCACAGGTGAAGAAGTAGGAGGAAAAAGGGGATAGAACAGAAAATTATCAGAAGGAAAATATGTTATCATTATTATTTTATTATTACTATTAATAATAAATGCTATTACTTCCCACTGCTAATTTATAGCAATCATATACAAGTACAGAATTAAATCAATTCAAAATATCAGAAAAAGTGCTCTATCTTTAAGTCATTATATAAATATGTCTTTGGTATCTTCTTCACTTTTCTGCTCCCCCAGGTGTTCTGGAAATAAATAAATAAACAGTTTCATATATTCTCATATTTTTAAGGCCAGAAGGAACCATTACAGCCATCTTTCCTAAAGAAAATATAGTTTTATTCTAATTCCTGGCCCATAACTTTTCTGAGATACACTGCACCTTTCAATTTGCAAATTGTTCTGATTTAAGCACTTCAAGCAATACACAGTCCCCTCTGTTTGTGGGTGAGTTGATTTGATAGGTAATTATGATCATTGATAAGCTTTTTTTTTGTTGTTTACAGTGTGACATCACCTAGACCCAGCTTCAGGGATTTTGGGTAGCATTTTCTAATAAATCACAGAACCCTCAGCCCTCTATAAATAAGTCATGTCCATCTGCAAAATATTTGGTCGTTTTTTCTAGTTCCTAAAATCACATTAATTCTGTCATTGTGTTCAGTCAGGCTTTTGATTTTATGGTTCACTTTACAACACTCTTTGAACAATAAAAGAGTCAGCTTTGTCTAGAGAGAGAGATTGTGAAGTCCCCATCCCTGGAAGTGTCCAAGACCATGTTGGACAGGGCATGGATCCACCTGGGATGGTGGAAGGTGCCCCTGCCCATGGTAGGGGATGGGACTGGTTGATCTTTAGGTCCCTTCCAATCCAAACCATTCTATGACTCAATGTTCCAAAATATCTATAAATCCATGAAAACTCACCAGGCTGCCCATGGAAGTAGTGGAGACAGCATCCCTGAAAAAGAGTCAAAAAAACTCTCACCTCTATGTGGCATTTTCTGAATCTTTGCTCAGCATACACAGAACACAGAAAGAAAATGCCTGGATATTTTGTGTAATGTGAGAAATTCCTTTAACCATCAGTTCTTTCTCATGCTTCCCCTAAAACAGAGGGGAAGGAAAGGGTAAATAGCAAACTTGAACCCAAGATTTGTAGATTTCATGGGAAAAATGTGTAGTTCTGTGGTGTTTTGAGACCCAGTGAGAAGAGTTTATCTTTGAATAATGCCACATTAAATAAAAATCACATATAAGTTTTTGCAGAATGACAACTGTTCAGCAATGTTGACACCAATGTTGATACCAATTTCTACATATTTATAACATCCAGATACAAGTAGTGTGGGAAAACAGAAGGTATTAATTGCTACAGAAGATATTAACCCTTTCTAACTTGAGGAACTAAAATTTTAGGTGTTTCACTTGAGTCAGTCTTTTGGAGATGAGGTGAACACCCTCACAAGGTTGCTTTCCCATCCTAAAATAAATTTCTGAAAGGGATAAGGTAAAAAAAGTCCCTGGAGAAACATTTCTTTTACCTTTTCAATAACAGGAGCCTAATTAGAGAGTCTAATTTAGCCGAAATGGCTGAACTAGCAGAAATTAATCTCATATCGAGCTCTGCACATTCAGAGCTTAAGAAACTTAAATCTTTGTATTAACCTCAGATCTGGCTGCAGAACAGGCTGAAGTCATCCACTGTATCATATGAGTAATATTAACAATAATTAGTATCATTATCTGTTACATAGCAACAACAATAATAACTAATTATTACAGATACCATTGTTTGAAACTTGTGAAAACAAAACAAAGTGAAAAAACCTGAATAACAGAAAAAACTACAAGAATTATTTTACAGAATGGAAACTAGTTGAAAAGCAACACAGTGCAGCTGAACAAAGAATGCTTACAAGATTGAGGCTGGCCCCAGTGCAAATTATATGATAGCATCCTCTGATTACTGTGTGTCTGACACAGTTTTAGCCTAGGATACAATCTGTCATGCTGGATTGCCACTGTGTGTTCTACACCAGGGAAAAGTATATATCAGTAAAATTTACCATCTGTGTCATTATGTGAGTACATAAATGTCATAATCAAAAGTACATAAAAATCTGAGCATATTTGTTAGCTTTAATTCCTAATATTTTTTTTCATCACTAAAGCTGTTATTTGTATTAGCTTTCATTGTATAAATCATACAAATTCTTTAGTGGTCTTCTTCAGACATCAGAAAAAAGATTTGAAACCTGTATTGCTTGTAAACTTGGGGTCAGGGAGTGCAATAATTTTACTTATATGACTTTTTTTGTTTTAGAGGTCCATCCTTACAATTAAAACTGACACCAAAAGGTCAAAGATCAGGGCACTTACGGTGGGGTAAAACTTGGCTAATCGCTCCCTTCTTCCCTCCCTCTCATTATGTCACGCTCTCTGATGGGTTTCCATGCCAGAAACAGCCTTTGATTAACCTTCCCCATGCTCCAACACCCACCTGAGAGGAGACACGGGCTGCACCACGAGGAATGTGGAAAAGTCAGTGGAGGTTTAATTGGATTAATCTCCGAGCTCCGCATGTGCGCCGGTGGCTCCGGTGACAGCTCCGCTAACACGGTAACAAAGGGGTCTGGCATTCAGCAGGGTCCCAGCCCTGGCTGGGGGGGATGCACCTGGGGAAGCCTCGGTGTGCAGCAGAGAAAAAGGCAGCTAAGAGCAGCCCTGCTCTGATACTGTCACAAATTCCTGGGCCTGGAGAGCGCTGCTTGGTGAAACTCGTGCTCCAGTTTTGTCGGTTCAAAGGGATGGCTTCCAGCTCCACACAACACCTTGTCCCCGTTCCTGGGAAAAGTAGAGTCCTGCTGGGAGGTGGTCTGGAGGTGTTGGCACAGTTTCTGTGAGAGGGAGAGGTGGTGCAGGTCAGCCCAGCGTGCCAGCATCATTCAGGGAGAAGCACCTGCCCTGCTGGTTCCTGGGCAGCAGCACAGAAGTGGCCACACTGGATGGAGAAGGGAAGGCCAGCCCTGATTCGGAAATAAAAGGGCAAGGAACCCTGCTCCTTTTTAATGCCTTTATTAAGGAATCAGCTCTGGGTGGGGCCTGGGGGTTCATGCACACTCCAGCTGCTCCCGGTGGCAACCACAGGAGGAGGCGGCAGCTTTGCTGCACAGCAGAGCTGGGGCTGCCATCCTCAGGAGCCTGGGAAGACCAATTTTGGGCTCGTTGTCTGAGGGTATCTTCAGATGAAGAACTATTTAAAGGTCACAGTGACATTGCTTTTGTTGGTGGTCCTATCTTCTCCACTGCTACGCCACTCTGGGGGTACTACTTCTAGTCTTGGATTTTGCACTGGCTTGTTGTCTTAAGGGTTCTTTATCTCTGAGTAGTACCCAGTGTCTCAGTGTCCTTTCATTTGCAAATTGTGCACCATTTTGGGGAGCAGAGGCAATACCAGACATAAAAAGGGTAACAGGTAAGGGATTGTTGGTTAGGGTAATTAACAATATGGGTGATTAACAGTCTATGCATTCATCTTGGTGATCAACATTTGACATGGTAACATTTAACAGTTAACAGAACACAGTAACAAACGATTAAATTATAAACTTGTTCATAACAATTCCAGCTGGCCCTTTGTCCCACACCCTCGGGCAGCAGGAAGAGCCCGGAGCACACAAATAGGGCAGACCAGTCTTCCTACAGACATGAGCCAGGGGGTGGGAAACTCTTTCCACAAGAGCAGCCCTGTCCCATGGGGTGACAAGGAATGTATTTTACCCTGCCATGGACCTCTAATCCCAGACCTTTTTCTCCTTAAAGCCAGTCCTTAATGAAGATACCTCTGTGCTAATCTTCTTGACCTTTGCGAAATCCCATGACAGCAATCCTACACAACACAGCTTTTCTGAAGTCCTCTTCTTTCCTGAAGGCATGAGACACAACTCCAGATGAAGTCTGCCACTCTCCTGACTTCATCTGGTCTGCCTCTGATCCATCTAAATGGATTGGCTCCTTTCACTTCAAGAAGTACTGACTCCCTCTAAACACAATATCCAGTTTTATTCCAGTCCATTGCAGACCTACCTGAAGAGCTTGATAAAAGCAAAGCACACCAAGTCAAATGACATGATTTCATTGTCACAGATGTTTTATAGGTTTCAGTTTCTCAGATTCTGCTGAATTTCATATTCCTGAGAGCTGAAAATGCTCCCTACACAGTTGTCTTCTACTGACACCTATGAGTAGTTAAAACACATCCCACTCATCAAATCCACAGTGTGAGATTCATTCATCTCACTTCTGGAAATGGAAATAATACATTTCTAGAGTAATTATAGTCTTTATATATGGTCCACACCTGTCTGAATGGCACTGGACACCTGCTGACAGCCATAGGATGGGACAGTGGAGACTTCTGCTTCTGGACCCACTGAAGGCCAGAAGAGGTATCACTTCTGGAAGTATCAGTCTTCCTCCCTGGTTTATAGTCTAAGATTAATTACTTGGACCAGTTGTCTAACTTTCCGTCTCTTCCTTTACATTTTACACTTTAATAAAACATTTTTCCCTTGATATCAGTTTCTGTAATCCAGAAATATTCGTGCTGGTCACTACAGTGAAAGTAAAATGTTCTATTTGAGCTCCCCAAATCACCCATTCTGAGGATCAGTGATCCAGGTAGCAGCTGAAAGGAGTTTAAAAACTATTCCTATTGGGGCACAACAGTGTCTTTATGCTATTGCATAATTACTTTCTAAAAGATTAAAGATGAAAAAAGCAGACACAGAAATCAGACCCCTTCTCCATTTCTGGATCTCAGTCCCTGTTCCTCTCTGAGACTCAGTGGAACTTATTGGATGCTTTAATGACGAGTTGAATGCAAGTTAACCAGTGCCAGGACTGGTTCTTTGAGTACATTTGCTGCCTTTTACCCACATAATTTATTAGTTTCTTTTAACCTCCAAAAGAAGATGATGACATACATGTACCCACTGAAAAACAGGCCCTTTCTTGTGTTAATTCCCAAATGGAATGGTTTAGAAGAAAGTCAATTGCATGGGCCCAAACTAGAATTTTAACAGGAATAACTAAAATAATTTTCCCTTGTTCATAGATTATCACTTTTTACTTTCCAGGGTAGATGTAGCTGTATATTCATTACCATATTATGATCCATTCATGTCTCTACAGCATCCCTGCATGTAATTCCCAGCTCACACAGTTCCCAGCCCCATCTGAGCAGCCATTCCTATTGTTGTGACACTACTTAAGAGCAGGCTGTCATGTTCTGTGAGAACAGAATTCCAAATCCTCCAGCCTAGAAAAGACATCAAGCTTCTCTCAGCTATGTGCCCCTGACACTTTCTTAGCTTTAGTGAACCTCTCATCGTTTCTGGTCTCATGTCCTTTGGGACTTTCTTAATCTTTTCTCTAGCCTGCCTCAGAGCTATTTGTAATAACTTCCAACCTGAGAAGAAGTTTGTCTGTTGCTGTTGAACACAAAATCCCCCCAACATGCTAAAACATAAATGTGTGCAATTAGCTTAATGTAAGCCGTAGAATGTCAGTCGTAAATTCATAAGATAATTTAGATTGGAAGTAACTTCATGATGCAACCAACCATCAGCACAAGCCCAGTTCTTGTGTCTCAGTGAGTCCTTTACCCAGAATAACTCTGGTGGGCATCCACTCTCTGGGTCAGAACACAAAGACATGTGAGGGATTTGCCCCATGACAGGAATTTATTGAAGAATTGAAGGAATTAGTAACACAGATCAACATTGAGAAGGCAGCTCTTGCTGAGCAAAGAATTGCAACCATTTTGAAACTGCACATCAGTCTTACACATGAATTTGATTATATGCAAACTTGAATTATATTGCACAAGGAATGGAGGCTGGATGCTCAAAGGAAAAGAAAAGTGGGAGTGGTGGTTAGAAGGTGCTGGCAGCAGGGTTCAGTGCATGTGAGACAACACATTTCAGTGTCTGTATTGCCAGGCTTGCATCTCCAATATCCCAAGGGTTTTGATCTTCAAACCATGGCTGGAGGTGTCCATTTTCACTCTTCCCCCAAAGAAAAGTGACTTGAAAACACTGGTTTTATAGGGTTAAACGGGGCCTGTATTTTGCTGGCTTATTTTTTTGATTAATCTTTTAACCTGTACATTAATTGCGAGAGGTGAGAAGGAGGAAGATTTCCCAAAACACGGGTTTGGATGGAAACCCTGAACCAAACTAGAGCAGTAGTAACACATCTTGAGTTTACAGACATCCAGAAATTATGAGCACATTGCAGTTTTGCAAAATATATTAGGTGAGGGATGGCTTTATCCCTCAGGTGAGTGTTCAGCTTCTTTAGTGACTCATAACTCAGCAGTGTGGCAGGCACTAACTCTTTGCAAAACATCTTCATCCTTCATGGCTGAGACAGAACCTGTGGAATGCGGAGTACCTTACTTATTCAGCAGTGATTTGAGTAATTTTATTTTAAACACTGACTTGATGTGGTCAGTATCATGGATGAAGGGAAAGAAAAAGAAAAGTGAGGGAGTAGAAGTGTATCTAATTTTTTTTATTAAATATATCATTGTTGCAATCTGACTTGTACTGCAAGGGAAAATTACACACCATAAAACCATACAGAGAATGGATCTGATGCATAATACAGGAGCCTGCCTGGAGAAGAAGCCGTGCCACATAAAACTGTAAATATATCCATACAAATTCAGACATATTGGTAAAACAGGAATTTTTGCACTATGTGTCTTGAATCAAGAAAAAGGAAATGCATTGAAAATGTGTTTTCTACCTGCCTTAATCTCTGTTTGCCTCAATATCATTGCCTAATCTCAATATCAGAGGCCATCCCCTCATCTTTATTGTCACAGTCACTGAAACATTAGAACATTAAAAAAGTGGCTTTTGTTGATAAACAGGAACACCTGAAACTGCTCCTATTCCCAGAAAACAAGTTGGTTGGTTTTTAACATCTAAGGTTACTTTTCTGATCATTTTGTTTTGGCAAAGGTGCCAGAAAAACAACAGAACTTCAAAGAAACCCCAGTATTAGTTTAAATTCTGAGGTAAGGCAAGTAATTTTTTTGTTAACACATCAAATAGTCTTAGGAAGATTTATCTCTATAAAATATATAATAAAGGATTATACATATTATATAATATATATATGTCATAATAATTCTCAGGATTTTCTGAAGTGGATCTTTGAAGGGAAGTTTAGAATCAAATCTTCTTAGAAAGACCTTAATATTATCAGTGAATAATGAAATTTCTCATGCTTTTATTTNTTTAAAATTAATAGAATTTGTCAGAAGGGAAATTGTAGTTTCTTTCTTTAAGTGAAACACTTCAGTTGGTTCAACTCAATGTAAAGAGCACATTTCCATCTTATTTTCTTGATATATTATTTCCTTCAGACGTTTTCTTTTATATATGTATCAGCGATCTCCAAAAATCCACTGCTTGGCCAGCCCTAGTTTTGTGGCCAACCCACTTTTTTCTGACTTTAAACTTTACATAACTCTCTCAATTTTCAATACTTTTCACTTACTGAATTATTTTAATTATTGAATTGTTGAATTCTGTTCAATTATTGAATTTAATCCTGAACACTTAAAGATCCTGTGTCTTCTGTTATAGGATTTAGATATATAGTGGTGTTTTAGGTGTTTAAACGGTCCTCATGCATAGGTGCATCGTAGTTTATCTATAAAATTAAGTCATGAAAGCTTGGAATCAGTAATTAACACAAGGATTTCAGCAATTAACAGAAAAAATCCTCTTTTTTTTTCCTGTAGAATCTTTTTAAGGCATTTTTACCTCTAAATGTACTCTCAAGAGTTGTCTGCTTTGAGACAGAAAACAAACCAACGCAAAGCAAAAAACAACAAAACAAGCTTGTTTTGACAGTGGAAAACAACATTTTTTTATTATTATTCAATGAGATGAATATTTTCCATAAACATTCTCGCTCTGAACAAAGAGCCAATTTCTATTCAAAGCTGTTTAAAGGAAAATGTTCAGAGCAGACTAAGCAGCCTTAGGTGACTGCCTTTCACTGATGGGTGAAGCAAATGCTTAAGAGATGTCACTTTCAGAAAGCTTGAAAAGATCTTTGGGAAAAGCAGTCACTTGCTAAATATTAGGTTCGAGTGTTTAATATTATTTTATCTTTGCTTTTTTCCTTTCTTTTTTATAAGTGAGAGCTGAATAGAAGGAATGTGCACACGTATGTGAATTCTGCTGGGTTCAGATCATGCTGGGACTGCACAGAAGTGGAATATCTCAATTTATCTTTTAAGAGATAAACACAAGCTGGATAGATCAGTTATGACACTGTCATATCAGCAACATTCGAGGGCCAGCAGAAGATAGGGGATCTTTAATTTTAAGTGATTAATTTTAATGGCATGCAGACTCCCATTAATCTTCCTCGCACTGCCTGTCTTCCCTGGCCTTAATCCCACAAGCACTAAAGTTCATCTCTGGTTTGCTCACAGAGGCAGCAGAGCTGGGGCTGGGTGCAGAGAGCACAGACCTCTGCTCAGGAAAATTTAGCACCTGAAGAAAAGTCAATCAGTCTTACCACTTGCAAGAAAAACACCTTTTTTTTTTCCTGACACAATAAGGATCAAGAATTCCTGATTCAAGTGATCCACCCGGCAGTAATTTTCTATTGCGTTAGAATAAAATTTTCTGGGATATAGATTTTTCAGAATAATTCCCTGGTTACAATGTCAGTGTCTCATGGGTTCTATGCTGATATCACTAATCACAGAGATAATTTTCTTGCAGTGAAATTAACTGTATAACATTTTGAAAGAACAAGTCTCAACAAGCCATATATAAAGTGTAAATACAGTGAAATAAGTATGATATCACACAATCATCTCACCAGTATCTAGGCAGATACATTTTGCTAAGCCCTATTAAAATCTAGTTTTCAAAACCTGAATTGAGACAGTAAATCCACATTTTTTGCTCCCGTTCTTTTCTTTAGCACCAGTTTCTGGAACTGGCTTGTTTTACCAATGAACTATTTTGTCTGTCAGCTTAGATTAGGTCAAATTAGTTCTCATTTCAATAACTGACAAAGATCATCTTTGACAACATCAGTGACCTCACATGTCCTGGCAAGGGCACATAGTCAAAGTCTATTGAAAAGGAAGGAAAGTTTTATAAATTGTGTGCCAGAGGAATGTTAGTATTAGGAGAAGATTTAGGTTCTTCTTTGGATCTACAAAACCCTGAATGAGAGCTTTGTGTTTTCAGCTGTACTTCATATTTATTTTGAAGATAGATAGATGAACAGACAGAAGAAGCAGGAAGGCAGACAAAGATGAGATAAACAGGAAAATAATTAATAAATCCATGAACTGGTGTTGCAAATGTCCTACATGTCAAGGATTGCAACTATAATTTTTTTTTCACCAATATTAATGCAAAAAATCAGGTGTATTATTTAATCAGAAAATCTGTATAATGTCAGTTTAGGTAATTCCAAAGTCAGTCCCGTTATATGTTGGGATGAAACAGTCTGGAAGTTGTAGATGTATAGAGGTACTTTCCTCCCATGAAGAATTTATTACTGCTATAATAGAAATCCTTTAATTTGAACACCTCTGCTGCTTTACTGAAGCAAAATTTTGGGAGTATTTTTCCAAGGTGAAATCCACTCTGGTGCACATGTCCTTCTGGAGAGTTCCAAAGAAGTTTGTGTCACGTCTGTGGTACAAAAGCCTTTGTACAGGACCCATTCATGAGGGGTAAATGTCATTTCCAATAGAGTAAGTTGCTCAAGGAGGCAGAGGAATGTCTATCATTTCTGTTTCTCCTGACTAGACCTGACATTCATCTGGTGGTGTCAGGGATGGTTTAAGGATAGTGAAATGCATCTTCTGTCCTCCCGTCATTCAAACAAACAGAATGCCTGATAATCCCCTGACCAA
Source organism: Cisticola juncidis (assembly GCA_013400215.1). Lineage (NCBI taxonomy): Eukaryota > Metazoa > Chordata > Aves > Passeriformes > Cisticolidae > Cisticola > Cisticola juncidis. Next base: position 137,659 of record VXBR01001474.1, read on the forward strand.
GAAGATGTTTCATAGCAAATGTGACAAAGTCCTCAAAATAGGAGGATTTTAAGATAAAGGTTTTTCTTATCTCTCAATCTAAATCCACATTTTTGTCTTCTCTTTGGACAGAACTTATATCTCCAAAATTTTTAACTGTCAATGCTCAATTCTTTATATTTTTGTACCTTCCATATCCCATCTCATTGTTCCAGGGTGTATGTAGGGATTGCTGCTTCCATCACTAGGATGTGCTTATTTCATGCTGGAATAATTGTTGTATTCCATAGAAGACCTAACACATTAACATTAACAAATTTGCCTAAAAAAAGATTATATTATATCTAACAGAAGTTTCAGGATCTGGCATGTATCCATAAATGTTAAGAGTTATCTTCTCTTAGTTTTATTTGAAATACAGAAACTGAAAAAATCAAAGATTCCAAATATAATCCGGAAAAATTGTCACATTGATTAAGGGTTATTTATTTTTAAATGAGAGTTAAAAATACGGGTTTACTTGCACAAATGTATGTAAACTTTATAGAAGTATTTTATTATGTAGTGGATAATAATATTTTATTATGTAGTGGATAATACAAAATGGAATGAAAATCCAGCACAGCTCCATGCTGGAGAACAGAGATTCATCTACTTTGTGCCTAAGATCAAGTTTGCATGTGTTGAGTTAGTAGTGCCTTTCTAATTTAATCATGTCACTTATTCCTGACACCCCAGACTTCTAATCTTGTGTGTCTGATTTCTAGTTCACATACAATTGTCATAGATCCAAGAATGCAGCTTGACAATTCCCTGCTCAGGGAGCCTGGATCTTTAACATTATGAGCTTGGATCTTAATATTAAGATAATATTAATATTCTAGAACTAATTGTAGGAGTATTTGTATCCAGCTCAGTATTTAGCATAACTCTGCTGATGGAGATCTGATCGCTCACCACCTTTGAACAAACAACAAAGACAATGTTACAAACTTCCCTATTCCTGGAAGTGTTCAGGGCCAGGTTAGAGAGGGCTTGGAGCAACCTGGGACAGTGGAAGTGTCCTTGCCCATGGCAGGGCTTGGAACAGGCTGATTTCAAGGTCCTTTCCCACCCAAACCATTCTGTGATTCCATGGTTTACCACCTTACACAAATCATTGAATAGTACAAGAACAATTCTGTAAAAACCTTAAGAAAGAGGCTGCAATACACAAAGTTTCACATTCTTTTAAACTTGTGCCTTCAATTTGCTGTGAGTTTACCTAGTTTTGGCTTTTTATTATTTATATTCCCAAAGTGCATGTGCCACCCAGAAAAGTGTTGACATGTAAATTATTAATTAGGCTAAATCACTTATCAGATTTTGATACATTTGGAGATTCATTTCATTCCCCCAATTAACCCATTAACCCCTCAACTGCCATTTCATTAAGTAAACAGGAGGGCTGTGTAAACCAGTGAATGTGTATTAACAGTGTTGTGCCAATTAGTAAGGAATATATTTTTCCAAGACAAGGGCCAAACAGCCCTCCAGTCTTCTTTTGCATACCCTCATTTTGTTTTCATCTGGATAGTGGAAGTAGCAGGTGTTGAAGGCTGAGTGTTGTACCCACTTTGAGGCTGCTCAAGTCTGCTGATTAGGTGATCACTTCTGATGAAATTTCTCCATGGAAGGCAGGATTCCTTCATTTTGGTCAGTCTATAAATCCTACTTTTGGCAGTAATATCCTTGCTGCAATGCACATCAACAACATCTATTTATCCCAAATAAGGCACATTTTGAAATTATGATCTTCACAACAAAGGCATGTACACAAAATATTGCATAAAAGGGCTCAGTGCCTCTGACAAAGATCAAATAAAACTTCGTTGGTTGATCTGTCCATGCCTATAGGGTATTAGTGATTATAATATTGTGCTTTAATGGACTATGGACCCAATTTACATAACATTTACATGTCATCTACATACTCTTTATGGAATAAAAACTCAGTGATTCAGACAGAAAAAATATCTAAGGTGTACAGATGCACTCTTGAAGCTGATTTTTTTGTTTTTACTCTTCAGCTTGAAGCTGAGAGTCCTGACTTTACCTGTTCCCTGTGGAACCCAAAAGCAGAGCAGAAGGATCACTGCAGTCCCACTCCCAAAAATCTCAGTGCCCATAAAATGCCCATCAAACCCAACCAGCATTTCATTTGCAAGGAAATGACTCTTAAGTAAAAATGTGAATGTATCAAAAAGTTCCTTTTTTGAGACATTTCTACTTTCTGTGTTTCCTACCTGGAGAATCTTTGGCATTGTCAAATACGGAGATTTGTAAATGTCTTCACAGTGGTCCTGTACTTCTGCTCTGCACTTTGGGAAGAAGGAATGGGGTGACAGAATTGTGGCTCAACCACAATACAGAATTTCTGCATGGCACTGCCAATCACAGAGACCATTTAGGAATTTCTGTTCAAGAGAGAAATGTCAAGAAAACCTTTATTAAATTCCTGGCAAGTCTTGCTCATTTACAGCTTTGAGAGGGAACGACCAGATGTCCTAAAATGCTGAGATGTCCATAATGTCCCAGTGCTGTTGCCTGGGCCCTGGAGGCCTGACACTTGGGAGGAATCCACAGAAGTCACACAGAAGCTCTCCAAGGCTACTGAGTCTCCTCTGAGCTAAAAATAAAATGGGCACCTCAGGGCAATGCTTTATGTTTTAATCAACCTGCATATCTATAATAGCTCTGATAATAACCAGAAAGGGGAAATGTCAGGGCCAAAGGGATACCACATAATCAGGACACATCCTGTACTCAGGAGGAAGGTCCATTTGCTTATACGCATGAAACCAAAATAATTTTAGAATTCAGACAGGAACTGAGAATTTTGGATCCTAGACCTTCCTGATCTGTGTTTGAGAACATTTGAGACATTTTATGAAATACCTGAAGCATTGCAGTCCTTCTATTGGGAAAGGAGAAAGCAGAAAGAAAGAAGAAGAAAGAAGAAAGAAAGAAAGAAGAAAAAAGAAAGAAGAAAGAAGAAAGAAGAAAGAAGAAAGAAGAAAGAAGAAAGAAGAAAGAAGAAAGAAGAAAGAAGAAATTAAAAAAAGAGGAAGAAAAAAAAATAATTAAAATAACTTAGGACCAGTCATGAGGACCTTCTGCTGGCCATGGACAGAAAGTTAAGGAAAAGAGTCAAAAGGAGACTTTTGTTCTGATATTCTCATGACAAATTAAAAGAAGGAAGTTAAGCCAACACCTTGGATTTGAAGTCAGAGCCAACACTGCTTGAGATCCTTGGCCAGACACTCTTCGTAGCATTAGCTGGCACTGTCCCCAAAAGTTTGGGTTGTGTTCTTGGCTTTGCCATTCCTCACAGATAAACCTGGCAGAACCTGCTGACTCAAGGTCACTGAAAGAGGCTGCTCCAATTAATCTAAAACATTCAACCAAGTCCAGGTTGGTGGGATATGGAGAAACCTTTTCTAGTGAAAGGCGCCCATGCCCGTGGCAGGGAGTTGGAACTGGATGAGCTTTAAGGTTCCCTGCAACCCAAACCGTTCTGTGATTCTTTGATAGGGTTGGTGTTGTACAGCAGGACTGACAGGTCTGTGCAGGAACACACCATGCAAATATTTGCATGAACACAACTCTTCCAAGTGAAGCCTGCTGCAAGGGGCTGCATTATTTGCATTGTGTTATACATGGTGATAGTTTATCTGCAGAGATAATGACCAAATCAAAAAGATCTGGTTGAATAAATGATAAGTCTGAAGGTTAGAGCATTTGAACTGTGACATTGCATATTAAACTGTCAGTGGAAGGGTCAAATGAGCTGGGAGGTGCCATGTGGTAAAAGCTGTTTGAGACAGTTCTAACAGGCTGACTTGGACTGCAGACATCAAGAACAAGCAACTTTTGACTAGAGGGGTTCATAAACTGAGATTTATCTTAAGATGATATAAAGGAATAAGGAGAATCTCAGTGAAAACTAAAAAAATTGAGGAAAACGGCCATATGTTTAGGAAAAAGAAGATAAACTTGTGTCACCCAATACAACCCTGACTCAAACTAAAACAGAGTTCACTAACAACAGAGGCCTGGAAGCAGCAGCTGCAGGATATGTGTCTCATTTTACATATATTTACACTAGATTTAAGATAGGAAGTATTTTGTCCAAAAAGTTCATAGAATCATAGAATCACAGAGTTGTTTGGGCTGGAAGAGATCTGATAGGTCATCTTGTTCCAACCCCCTGCTATAGGTATGGAAACGTCCCATTATCCCAGGTTGCTCCAAGCCCCATCCAACCTGGCTTTGGACACTTCCAGGGATCCAGGGGCAGCCACAGCTGCTCTGGGCACCCTGTGCCAGGGCCTCCTCATCCTCCCAGGGAAGAATTTCTTCCTAGTATCCAATCTAAATCTACCCTCCTTCAGCTTAAAGTCATTGCCCCCTTTCTTCTCTTGCATGCCCTTTTCCAGTGTCCCTCTCCAGCTTTCTTGTAGCACTTGTAGGCACTGGAGCTGTCTCTCCTCCAGGCTGAAACCTCCAGCTCTCTGTCCCCAGAGCAGAAGTGCTCCTGCCCTTTGAATATCCCTGTGGCTCTCCTCAGCCTTTGCTGTTAGCTAAGAAGGTCTGGGCAGAAGGACAGTCCTGGATGCAAAGATGACCTGAGATAGGGCATAGTCTATGAGAGCAAACATCTGGGTAATTCAGGATGTTTTGATAACCACTGAAAAAGAAGAGCACAAGAGACTGAACAGATGCCTGTAAAGGTGGTAAAACAAGGCAAAAGAAGAGTTTCTTTGTTGGAAGAGTGAGTTGAAAAACAACTTTTCTGATGAAGAGAACTGTGGAAAGGAATAGGCAGAAAAACAGGTGGAAAAGAAGGGGGAAAAAGAAAGGCGGAACAATTCTGTCTGACAAAAATAAATTAAGAGACAGTGGAGAAAATCCTAAGAAGAAATGGTGTGCAGCTGGTTGTGAGAGAACATAAAAAGGGGAGTTCTTTGGACAGAAGGAAGAACAGAAGAGACAGATTGTGGTTCACAGAGTTCATGGTAGCTCCACAAAGCCATGTGTGGCTGTGGACTTCTGTTGGGGAGAATTACAAGATCTATCAAGTGGGTAGAGAGAACAAAAGACTGGGTCTTTTGCCAGGAAAAAGCACACAGGGGGTAAAAATAAACTGTACAAGAACACGCATTTATCCATTTCCTTGTATTTCCTGGGCCCTGGATGGGGGAGAAGAAACACACGGATTAATCAAGGTGTGCTTTCTAGATTAGAGACAAGTTTGAGGTTGTGGGGAGGTGTAGTTTGACCTCTTCTCCCAGACAGCTCATCATAGCCCAAAGGGAAATGGTCTAAAGATGTGCCAGCAGAGGTCCAAGTTGGATATCAGAAAAAATTTCCTCATTACAACAGTGGACAAACATTGGAACAGGCTGCCCATGGAGGTGTCACCATGTCTGGGAATGTCCAAAAAATGATTGGAGTGATATGGTTTATTGGGCATGGGGATAAATGGTCTTAAGGTGGGAACTGATGATCTGGAAGGCCTCAGTGATTCTGTGTTCTATGAGGAAAGCAACTACTGTCCAACTTTTGGCTAATAACTGCTCAAAGACCATGATCCTGCTTCCTCTGGCAACAAATGTTCGAGTTCTGTCCCATTTTTAACACTGGTACCAATACTCTACTGTTGCTGTTACTGTCCACTGGGGGTATTTTGACAGCCCAACACAAGATGTTGACTTGCAAAATCTGATTAACATATTAATTTCAATAATTTGCATACCAATAAAGCTTTGTAGTTTTTGGAAGGAGAACATAAATTGTCCCCTGTATTGCAATGAGCAGATCTACAACAGTGCTCACCACCACCACCACCATTGCTGTGCTTTACAAACCAGACTCTGATATAGATTTCAAAGAGCTTTCATGTAAAATCCTTCTTGACCTTGTTGCACTGTCAACAGAAAACAACCTTTATGTACAGTCTCTGGTGGCTTTCTTTTTGTTTCATTTTTTTTCCAAACATCAATATGTAATGATACAAAAGGATTTCTGATAATATAATTTTTTGACTAGCAGCAAAATAGCTGCTACTCCACTCCACTGCATATTATTATTATGGGTTTATTATCTTGTCATATTTTTCTATCTTTTTTCCCTCTTTGTGGAAAAGGTTTTTTCTAATATCCTTCTAACTGGAAAACATTCTCAAGCCTTTTTTTGCATTTGCTTAGCCTCTACTTATTAATTTTTCTGTTGACAGGCAGGGAAGAGAGGAATAAAAAGGCTGCTGGTTGTTCCTAGAAAGGAAGAATGTGTGTTTTTTAGTCAGAGCAGAAACAGAAAAAAGTGGGCTCTTGGGGTCCAGTCCATTCTACTGTGAGTTAAGGACTTCATTTCATTCACTTTAGTTTGGATTAAGGCTGTGTGTTTGTATTTCTGTGGCGGCGGCAGCAGCACCGACCCATTCAGGCTGGGGCCTTTCAAGTGGAATGAAGTGCATGATTCAAATCCCTTGCTCCACCAGAGCTTTGTGTGTGGGTCTGTCGGGCACAGCAGCAGTAGGAAGAGTCTTTGAGCTGAACTGGGCTCAGAGAAATTGTCAGAGTGTGGGTCTCTGCCCAGGTGATTTGCCCCCCCATATCTGATCCATGTTTTCCCTATCTTGTGCTACCACTGCAGCTGTTTTTCCATCTTCTCTTTTATCCCTTCAAATCAGGACAGATTCTTGTCATTCATTTGAGCATTTACTTCCCCCCTGCACTTCAATAGTGAAAGTATTTCACTGCATTTGAGGAGATCTGCTCCCTCCCCCCAAGAAGATACAAAGAAATCAGATGAGGAATCAAATTCCTCATATAGGAATTGTTCTGTGTAACAGAACATCTGTGTTAGGTCAGATTGAAGGTCCAGCCAACCCATCATAGAATTATTAAGGTTGGAAAAGACCTCCAATATCATCAAATACAACTTTTGCCCAAAATCTACCATGCTCACTAAATCATATTGCAAAGTGCCAATTTTGAACCCCTTTAAGGATGGTGAGACTGCCATTTCCCTGAAAATACTGTCCCAAAGCTCAGACAAGCCCTGTCAGTTGTTCCTAAAAGGAGAAATTCTGGTGCAGTTCATGTCCCAAGGGATGAACACTTCTGGGAAATTTGCAGCCTTGGTTTGAGCTGCTATCCTTCTCCAGAAGTTGCTGCACCCAGGAGTGAAAAAATGGAGGCAGAATCAATACTTTCAGCATATTTCTCTCATAAATTTTGTGTTTTCTCTTGCTTCTTAACTGTCTTCTTTCCAATCCAGTGGTTTAACTCATAGGGTGACTTGTTACCTTTTTGTTGGTGGTTGATGTTTTTTTTTCCCATAGTGCAGAGCAGAACTAAACCCAGTTTTCAAGCCTGTCTATACCAGTGGCTTCTATATTCCCTTGAAAAAGCGGGGGGAAATGGTTCAGATTCCTTCAGGTTATAAACAGACAAGGAACGGAAGCTACACCTTGGTTTATCAGTTCCAGGGATTAAATTCTTCAGGTCGCCCATTGAGTAGAAGAACTAGACCAGCAAATGCAGCCCTTGCAGGGATGTAGAGACTGAAGAGTGATTTTGACCAAAAATCCATGATTTTGAGCAAAAAGCCATGATTTGGCTTAGTCCAGAGTGTAAGCACAACTGCTTTTATCCCTTTCCTTTTTTTTTCCACAAAGGGAACGAACAATGCCCAGACTAAGATCCACCATTATAAGCATCTGCTGAAGGTTTGCAACCTTTTCTTTTGTGCTGTAAATGCTATTAAACATTTCCTTTGATGTGTTCCACATCTTCTAAAGGAACTCACCCTTAAAACAATAAAATTTGGAGGGGAGGGGACAACCGACCCCAAACAAGGAATCATTCTGTGTAGAAAGGGCCCCAGTCCTGTTAATTCAAGTGACATTTTGACAGTAGCATGCTGTCAGCCCAATGGTTTGACCTATACAACAACCTCTAATTATTACTAATTAAAGAATTAATTATTCATGGCAGCACACGCTATTAGCATAGCAGAGATGTGTTGGAATATGAGTTATGCGTGGTTTATGAATCTTCAGAAAATAGATTCTTTAATAAATTAATAAAGGGGCTCTGGGGTTTCATTAAAAGGTGGCTGGAGGGGTTGCAAGCCAGTTTCCAAGGAGACCACAGGTGGTTTGCTTGGATTTTTTTTTTAGTTAAACTTGTTTGGGCCAGATGATTTCCCTTCCCCCCTCCCCCTCTCACTCTGTCCTCACTGCTCTTTCCTCAGGCAGCGAGGAGAACATTTTAATGAAACCCCTGTTGTCCTCATATCCCTTTGATCCCCGTGTGGTCTCCAACCTCCACGTTGGCCAGTTGGAGGATAGTGCAGTTGTTTTGGTTTGTTTTTTTTTTTTTCTCTTCTGTCTTTCTCTTTTTCTTTTTTTGATTGAAAGCTCCAACCAGCTCCACCATGAATAAACAACAGAAATTATAAAAGCACATGGGTAAAGGAGAATAGAACAAACAAAGGAGAAAATAAAGGAAATTGCTTAAATTCAAATGAGACCATCAGGATGGGAGCAGAGTTAATTACCTTGTTTTCTGTCTGAAGAGCAGATTTGGTGGTTGTTCATGTTACTATTTTTATATCCATGTTTGTTTCTAACATGGTATTTCCTATTCTTTGGGCTGGTTTTTAGATGTTATTGTTATAAAAACAGGAGAGAGAACATTTTTCTCTTTTTTTTGTTTTTTGTTTGTTTGTTTGTTTGTTTGTTTTCATTCTGTCATGACCAATGTGTCCTAGCATTATTTCACTCTAATAATACAGAGGATAATATTAATACTTCCCAATACTGCTAACTAAATAGTGATATAAATAGCAATAACAATGCTTCCAAGCTTTTTCTCCCACTTCCAGATCGCATTAGAATTCCATTCTTGATTAAGAAAAGCCTCAACAAAATAGCAGCTACATTAAAAGGGTAAAATTAAATTGTTCTGCCTCATTTTATGAGGACTTGTCTTCCAACAAAGGGTATAACCACCAAATGGAGTAATCCTTGCTGATTACAGATCTCACAACAATTACTAGTACTGCTTTTGGGCGCCAAGCAGCCCCATCATCTTGATGGTTCAGGGCTCCAAAAAATGATCATGAGGGAGGATTCCTTTCCTCTCACCAAAATGATTAGGAAAAGGAAATTCTATTGGAAGTGATCCATCCCATCCATCTGAGATGCTGTTGTTAGCAAAGGCGGAGTTACCTGTACAGGCTATAAGGAAAATTTGGTGTTATGTGACCAACTTTTCAAAAATGTGCAAGATGAGTCTCTCACCTTGTACCTTTAACTTCTTGCACAAAGCTCATCACTGCTCATTCAGTTGAAACAGAGTTTTCAGAGAGACACTGATATTTCTTAGTTTCATATTGCACTTGAAGATGAATTTGTTAGTATTCTTGGCAGATTGTTCCACAAATTATCTACTGTAGAGGTCATGTGTTCCTATAATAATTTCTGCTGTATTTAGGAAAGAGTTCTCACTCTGTGAGGATGGTGAGGAGCTGGCACAGGTTTCCCAGAGAAGCTGTAGCTGCCTCTGGATCCCTAGAAGTGTCCAAGGCCAGGCTGGATGGGGCTTGGAGCAACATGGTCTGGTGGAAAGTGTCATGGTTTAGGAATGATATTCTCTGATTTAGTGTTCTCACTGAAACCACCCCAGACCATGTGCTACTCACTCACTTCCCTCTCCCCTTCCACTGCTGAGGGCTGGAGAGAATTGGAGGCACAGAAGGGGAAGGTAGTGTGTTGAGGTGAGAACAATTTGCTGGAAACAAGGTAAGAAAATGAGCAGTGACAGCCCATACTGTGATGGCAGAGGGTACAAGAAAGGAAATGGTACTGCTGAACCCTGAGGAACCCCCCAACAACAGAAAATACCCGACCTCTCCCACACTACCCCAGCCTGGAAGGAAGCCTGTGTCCCATTCCCAGAAAATGATGAGAGGAGGTGCAGAATCACCCCCAAGTCCTGCTCATCACCTCCTCCTTCCTGGCTACCACAAAAGTTAACACTCTGCTGGCCAGAACCAGGATAAAGGCAACCCTGCCCAAGATAGAGGGTTGGATCTAGATGGTCTTTAAGGTGCCTTCCTACCCAAACCATTCCATAATTCTGTGATTTTTAGGGTCAGCGACCACTTATTGCTACATACGCTGTCCAAAGCAACAAAGGTTCAATCTCAGGGAAAGCTGTGGCTGCCCTGATAATCCAGCTTTGCATTTCTCTTGTCTTTTTGATCCTTTTCACTTACTCTATCACAGCACTCAGAGACTCTAATGAGGAACTGAGGTTCCCCTTTGCTATGTGTGGTATGTACATATAAACGGGATCACATTACAACCTTGCAGCAGTTGGATAAACTTGATCTCCCTGTGTCTGTTTGGCAAATTGACAGGCAAAACCCATTCCTGTCGAAGACAGATCTTTCAAAGAGCGTGGATGATCCCAAGCAATTAACCTAATAGGTCATAAAATACCAATTCCAAGACCCTAGAAATCTGAATAAAACACTGGGTTTAGAAGAGACCAGTTATTTAAGACCAAGTTCCCACAGAAATGTATCATATGTCGTGCTACATATTTTGCAATAACTCCTCAAGTCTAGCAAAGAGTTCTGTGGTTAAATTTACCAGTCAAAATGTATTTAGGTTATGATATCAATATCCCAGTAATAATACCAATACCAATTATGCCAATCGTTCAGTAATAACACCAGTAACCAAAGTCACCTGGGATATCCCAGTTTAGTCAAATAAAAGCAAAATTATGCAGCTGGTGCCCACTTACCAGATAAGCATATGAAGCATTAGAGAAAGGAAATGCATCTTATTTTGCCCTGAGAAAAAAAGTGAAAAACTTTTGGTTTCAAATGAAAACACATGCTGAAATTTCCATGTTAAAATATGCAGGATAATTCTTGTTTTCCTATACGGATTAAGTCCCTGTCCTGAACAAGATATCTGTCTGGGATGCTTTATAATAATTTTGCTCTTGGCAAGTTTAGAAATAAGCTCAGGATATAATTCAGAATTGAGTTCCTAATCCAAATTGGGATTTAAAATATAAAAAGGAAAAGTCTCAGTTTAACCCAGACATGGATGATGCTGCTACACCAATCACCTAAACTTTTAATGAAGTCTAAAGCAAATTGACTGAGAAGATTCTCAGAAAACCTAGCCAATTTTATTTAAATACCTTAAAAATAATTTATATGCTTAACTTCAGGCACAAAGGTTTGAAAACCTAATTGGCTCAGCCAATATTACATAGAAAATTAACATTACCCTTTTCTGTCTATTGCAGTTTACAAGAACCAGAGCATAGACTGAGATATTTTTTCCAAAGTCTGATATAGATTCTAATTGTTGGCTTGCTCTCTGCCAAGGTTTTTGACAAATCTGCCTGACAGTCATCAGAGAAATGACCAGGAACAGGCTGAGAGTCCACGCACAAAAATCCAGGATGCTGCATGCTCAAAAGTGATCCTTGCAACGCCTTGACCTCAAGTAAAAAGAAAATAATTGAAACAAAAATATTTGACTGGACAGGATGGTTTGGAAATAGCCCCTGCTCATATTTCTTTTGAGTGGGTGGAAGTCTTCTGAACCGTTCTAATTTTTTTTTTTGCCTTGGTGAGATATTTAAACTTTTCACAATTTTGCAAATTTTTTTTTATAGTAAGTCATTAATAGGAAATATTTTTTTTTTTTTAGAAAAGGACTGAGGAAATAAAAGAGTTTAATTTTGTAAAAACACTACACACACAGTTCTGCATTTCTCATTTGATATGCACACCACAAATCTGTAGACAGGGGATATAAGTATAAGCATAGGTTCAGGTATGTTCAGATTTGATAATTTAATGAACAATGTCAATATTTAAATTTTATTTTTATATTTCATTTTGCTCCTTCACATGACCAGTAAAGTATTTGCAGTTTCCTCTGAACCACTTAGAAATATTTATTTCCTTCACTCTGTTCCTCACCTGCCTTTGAGATCTCTTTACCACCTGTCAGGGAAACACTTTCCAGACCTGTGACTGAAAAATATCTCTGGGTTTTTCAGGACAACATTTGGAAATTTCACAGTGATCCTTACTCCTTCAATATATTTTCCTCTTTCCTCCAGATTTATGTGCTGGGATTATTTATTTATGATTTCAGCACATATTTTCGATCAGGCTTCTTTAATGGAGTAAGGAATTTCACTTGCTTCCTGATGCCTCTTGTGGTTTGCTTATCAGTTTGTGGTTACAGATTTATATACTTAAAGTTTTTTCTGTGTATTATGGAATTTTTTTTCCTTGAAATGGTTCTTTTTATTTGTTTTTTTTTTTTTTTTTCCTGTTCTTGTTTATATATATATATATATTTTAATGTTACTGCAGCCTAATGAAAACTCCATTTTTATTTCCAGGAGAAATTTAATATTCTTAAATTTGGGTTCACTAGTTTCAAAATACATGCATTTTTAATAGACTTTTCCTCTGTCCAGCTCATTTGCCCAAAAGCAAAGTTCTGGAGTGATCTGCAAGCCCAGCTGTGGGGCAAATAGGGATCAGCTATGGCTCAGCTTTAGCTGAAGAACAATTGTCTAAACAGTTCTATCAAGGCTCTTATGGTGCTGCTCATTTAACAATGATCTGGACCAGAACACCAAATCAGGAGAAATAAATGGATACCAAAACACTGAAGCTAATTACTAACACAAATGGATGTTTACTAATATATATTGTAGGAGCAGTTTTCACTCTAGGAAAATATTATCAGACCCTATGGGCATCCATTCCC
>VXBR01001474.1:161132-181573 GCA_013400215.1 Cisticola juncidis
TCTGTCTGTGAGAGACAAAAAAAAAAAAAAAAAAAAAAAAAAGAAAATCTGTATTTCTCTAAAAGAACCAGCCCTGATCCACCCAAATTTTGGTTTTATACACCTAATTCCCATTAACTTTCATAGGGTTTTGGAAGTTCTAGCCTCATTTAGTAAACTCCAGGTCTATGAATGTGATTCATTCCTTAATTTTATCATTAAACCACTGGGCATTCTTTCCAAGCAACTCATCTGGGCTCCCTTAGAGGTTGACAGAGGAGGATGTGCACAACCAGAAGGAAATTTGTCCCATCTGGAGAGGAACATCTAAGAGATGCAGGGCAAATTTTCTTTTGATGAAGTCTGTCTCTCCTTCCACTGTAGCAGCTGTTGAGTTAATGCCTAAATTTTAAATTAAATTAAATCAATCTTTAATAAAATAAAAATAAGGAAGCATCACCCTGGGCCCAAATTTTTTTGGCATTCTAATTATTTTAAAAAATAATAAATCCACCAAAAACAATCCTGGGATCCATCTCTGTAGAGCAGCCAAGCAGGATGCCTGTATTTGCTGGTTTATATGTCAATGTAATTATTGTTCATCATAAATTCAGGAACCCCAGTTTTCAATAGGAGATATCCAAGTACAAACAGACACCACAGAGCTTCACTGGATTTTCTTCAGCTTGATATGTTGCATATTTAAACAGAGCCAGGGACCATTCTGGGAGTTAGAGCACCTGGCACAGCAGAGTTTATGTCCACACACAGCCACCATCACCCTCAAATCCAAATTGCTGATGGGGACTGCTCCAGTGCTGTTGCCCAAACCATCCAAGTGAGGTTTTTTTTTCCTGTAAAAATACAAATAAACACAATCCAGTGGCTGTGCTAAGGATTTAATGGGAGGAGATACACTGTGCCACTGACCTGCTGCTTCAGGTTTGTTAATTCAAAGGCAGCCTCAGAGTCTAAACTGCATCAAACAACTCATCTGTAGCAGCACAATCAAGGAAGCCTTGACACAGTTATTAACACAGTGATCCACAGCCAGGGGTGAAAGGATTGCTTGGCAGAGCCTTGCTGGTGGAACAGAGAGTTCCCAGGCATCATCCTACCCATGTTTGATTGCACACTACAAATATTGCCTTTTCCAGCCTATGGGCCTTACTGCAATTCATACTAATAATAATCACTGTAATTTTTTTTTTTTTCTTGTGTTTCATCCACCTCATTTTGAACAACTTAGTCTCTCCACTTGTGTGCCTGCTGCATGGTGTAATTACTGAAGGTCACAGCAAAAGCCTGAAGCAGAAGGAAGAGATAACTCAACTGGTGGGGCCCCCAATTGACATCACTTGACCTAATTTTCTTGAAGTCAATGAAGCTGGCAACAGTTGAGGGTTTAGCTCATTTTTCCTAATTGTTTCTGCTTTAATCACAACTGCCTCCTTCTTTAAGGACCATCACAGCTGGAAGCTCAGAAAAAATAACAATAACCTCTTCAAACAATGACTGTAATAAAGCAGTTGTTACCTGTTCTGCTGGTTCATGGGGAAAGTTTCTCTGGTGGGGCTGGGCAGTAGCCAGGTATGAGATGCTAAGAGCTGTCCTGGATTTAGGCAGTGTAGCAATACAGAACCTTTCTCCAGGTCATACTGCCAGAATATCAGTACATGAGGTAGACAATTTAGGAATGGAATTTTGTGAAAATATGGTTACTGAGGCAAAAATATATAAGCTCTTTCATAAAGCAGATAGGAAAAGGTCATGAAAAACAATTCACACTTTAGAAGTCATAGAAGATAGAACACTTTGGGTAGAAGGGATCTTAAAATCAATTTCATTCCATCTTCTGCCGTGGGCAGGGACACCTTCCACTGTCCTAGGTTGCTCCAAGCCCTCTCCAACCTGGCCTTGGACACTTCCAGGGATGGGAATAAATAAAAACCCAAATTGTATCTTTTGCTTATAAGCTCTTTTAAAACTTCTGTTCCTGGATGATGGGGATATATAGGCAGGGAATAAATGGAATTTAACCTTTTTCGTCTTTTGCAGTCTTCATATGAGGATCCATTGCACATCACTCCCAAAATGAGAGTGCTGTCAATGAACATTCAGCTCCAACAGAACTCGGTGTAATCATTCCCAGTAAACCCCTCTTCACCCCTAACACTCTGATTACTGTCTGTGTTTTCTGGCTGACTTCCATATCCTCTGTTGAACAAGCTCTTTCTGGCTTTTGTGGGGTTGTTTTTTGCTTTATATTCTTTTCTTTTTTTTCCTCCAAAAATACCCATATTTCCCTCATTTTTATTTTTGTTAGATCATCTTTCCTAGTAAGATCCTGGATATGGAATGTGATGTGTATGAATATAAATTTAAATGTATGTATGCATAGTTATATACATATATATACTGTGCTTAATCCTTTGCAATTAAGCTTGGTGATAATTGTTTTTGTGCATTAGTCATAATCACTTTTTAAGCAGCAAAGCCCATTATTGCTGTAGTGTGTGTTTCAGATGCCCTGCAGATTTGAGTCATTTTGGGTAATGCAGCTGTGTGTGGTAAAAAGATTTTACAATGCCTATAAAATTTTGCCTCATGACATGTTCAGCAAGTGAATCTGTGGCACCGTGAAACAGTTTCAGTGCTTTTATTAAATACTGGGTACCATCACATTATGTAGTGTTTAAACAAGACACATCCTTAGAGTTTAGAAAGTGCTGAGTTTGGGGTGAGAGTTCACATGGAGAAAATGGTTTCTGTTGGGTGAGTTCACTTTGCCTTTTTCCTTGGTTTTGGAGGTGCAATGTTGGCTCATCTTTCCTTAAATGCCTTGTGTGTTACTGAGTACAAACCCCCCCTCCTTAGAGGCAAGCCCTCTTGTTTCTGTTGCTGGAATACCTGCTGGTTAAAGCAGCAAATGAAAATCATGGTCCATCCACACAATGCCACTAAGGAAAAGAAGAAATTCAATTACCTGGGTGCATTGCTTGGGATGATTTCATCCAAGCCTCTGACATGCAGTGGTACAGAGCACCACCCTGGAGCTATGAGTGTGCAGCACTTCATGGAACCCTGGAATGGTTTGGGCTGGAAGGGACCTCAAAGACCATCGGGTTCCAACCCTCCTTCCGTGGCCAGGGACTCCTTCCACCAGATCAGATTCCTCCAAGCCCCTTCCAACATGGCCTGGAACACTTCCAGGGATGGGGCAGTCACAGCTTCTCTGGACAACCCTCTGCTCTCTGGACAACCTGTGCCAGGGCCTCAGCACCCTCACAAGGAAAAAATTGTTCTTAATATCTCATCTAGATATATCTTCTTACATTTTGAAGCCAAATTCCCCTTGCCCTATCAAAGTAACTTTCCTGCTGCTCCCTCCCTATTTGCAGCTCACAGTCAAGACAAGAGTATGGGAAAAAGGCAAGATTTTAATAGCCAGAGTTTCAAGTATTTAGAAATTATTTGGATTAGCTGATTGTGTGGTTCTAGGTAAATCCCCCAACTTTTGGTGGAGACAAGAGGTGGCTGACACAAACAGGATGCAATCATATCAGGTGTCACAAGGACTGTGCCTTTAGAGATCCCTCAGCATCATGTCCTTAATAAATCCACAGGCACAATTATTGAAAAGAAATGGGTTGCAGTCACACTTAATTGGTTTCAGTTAAGCTGGGATAGAGACACTTTCTACAGTGAACTTTAACCTTCTCCAGGCATTTCCACTTTCTTCTTCAGATCACATTCCTTTTGAATATCCTTCTCCAGCCCTCATCCCTGACCAGAAGGATTCTCTTTTCTGAAAAACCACTCTCTTCCATTGTATCCCTGCAAGCATTTGGGAGAGCATAGATCACAGTATGAGAAAACTCTTCATTTTGTTCTTTCCTTAGTTCATCGTGCCACACTGGCTGCTGCTGCAAGAATAAAAACTGATCCAACACCTCCTCCTCCCAAATTAGGATCAAATTTCCCTTAAAGAAGTAACCAATTTTCAAAAGAGACACACCTTGAAATAAGTTTTCGTGAACTATTTGATAAAAAGTAAGCAAGTTTGCTTTGGAAAGCTCCACTTTCATTTTTCCACTTGACTTGGACATTCTTAGTCTTTTTCTCCTCCATGGCATACTTGACAGATGTAGAGGAATCTCCCTGAAATGTCTACCTCCATCTGCAGTATCCTGCATGGAAACCTAATCTTCCCAAGAGGATGAAATTTTGCAAAAAAATCCATCTGGGTTTTTTTTTTTGTTGTTGTTGTTTTGTTTGTTTGTTTGTTTGGGGTTTTTTTTTGGGGTTTTTTTGGTTTTTTTTTTTTTTTTTTGGGGGGGGGATTTTTTTCTGGGTTTTTTTTAATTATTATTCTAATTTTTAATTTTTCTGCCTGATTCCATAAATATGTGCACAGCATGATGTCCTTTCCTCTGTCCTGTCCCTGTTCCCTGGGAGCAGAGCCCCCCTGCTGTCCCCTCCTGTCAGGAGTTGTGTAGAGCCACAAGGTCCCTCCTGAGCCTCCTTTTCTCCAGGCTGAGCTCCTTTCCCAGCTCCCTCAGCCTCTCCTGGTGCTCCAGCCCCTTCCCCAGCTCTGTTCCCTTCCCTGGACACGCTCCAGCCCCTCCATGTCTTTCCTCAATAGAGGGGCCCTGAACTGGACACAGGACTCAGGTGTGGCCTCACCAGTGCCCAGCACAGAAGGAAAATCCCTGGTCCTGTGGCCACACTGTTTTTTCCACATGGCAGACACTGCAGTTCACAAGTTGATTAAAATCAGGGCACTAAACTTCTTCATCCCCACCAATGACAAAACCAGACTCTTGAATGATTTTGAATCTTTTTTCAGAATTTTCACAGGTGAGAAGGTGAAAAGAGGATTAAAAATATTTTTTTCCCCTGCTGATAGTTCAGGCTTTGATTAATCTACACTCTCCAATGAAAGAGATCACATTAAAAAAATTTCCATTCACCTCCCATTTTTACTTTACCTTATTTTAGATCCTCTGGAGTTTTATGAAATGTTACATCCATTGACTACAAACTCTATTTCTTCTTGCTCTCAACATATCCTGTCCCTTTTCTGGTTCAGTGCTGTTACTGATGCTACCATCTCTGAAATCCAAACAGGATTAACTGCAGGACTTTTATCCAGGTCTCATGGTTCTCTCCCTTCTTCATCCCATGCCTCCTTTCTGCTCCCCATGAAGGTGGGGATGCCAAGTGAGGACAATTCCCATTCCAAACCTCAGTCCTGGGGCACCAGGACATGATTTAAGGCTCCACCAGCCAGCAGAGCTGTTCAGCAAAGTTTGCAGACCACTGCTTTGCCAGGGAATTAAAGGAAAAAAACGCCATGTGCAGTGCTGTCAACACCTTGGCAATATCAGCCTTCCCTCAATTACTTTTGCTTACAAATTACTCCTAATTTTGTTCTTTAAAGCTAGTTAAGAACAAGTGCTGGTAGGATTGATGGGGAACTAACTGCATGATTAAGTAATTACATTTTTAAAGCTTGCCTTACACTACGACTAATGATTTGTCACACGGTAGCAGAAACTCAAGATAATGAATGGGAAATGTTTACAGGTAGTTTGTTTCTTCCAAGTCTTTTATCATACTGTGGCTGGTGCCATATCTGCATATGATTCCCAAAGAAAGAAAATCTATTATATAATCTCAACATTTCTGAGCAATTTGTTAGACCCTTGATCACATGTGCCATTTATTATGTGATTTGTTCTAGGATGAGAATTAATTGGTGTTAGAAAAGACTCAATTGGTTTTGGATAAAATCGTTTTCAGTCAGAAAATGGGGGTTTCACTAAATTCTAACATGTTGTTGATGCACAGTAATTCAAGAAAATCCAGCACATCAAGAATAATTTGACACTGTTTCAATAGTTTCAAATTAATAATTTGTCTGGTTTGCTTCAATATGTCATTCACCTGAAAAAAAAAAAAAGGCATTTCAGGCTGTGTATATATGGAATTTTAATGCAGTTGTATTAATTTTCTGAAAGAAAATGCTTCAGCAATTCCACCTCCTAAGACATTTCTGAATTTTTGGCTTTTTTCCTCCTCAACTGGAACAAATGAAAATAAAGACAGTGCTTATAAACAAACATTTCAGTCTTTGATCAGCTGTAACCATGATCTGATTTGATAGCCAGCTGAATTAATTTGATGGAGTGTTGATTATTATTTACAACGTAGGAGCATTTGGAGGCCTCAAATGCAATTTTTCCTCATCTGAACGAGGCATGGCATAATTCCTGATGGGCTGGTCCAGAGCCCTGAGATGTCAGTGGAAATACTCCTACAGACTTCTGTAGACTTGGAATTTGACTCAGAAAGAAACTGGAGCTCTCCAACAAGCAGCTGAGACCCAGGGAGAAAAGGGGAAGGAAGAGAAAGGGACTCACCCAAGGTTAGACAAAATGTGTGGTTACCCCCATCCATACAATCCCAGAATCCCCAAATTTGGGTTTGGATTGGAAGGGACCTTAAAGCTCCTCTCATTCCACCCCCTGCCATGGGCAGGGACACCTTCCACTAGACCAGGTTACTCTAAGACTCATCCAACCTGTCCTTGAAATTTAAATTTTGGCCTCATTTGAAAATATTGATTTTAATAAATTCTGCTCTTCTAAATCAAGTTGTTTGAACTCTTGATCTAAATCAAGTTGTTTGAATTTTGAGTATTTTTGTCTGGTTGGTTGGTTGGTTTTTAAGCCATATGAAATCACTAAAGAATAAAAAGTTTACCATCTGGGCCTCTGTCCAGTCTGTATTTTACTCATCGTCTGTAGTTTGTCCTGGGCAATGTCTACTTGCTCAGAAAAAATAGGAATATAGGATTGGATCTACTTTGCTCACAGAGGAAGGAAGGATTTTAGAATGCACTTTGTTTTCAGGCTTGGAGAAATATTTTTGATGTGTTCTGGCTGAAACCATGGGAGAAGTGGGACCCTTTTTTCCTTTCAAGGGCTGCCCTCACATCTCACTGGGTTCATGTCAATCCTGCCATCCAACCTGGCACAGGCAGGGGCTGCAGGGAGGTCCTGGCTCATCTCCTGTCTCTTGAACTACGGAGTCTTTGGAGTTTGACCAACATCTGCACTCCCAGTCCATAACCCATGAAAAGATGAGAACTTTTACTCTTTTTTTTTGTAATCTCAGCATACTTAAACCATTTCTACTCTACAGTGGTTCTATTTCCATGAGACACAGACTAGAGGTGCCTGTTCTAGATGTGATTTTATTGCACTTAGAAAAGTGCAAGGAAGAGATTGCTCCTGGCCCAGAGAGATGAAGAGCTACACAAAAGCATGGCAGGAGGAGGAACAAAGTGGTGTTCAATGCAATAAGTCTGCAAAACAATGTGACACAAACTTCAGATATCTTAGGGAATGGTTTTAATTTTTATACTCAGAAAATACTGAAAATATTCACTTCTTCCTGTGAAAAGGCATCTGATTTCATCCTTGTAGAAGCAGCAGTAGTTAGCTGATAGCAGTGGTCACAGCAGGTGTTTGTTGGTGTTGTCAGTAGGCAACATAAAATATCAATCTTAAAATAGTTTATATAAACCTATCATTCTGACAGAAAAAGACATGTCAAAAAAATCCAACAAATAAAATTCTTTATGCTAATAATATTGCGAGAAGACACAAAAACTGCTTTGGATGTTGAGCTGAAATGGATGTGCACGTGGATTTTTTGCTGCTTTTTCCTTCTCCCTGGTATGTTTTATGATTTTTTTCCCCTTCCTAGCAGTTACTCTTCCAAACACAAAGGACAACTAAACTGACATCAAGCAAAGTTAGTCTTCTGCTGTCACTTCTCTGGCCATCATCTGTGACAGTTGTGCTCGCGGTGATTCGGTGGCTCACACGTCACTGTTTCCATGTCAGCTCTCCATTTCACGTTGCAGAAATCCCTTCTGTCAGCTCCCATTCAGTTTGATAGGTCATGCTTACACCTGCAAGCTGGGGCAGTGCCTCCCTGACAGGATCTGTCACAGCACAGCAGTCACCACGCTCAACCAAACAGCAACTTCGCTCAGCAGCAAGTTTGTTGTGATGACTTTTGGGATTTGAGGTTTTCCTT
This sequence comes from Cisticola juncidis, assembly GCA_013400215.1. Taxonomy (NCBI): domain Eukaryota; kingdom Metazoa; phylum Chordata; class Aves; order Passeriformes; family Cisticolidae; genus Cisticola; species Cisticola juncidis. Next base: position 169,224 of record VXBR01001474.1, read on the forward strand.
TTTTTTTTTTCTCCTTTTCCTTCTCCCTCCTCCCTGCCAGTGACACACACTGGGAACCACAGGAGAAATGACAGCTTTCATCAGTGGGAGAGAGCAGAGCCTTCTCTGGTGAATCCAGGCCAAGAGGATGGTTTGCTTTTCCTGCCCTCTCTGCGCCAAGACCATTACAGGATGTCACAACAGCTAAAGCATTCCCTGGATGTGCAAACCTCACGAATCATTTAAATACATGTCCCTGTATTTATAAGCTATGCAGCTTGAGGAATCATTAGAATCAGAGATGGTAAAAGCCTCTGAGGTCAGTGCTCTGTCCACTCCTGACAACTCAGGATTGCTCTCTCTGTGCACAGATGGGAATGTCCTCCAGTCCTCTGTCCACTCACATCTAACTGCATTTAGGATGCCACTGGATCTTCAGTTACTCCTACAGATCTTACTCTTGGAAAATATCCATCATCAATCAACCCTCATTTTCTATTTTATCCTGCAACATGTATTGGTAAGTTCTTGGACTAGTGGAAGATGCACAAATTAGAGGAGGAGGAAGAGATATGAGATCCAGGACTTGACTTTTTCACTTTTTCCTGCATAGAGTAATTTATTAAATAAAAAGAAGTGTGTCTCTTGGTACATCACACACTGTGATTAGCACATAGCTACTAACTACTGCCTCTTTATGGGACTGTATCTTGTTTATTTTACCAGAAATAAATATACATTTCTGCTTTTAGCTGTCAAAAGACAACCCTCAGTGTGATCATAGAGGTGTCAATGAACTTGGATGGTTGGACATTTCTTGTACAAATTGTGATCTTAGTTTGTGGGGTGGAAGAGTTCCTGCCTTTTGTGTCCAATGTACTGGCAAGTATCTCCAGAAAACTGACTCCCCGGAAACAAAGGTGGAACTTCATTCCCATAAAAGAAAAAGTGGCTCTGTGTAAAAGAGCCACAGGTATCATGAGGACAGTGTGACTGTGATATCCCAAATTTCATGTATAGCATGAAGGCAACCATGGAATATGTGAGTAAGCAAGATTTCAGAGGGATTCAACATTATTCTTCCTTTCTCTCTTCAGAATTTTACAGATAATTTCACTGAACAGGCAAAGTACATTATTATATTTGAAAGGAGACATTAATTCTTATCTGCCACAAAGATCCAAGGTGAATACATGGTGTTAAACCTCACTCACCATTGACTTTGCACTGAATCTTGGAACAGGCTGGCCAGGGAAGTGGTAGAGTCACTTTTCCTGGAAACACTCAGAAAATGTGTAGGTGTGGAGCTGAGGGACATGGTTTAGTGGTGGACCTGGCAATGCTGGGTTAGTGGTTGGACTGGATGGCCTCAGAGGGCTTTTCCAACCTTAATGATTTCAGGATTCTTTGATTTTAGTTACATTATTTGCTGTCTGTGCTCTCAGGTGAGATAATTGACACAAAAAAGAAACACATCCAGCACTGCTTACCTTGTACATTTAGATTAATATTTAACAATTGCTCAACGCAAATGAAATAACTACCACATGTTTAAATACCACAAATTAATTTGAGCTGTGACATGGGTTTTCCTGTCGTAAAGCATAATTTTTTATTTTGTTTTTTTCCAGGACAAATTCAGGTGATGTAAAATTGGGCTAAGAGGTGTTGAGATTAAAAAGGAGGTGGAAATAGGTTGAAGATTTAGAGCTGCAGCTAAACAGTGAGAAAGATGAGGATTATCTCCAGAAAGATTGTGTTAAAGATTAGAGTTAGAGGTTGTGCTTTAAGGCCAAGTAGCCTATTAAAAGTGGGAAATATTTGATTTAATAAAAAAGAGATCATCAAGACAATAGGCTATTTGAGGCAGAGAAAACTGCTTTTGTACTGAGGATAGTTTCGGGATAATTTGAGGTGAGCTTTCATGGCCAGTGCTGTAAAAACCTCTTTCATTAGGTCTGAACAAATCACCCAAATATGGTCACATCACACAGAGCAGAACATCCAGAGGAGTACTGAGAAGGGACTAGAGTAGTCTGCTCCTAGTATCAGTGACTGTGTGAACTTGGTACTTAAAATAAGAGGATGTAACTGTTGTGTGCATTGGAATTATTTACATTTCTTTAATCTGTCATGGAGCCCCACACTGGTGTGTGACTGCTGCACTTCTAGAGCCAAGGTTAAGAAACTTGCACAACCATCACTGCTTCAAAGCAATGTGAATGTCTCCTTATTCTACACCTACCTGTATCACAGCACCCTGATCCAGGCAAGCTTAAAAATAAAAGGATTTAGATGCTGCCTGCGCCAGATGTTTGTGGTGGTGGGTTTGTTTGTTTGTTTGTTTATTTGCTTGTTTGTTTGTTTTAAATCTGTCATGCAGGTGTGTGTTCCTGCCCTGGCACAGGTCACTCCACAGAGCTGCACCTCCTCTTCCACAGGGCTCCTTCCTCCAGGAGCATCTCTCCAGATGCATTTCTAGTAATGTCAACCTCCATGTGATGTCACAGATGACACAAAAAGAACCACACGAGGACACACTGGTGAGCAAAGCAGAAGGGATGAGTTTATTTACAAAACTCAATTTTATACATTTCTTATAGGGCCTGTGGTCTGGAGGATGGAATTCCACCTCTTAAACCACATTGGTCAAGCCAACTGTGAATCAACTTTCTCTTCCCACCGAAAAATATGTAAACAATGAAAGACAATTAGCAAAACATGGCCATTGTTTATAGTACAAACTGTCAGAAAGTAAAAATTCTGACTCCAAGATGAAGAACATTACAGAAGGCTTAGAAAATTTTTCAAAACCAGGGCGACATTGTGTCTCCTTCATTTCTCTCCACATTTCTCCAAAAATCTTCCCTCATCTGTCTCTATCCATCTCCTCCACACCTCCTTTGAGGCTACGAGCAACCAGATGTAGTTGAAGATATCCCTGCTTATTGCAGGGGGGTGGGCTAGGTGACCATTAATGGCCCCTTCCACAAAAAGACATTGTATGATTCAATGATCTTATGATTATGTGCATTAGTTTTGTTCCTTATTTCTATTCATTTCTGTATTGTGAATTTTTTTGGAGCAAAGATTTTCTCTTATAACTCCAATGCAGAGATAACTGAGGGGGGTGGTGTGAAGTTTGAAAACTCCTGTGCCCTGCTTGCCTAGTGACAGTCCAACCTTGTGATTGCATCCTCCTGCCCCAATTGCAAAGACTCCAGGCTCAAATCCCTGTTTTCTGCCCGTGTGTGTGTGTTTGGAATGCTGCAGTTCACAATTCTTCTTCCAGTGGCTTCCTGTGAACTGGCTTGTGAACACTCTTCAGTCTCCCACAGCACCCTCAGCACAAAGATCAGCAGTGCAAACCTGAATGAAAATATCTTTCCATTTTTATTTTTCAGTCTAAAAGACAAAAGTTGGGCCAAAAAAAAATCCAGCAAAAAACAGGGGAAATCAAATGTGGGAGACAAGGTAATATGAAAAAACCCAAGCTGAGTTTAATGTCTGTTAGCTCTGCATGATGAAGATGTAGCTTCTCTGTACATCTCAACATTTTTGGCAGACTGTGAAGCCACAATTCATAGGGAAATCCCAGTCCTGAAGTGCTATAAAAATACAAACACACAGAGCAGTGAAACACCTCAAGAAGTGATACACACTGAAGGGAAAATAGCATTTTCCTTTCACTGGGAATGTTAGCTTCCAGAAAAGAAATAATTCTTTGGGCTTTTACCAAGCGGTTTTTCAGTTTCAGTGTATAATTTCTTTATTTACCATTACACTGATTATCCATACTTAGACTAATGATCAAATAGCTCTCAAGTCCAAGATGTTTGGCTAAGGCAGCCCGCAGGATTTTTCTTTTCCTTTTCAGTTCTTTTTTTTTTCCCCCTTTTATTCCAAATTTTTAGGGTGATTATAGGGTGTGTAAGATCGTTAAAGGATTGGCAGCAAGCACAAAACTTAAATCTTTTATCCAGAGGCTAGAGGAAATGTGAGTTGCCAACATGCAATTCCTTCATTGTCCCACCAGTGTCCTGAATTAATGGAGGAACCAGGCTCTCACTCCACTGAGGGGAGAATTTAGACTTCTCTGCTTCCCAAGGACTCAATTTAGGATGAGAATAATTAATCATATATTGAACTCAAAATATTTGATTAATATTTATCAACCTTAGTACTAGAAAAGATAAAAAACTGGACTAAGAAGCAGCTCTGGTATGGGGAAGTTTATTATTTTTATTCCTTATATCCAGGATTAACTTGAAAGAAAGTTGCTACATAATCATCTGAGAAGCTGCTGAACTGTAAATCAAAAAACAAATCAGGATCTTGCTTTCTGATATGGGGATGTTGGACAGAACCACGCAGAAATTTAGGTTTTCTTATTCCATTCCTCTTCCCACTTATTCCTCTCCTTCATAAATGTTCAAATTCAGAATTCATGAGCAAAAGGAGCCAGAATGACAAATATTAAATTTACTATCAGTTTAAATAATTACAGCTTGATCTGCTGAAAATCAAGTTTCCTGGAGCAACCATGGCAGTGGATCTCACCACCCCTGTTTGGAGACCAGGGAGTAATTTATTCTCTGTATCTGCTGGCCATTAGCTGATAAATCCAGATTATTAATGTTTTATTTTTATAATGGTCACCCCCTTTACAAGGTTACAGGTCACTTTTGTTTGCATTTTTTACTTTATTTAAATAAAATAAATAAGGAAAAAGCCAAAATTTAACTGAATGAAGACCAAACACACAGATTAGGAGTAAGAGCAGAATTATTACTCTCTCTTCACATTTTGAAGTCTTCCTTCTCTCATTAATACAACCAGAAATTACTCTGAAAGTCTGAAAAAAATGCCTTGAACTGGGGAAATCCTGGATCTGAGTTTTCATTCTTCTGTGGATTTTACCTACTGTTTATAATATAATTCCCAGTGCTTGGAAGATATTTGTCACCAGTTTAGCCCTCCTGGACTTGTCCTTAACTGCTCTCCTGCAGCACTTTAAGTCATATTCCCAAAAAGAGAAACGTGGGTGTTTCTGTAAGCAGACCAATTGCTTCTTACAATATGTAGATTTTTATATTTATGATTGAAGAATCTGAAATTTAAAACTCAAAAAAATGGGAATAGAGAGCTAATCAGTATCTTTAATGTCAGGGGGAAAATTTTTGTTCTGTTGCTCTGAAATAATCCACGTTTAAAAGCTGACTGTGGCCCAGTTCTGCACTTTTCCTTGGCAAAGATCCATGCAGGTGTCACAGGAAATCCCACCTGTAAAGAGAGCACAGGACATACCTGTTATCCAGGCAGAGAAACCAGGCAAAAGTTACCAAAGGCACTTTTGTCCACTTATCTTTTTTAAAAAGTGGAACTTCCTTCCCTTTCATCTTTAAGTTTTTCTGGTTTGATCAATTAAAAGCCTTTTTACTCTTTTTTTTTTTTTTTTTCTTTGTTTCCCCCTTGGTATACTTGTTTCCAGGATCATGAAAGAATGATCACTCTGGGGTTATGATTTATCCATTTTCTTTTTATAGCACCTTCCATGTCTCCCTGATTTTCAGGTTGAGTGAGTGCTGAAAGAGAAGTTTGGACAAAAAAAAGTGAAAAAGTATGTAAAAATATATATATTTTTTTTTTGGCTAACAGGTAAAGACAGACATTGAACTTCTCTAAAGAAATTTAAAGACCATATTAAAATCAGCGTTAAGAATTACCACCAACAGCCAATTCTGTAATCTGTCCCCATAAAGAAATTGGTCCTGATGCACTAAATTTTAGGTCTGTTTCTTGAGGTTTTCAGGCCACACATCTTTTATGAAGTTCATCTGAACTTCCACTCCTTGCAATACAAGCTACCAATGGGGAAAAAATTTATTGTAGAATCACAGGATAATTCTTGTTGGAAAAATTCTCTGAGAGCACCAACTCTGACCATCAGCCCAGCACCACCATGCTCACACTAAACAATTTTCCCAAGTGCTACATCCACATGTTTTTGAACACTTCCATGGATGGTGACTCCACCACTTCCCTGGCCAGCATCGTTTCTGCTGAAGCTCCCTCAGGAGAGTAAAGGGGTTTTGTAAGGAAAGAGAAAAGAAAAAAAGGTGGGGGTTTTAGTTCTTGCTTATAATGAAAACCAGATATTCCAGAGTCATCCCTGCACTCCAGGCCCTCCTGCATCTCCCATCAGCAGAGCTGCTGGTCTCTTTTGCCTGAATGACAAAGGATGGCTCATGTGCTGCTCACGGTGTGTCAGCCCTTCCTCCAACCCAACCCCAAGCAATTTGTCTCAGATCTCTGCTCACACACAGAAAAATCATCTCCTCAGATCTCAGCTGACGCCTTCAACTGTCTAGGAATTGGTGTCTCCTGCTCTGTCTCACACTGGTGTTGTTTTCCTTCTCAGTTATTGGATACATGTGGGTTTTTTTCAAGCATCCTGGGATCATTGTGGGATGCTGTTCCAACACCAGGGGTTTTCCTGGCAGCCCCAAGCCCTGAGATTTCCTCCCCTAACCCATTTAGCCCCTCTGGCCTTGGGTGCCCTGGTGTCAACTGGTGCATGGATGAGGAGGGGGGCAGGTGGTGCCAGTGCTGACACAGGGGACCCCTCCTGGAGGGGTCCTGCTGCTCAAAAACCCAGCTCTGCCTCAAACCCACCCCCTCCAGCCAGGGTCTGATTCCACTTGTGAGCAGGAACCATGCCATTCTAACAGATGGGCTCTGGTGCAAGCAGCCAAGAAAACATGTATATTCATAAAAAAAAAAAACGAAAAAAAAAAAAAAATGGGTACTGAGGGCATGAATGCCAGCCAAAAACATCAACATCTCTCCATGTCTTCTCTTGAGCGTACAAATCCATGGTTAAGGGGATGTGTGGGCGCTGAGCTGAATTCATTAAAAAAAATTAAAACAAAATGCCTGGCCACGTAGAAAGAGATTTCAGAGCATTAGGAAATGGGCAAGGTGCCCTGAGAGAGAGGAAAACGGAAAGAGAAAAGCAATATTCAGGAATAAGCTGAGCCAGAAAAACGCATGGGGTCTGTCTGGAAATTCCCAGAGCCTGTGACTTGTCTGGGTGCTCAGTTCATGGATTTGGTTTGGAGACAGGGAGGAGGGGGAGGTACAGCCCTGTCTCTCAGGCTTTATTTTTTTTTTTTCCTCATTCAATCTATTTCTCCTTTAGTAGGTCAAAATTAAAACAAATAAACAAACAAAACACTTAAACCCAAGACTTTCAGGCTGATCTAACATTTAGGGCTCACACAGTTCTGTCCTTCAGGTCCTGGTGGATTTTAGTCAGAGAACTGTGAGGTCACGAGTGGGGAGATGAAGGAGAGAGATGAGAACATTAAAAAAGGGATTGTGAGCACAAGTGAGGAGCCCACCTCACCTGGAAAACCAGCTAGGAAGCTTTTCCTATCACCAAATCACCACAACAGGCCAGCTTAAACCAGGTCTGAGAAAGCCAGGAAGCTGCTGAGCCTGCCATCAAGGAAAATATTTTATTTAAGGTACACACATTGAAAACCAGGTCCATTGAGGCTGCTGAGATGAAGAGAGGGTCTGATCCAATGGAAACTCATTAATTTCTCTTGCACATCCCATCCTTCATGGCAGCAGAAACAGCAAACCAATCTATTCCTTTCCTTACCAGCAACACACAGAATCTCAAAGTTTGGAAAAGACCTCTAGCACTACAAAGAGGAGACTTTAAACTCCGTTTTACTCAGCCCTTTATCCCCACAGCAGGGTAAAACCTCTCAGAAGGGTGGTACACCCCTCATAACCAGCAGAGAGAGATTTAATGTCTTGGAATTAATAATGTTTTGGAACTGCCTCCAGATTTTCTACTTCCTTGAAGATTTTGCTGTTCCTGAAACAATAGGATGGTTTTGGGATAGGCCTGTGCTTTTGAAACTGTTCCAGCTCACACAAAACAGTGAAAGAAGGGCCTGCAAGCCAGCTCTCTCACGAGACTGTGCTAATGTAAAAGCTGTGGCTTTATATTCCTTAAGTTAATTCATATTTCATTGCCTTATGAAAAGCTGAATTAATTCAGCTTTACCCTGAAATGTGAGGGAAGTCTTCATTAAAAGGCACCATGGGCCATTTCAGAAAGTAGTAGGACCTAAACCTTTCCCCATATCACTCTGTGGTTTTCAAAGGAAACTAGGAGTCAAGAAGGAAGTTAGAGGAACATGAGGTGGTGTTCTGGGCTCAGGAGAGTCTTAAAGACAGAAATATTTTCTCAGATCTCAAGTTCCTATAAACTGAAATAAAAGAGCATTAGAACCAATGTTGTCCTGAAAATGGACATAACACACACCAAGGTTTCTAAAAATCTCAGTCTGAACAAATTGTATGGTCCAGGGAAGAGTTGGAACGAGATGTTCTTTAAGATCCTTGCAACCCAAACTCTTCCCTGGTTCTGTGCTGTTATTCAAAGCAACCCAGGAACTCTGGCACATGTCCTGCTGTCAGGTAAATCACAGTTCCAAAACCTGGTGTCTAAGGTTCTGTGCACCCACAGCTGATCAGCCAGGAGATTCTTGGATGCAGGGAGCAAAAGCAGATGAGGCAGATAGTGGAAAAAAAGGTAGAAAGGGACTAGAAAATATAGGAAAAAATATGGAAAAGTGAGAAGCAAAAGCTTCAGGGAGACCTTACAGAAACCTTCCATGACTTAGAGGGAGCTTTGGAGAGAGCTGGAGAGGGACTTTCCACAAGGGTATGGAGTGATAGGAAAAGGGGGAATGGTCTTAATCTGAAGGAGGCTAAATTTAGATTAAATCTTGAGAAGACAATGTCCCCTGTGAGGGTGAGGAGGCCCTGGCACAGGGTGCCCAGAGAAGCTGTGGCTGCCCCTGGATCCGATCCCTGCAAGCATCCAAGGCTGGGTTGGATGGGGCTTGGACCAACCTGGGATAGTGGAAGGTGTCCCTGCCCATGGCAGGGGGTTGGAAGGAGATGATTTTAAGGTTCCTTCCAACCCAAACCATTCTGTGACTCTGTGACTCTTGGCACTGGTGTTTCTCAGTGCTCTGTGTAGGTTCTGAGCTTCCAAAGCTCCTCTCTGTTCAGCAAAATCTGTTGACTTAGCCAAGCCTTTGATCTTTAACCTGTGTGCAGACACATCAGTGCAAATCTTTGTTCTTCTCTTTCAATGAGCTCAAAATCCACTATTGTTCATGGTGCCAGAAGTTAATGCTCCCTCCCTGCCGTGCAGCAGTTATTATTACTATTATCATTATTATTCCCACTGTTACCTCGCTTCTCCTAACAAATAACAATAACAAAAATAATGATAATACGAAGAAAAATAATCAAAATTTGGATTCTGCCCTTTCTAATTACAAATCACCACCTGTGGTAAAATTATTGAAAAACAGATGAGCATTTCATTGCAGCAATAGCCTTAAAACAAGCAGCAGTTCCAACTGCCAGTGTGATGTATAGACACAGCACAGGGCAGATGAGGGATTAATTAGGTCTGTCCCTGCACATTGCCAGGGGAGCACTTCTGTAGAGGTGATTGAAAACTAGAAAGAGTGGCATTAGTCTTCATTGTTGGTTAAAGGCAACAAAAATAAAGATGCAATTGAGTTGACAAAGCTTCCAGGTATGTGGCTGAGTCATTTGGAGGTGTCAAAATGATCAAACCATAATTAATTAGCTAAAGTGCTATATTTAATTCCTCAACTTTAATGAAGATTTCTGCAGCCAAAAACAAACGGCAGCACCATTTGTTTGTGGAGGGAAGGAGTGGAGTGCACAAAGTGGATGATGCCGAAATTTAATGGTGCCTTTATAATCAAGCCCATGTTCTTAATCTTATTGTCATTTTCTGTACAGACATAGAAACACAGTGCTGTTGTATGCATTCATATTAGGACTGCAATTATGAGACCAGAAGTGACTGGGAAACCAAATGTTTATTATTTCCAAGCAATAAAACAAACAGAAAAAAACCCAAAAAAAACCCCCCCAAAAAACCTACCAAACAAAAAAAACCCCACAAAAACCCCACAAAAAACCACAAAAAAACCCAAACAAAAAAAACCAAAAAAACAAAAACAAAAAAAAGCAAAAAACAAAACAAACAAACAAAAAAAACCAAACAAACAAACAAAAAACCAACCAACCAACCAAACAAACAAACAAAAAGGCAGATCTCAAAGAATCTTTTCTTTAATATTGGCCTTCAGGGTTGAGACTGTAAAGATACAGGACCTCAATGGCAGGTAGTCCAAGTCTGCATCTCAGGAATTTCATGCAGCTTGCTCTTTAAAATTAAATTTCAAAGGAAAGAAACTTGACGTTTACGAGTAAAGAACTGCAAGAGCAAAATGTGAGTTTTGCTCCCAGTTCTGACACAACTGTGGACAGCCAAAACCTTGGATTTAGGCTGAGGGAAGGTCTGCCTGAAATGCTCAGGCAGCTCCCTCTGAGTATACACCTGCTCTGGACTGGGAAAGGTTTCCTTCTCTTTAGCTTCTTCACTTGACACAACCTCTAATGCACCCTGGTCCAATCAGGTTGTTAGAGACACCCCAAAATGTTCTCTGTTATACCTCCCATGCCACCACATCAAGCAGACACCAAGAGCTTTGGAACAGACATCCTGCTATCCCATACTCATTCAAACACACACACACACAGAGGCTGGTGCATCCAGGTGCTGCTCAAACTGAAAGTCCCTTTTCCAGGGCACTCATTGCAGGATTTATGCAGGAATGGCTGTTCTCTGGTGACAAGAGGGCCAGAATGCCCAGTCTATAGAGATAGGCTGAGAAGGTTGAGAGTCTTCAGGCTGGAGATGCTCCAGGGAGACCTTTGAGCCCCTTCCAGCCCCTAAAGATGTTCCAAGAGAGCTGGTGAGGGGCTTGGGACAAGGGCCTGGGGTGACAGGGCTCCTCTATGGCTGGGATAAACTGTATGGCACAATCTGCAAAATATCATGGTGTTCAACAACTCCCTGCTGCTGGCATCCCCAACCTTGTGGAAACCAGAAGGGTGGGAAGATTCCTTGTTCCACAAAGGAATTCCAGGATTAGCTGACAGTCCAGGAAGGCTGGTTAATGTATTGTTTCATCTACAACATAAAATGTAAGCAATGTTTCCCTCTTACCCAGCAGCTGTTACCTCTACCATAAGCTGTTAAAATTCCCTCATTATTCCATGCAGCCAGGCCAGGCCCATTTCCTGTGCAGTTGTCATCTCCTTAATATATTATGACATTACAGACTTTATTGGTATATTTGCAGTGCCTTTTTATTTTTTATTAGCTAATGGGCTGTTTGCTTACACCATATTTGCTTAGTCTTTCAGAGCTCAGACTATAAAATGGCCAAACGTGATCCCATCTGGAAGCCATTAAAGATCAATAGAGATGGAATCTGAAGAAGAAAGAATGGTGGAGAAAAAAAAAAGGAAAAATCTACTATCAAAACAATTGTGAATAAAAACCTGTCAGCTTCTCTTCTCAAATCCGGATGTGCTAAGGCTCATCACAATTCCAACGTGACAAAAAGCACCATGGTCTTGTTAGCATCAGGAACAACTAATCTAGTTTAAAGGAATCATAAATATGATTAAAGCCCATGGTCTCCTTGATTCTTTGGGAAAATGGAAACCTTTCTAGCACACTTTGCATTCTTCTGAAGTGCTGGGCTCTTTGTGGGGAAACAACTCAGAGGACAAACTGCTTCTGTGACATTAGTTCAGATGCAAATCCCTGCTCTGGTGGCAGGTGACACCCAGGCAGCACCATGTGGGCAGTGCTGTGGCTATACTGGAAACTAAACGCTGCTGGATCCTGAGCTGATGGTCCCCACCTACCTCTGATCACACAATTTATTTCTCTTAACCTCTAAACAAGTGTGGCTACTTCCAGAATATCTGCCAAGGTGTTCTTCAGCCAGGGAGCAGATGCCTAAATCTGTCCTTAGCTTGGAGCTCTGTGAGTTTGTGTGGGAGAAAAGAAACTTGCCCAGAGTTTAGGACTCACCTTACTGCAGAAATGTTTGTTGAGGGGAGTTTGCTCTCAATGAGCAGTGCAGAGAGGCTTGGAATAATTCATTTCACCTTTGAGAAGAGGAAGGTGTGGGAGAACCTTGTCTGTGTGTACAACTGCACAATATGGGAGAATAAATTATAAAAATCATGGAATGCTGAAATGGTTTGGGTTGGAAGGGATCTCAAAGAAGAAACCTGGAATTTTATACCTAAAATTTGGTATTTAAAGGAAAAGATTTGCTGTTAACTATCGCCTGTAAACAAAACAAAAACAAACAAACAAACACACACACACACACACAAAAACCAACCAGAAAAACAAAACAAAACAAAACAAA
>VXBR01001474.1:190757-207290 GCA_013400215.1 Cisticola juncidis
ATCCTTTTTTCCACAAACACTTAAAATGGGAATGATCTTTTTTTTTTTTTTTTTTTTCATTTTGCAAAGTACATAGAAATTGTAAAGTGAAGAGGTAAAGCGAACAAAACTGTACAGGAATAAAAAGAATGCTTAAGGGAAAACAAAAGGGTTAAAACTTCATAGGCATGAAATGATGAATTCTAAGATCTCTCTAACATCTTCAATCACCCCAGAAATCAAAACGCAGGGCTGTGCATCCGTGCGCAAAGGCTGGGAACTCTTTGGATCGGCTCCTGCTCCTAATCACGGAGAGTTTCTCTGCTCTGACCGCACAGGATGGGGCCCTTTCATTATCTCCCAACCCGCCGATAATTAGCAAGTTTGGTAACAATCCTGTCAGATGAGCAGCCCGGGGAAGGGAAAGGAATCCATTATGTGTCCAGAGCCTTCTGTCCGCCCCATCTTTTAAGCAGATTGGAGCGGGGCGCCGCAGGTGAAGGCGGCGCGGGGCTCCCGGGGGTGTCGGAACCTGCGGGGCTTTGGGCGCAGCAAAGCTTTTCCTCCGGGAAAGATCCTCCCCAGGATTATCCCCCCCATCACCAACACATCATCTGGCTTTAAACTTCAGCCCCTCTGGCGAAGTGCGGGCTCCGAGCGCCCTCCCCATCCCTCCTTATCCTTGATCCCGTCTTTTCCCCGGTCCCGAGCAGCCGCGGCCGGCACCGCTGCCAAGCACCGGGCTGGATTAGCTGCGAGCCAATAGCTGGGGGTCAGGATTAAGAGGCCGGCGTGCACTTTAATACAAGCTGCCTATAATTAATGGCATTATTAATAGCCCGACTGAAAAATTCATTAAAAAATCCATTAAAAATAAATACCCTTTTACAAAAGGCATCGCCTTGGGTAAGAAAAACAGAAAAAAAGATAAAGGAAAATTGATTGGTGGTTTTCGGTTTGCAGAAAGACAGACCATAGTTCAAGCTGATTAAAATTGAACATTTTAGATTAAGCACCCTTGCCAAAATATTCTCTGTAGTTACCCAATATGAAAATATTATGAGATGTCACATTTTACATTTTTTATATGTGAAGGTTTCAGCGTGAGGCACATCTACCACGTGCACAGGCACTCAGATGTGCCCATGCACATGTCCCCATGCTCATACTTAGAGGTAACTTCTTTCCTGAGATATTTTTTCTCCCTCAAGAGCATCAGAACTCCTCCTGCAACAGAAGGTAATTGTAAGAGATAAACCCTGAGACTCGGCTGCAGAGAGTGTTTTCAAATGCTGCAGAGCTCCCCACCAGCACATTTCTTCACCTCTCCCTTTCCAGACCTAATTGTTGCATCTAAAGAAAGGAGAAAAAAGAGAAAAAAAATCAGATATAAAATGTGTGTTCTTTTGTTGCAGGTGTGTGTTTCTTTTTAGATTTCACTTCCCAGTGCTCATCATTTTGAACATGCAGAACAGGGAGTCGAAAAAGCAACTAAAATTGATTCTCATACATGCAAAGGCCTCCTAATGCCTCTCCAGTAGTGCCAAGGGCCGATTAGAGTGAGCAAAAGGATATTTGATGCAATTTTTTACTCCTTTTTACATTACCTGAGTGGTCTAGAGCAGATTCACACTTGGGACTTTGAACTTTGTGTCCAAATCTTTGTTCTCCAGAATGAATCTCAATGAAGTTATGGGTGAGAGTACAAAATAACAGCAATGCTGCACTATTTTTCTTATCTCCAGCATTAAAAGTGGAAATCTTGTCAAGAAAAACACTGATTTATAACCTGTAAATGAGGACTATGCTTGAACACCAACACGGCCCATTTCTGAAGAACCAATTTCTATTTTCTTATGACCTCCAGGTTATGTCACAGAATCACAGAATGGCTGGGGTTGGAAAAGACCTTAAAGCTCATCCCTGCCATGGACAGGGACACTCTCCATTATCCCAGGTTGCTCCAAGCCCTATCCAACTTGGCCTTGAACACTTCCAAGGATTTACCTCCAGGTTATGTCAGAGAATCACAGAATTATTTTGGTTGGAAAGGACATTAAAGCTCATTCCTGCCATAGACAGGGACACCCCCCATTATCTCAGGTTGCCCCAAGTCACATCCAACCTGGCCTTGAACACTTCCAGGGGTGGGACATTTACTGTGTTTAAAGAAGAAGGAAAATGTTTGGAGGATTATACCAGATTTAGAGTCTAAACAGTGATTGACAGCCACTAAAAGCAGATTCAGGAGTGAAAGGCAGCTCTGACAGAACAACCTCCTAATCCCCAAGAATCACAGCTTTGTTTAAAGCAGCCAAATCACCATAGACAGAGCAGGATCCCCTTTCCCTCCCCCTGAACAGGAGCTGGTTGAGGATGTAAAACCCAGCTTGGTTGCCGCTTCCAGCATCCAGGCAGCCGGCACAGCCTCTGCCAGCCCATGACACAAAAAGTTCACTTCCCATCACTGCAATGCTGCAGACACGGGGGTGACTCATGAGCTGTGAGTGTCTCATGAGCTGTTGCCATCCCTTGGCCATCCAGCGTGGAGTATCAGTGAACTCTCCCACTCCTCACCCCGGGAAGGCAGAAATGCTTCTCCTTGGCGCCGCGCTCCCTCTTGGCTCCTCCCGCTGCCAGCTGCTACATTCAGTGCCCATCAAACTGCTCGTGCCTCCCAACTGGAATTCTCCTGGAGGCTGTGTCAGATCCTGCCTTCCCTCCTGAGGAACGCAGACATTCCCTGCCCCAATGGCCCTGGCGCTGTCTCGTGAATAGGGTGAAGTTGTTTTTGAGGTTGAATATGGTGAATTTGGTTTTGGCAGCGGGGTTTTCCTACCCTTAACTGCAGGTAACAAGCAGTAAAAATTTCATTCCACGACTGGACTTTCCCAGAAGATGTTCTGGCAAATAAATGTTGTAAGGTGCCATAATGGCCTGGCATTTGTTGGTTTGGAACTCCAGTTCTTTCACCAATGTTGTTATTTTACAATGTTAGAGGAGAGCATGGAGTGAGTGACTCAAAAAAAACGTGCTTCCCCTCAATTATGTTTTTAACATTAGGTGTTGAAACATTAGGTGAAATCTCTCAGAACTCGGTGTTCAGGAACTATGGACAAAGAACTCACCCCCAAGGAAAAAAAGTCACAGATTGGTCTACATCCCATGTTTATATATCTGCATAATTTACAGATTTGTAATCACATGACTATTTCAAAAAATATGTATTAAAAATGTTGATGAAATCTACTGAACTCTAAAACGTTCATAGGAAGAAATCTGACCATTTTTCAAGCTAAAAGAAATCCATAATTTTAAAAATTCTCAACATTAAAGTTTTAATTTTCAGTTTTCACTTCACACCTTCCAGTGAAGTAAAATAGATTCTCTGTTAGGTTTTTTTCATCAAAATATTGGAAAATTTTCTATGATTTAGAATTTTCATCCTTGTTTTAAGCACAAAATTCTTAAAACATCTACTCATCATCATATGCTGTAATATTTAGTTTCCTTTAACATGTTGGTCTCAGATCATTTAGAATGTGAATTTAACTTGACGACAAAATTTTGCTGTGCAATAAATCAGCACAAATCCTGTTCATTTCCAGTAAGAGGCAAACAAGTTGATTTTGGTTTGATATCACCATCCAAGCAAATTATTTCTGTTTTCAGTGAGGTACAACCACCTCTAGTGGCAGAAATCAGCCACCTGCTAAAAGATTGTGGCAAAGCTACACAATTTTAGGGAAAAAAAATAAATAGATATTAGGAAGGAATTGTTCCCTGTGAGGGTGGTGAGGCCCTGGCACAGTTGCCCAGGGAAGCTGTGGCTGCTTCTGGATCCCTGGAATTGTCCAAGGCCAGGCTGGATGGGGCTTGGAGCAAACTTGGGATAGTGGAAAGGATTTGTGGTTGGAAGAAGATGATCTTTAAGGTCCCTTCCAACACAACTCAGTCTGTGATTCTATAAAAGTGAAAATTTAAAACTAGTTCTCTGTACTGATATCAGTCAAAATTTGGTAGTTCTTCTTCTATCATAAAAAGAGGTGCTGGACATTTTCAAACCTGAAAGGTTGCAGAGGTGAACATCTGCCTCAAAATTACCTTTCAATAATCATAAGCTCCTGGTCCATTACCAGCATATGGAGAAGAGAATTTCCACTGGGACTTGGCTGTACAGGTCTGAGCTCCTCTGACATCCCAGCACCTCTGTGCTTCCAGCATCCAGTCACATCTAGACTGGTACTCACCTCAGGTATCTCTGCATGGTGTTTCAGATCTTGGTTTCCCCCCACTATTCTTTCATTCATCTTGGTAATCTTATTTTATCAAGCATTAGGATTGAGATTCATTTGACTAAAGGTCATTGCAATTTAAATTTCTGTGCCAAGACCACTCACAGCAAATCCTCTCCCCAATCAAAACTGGAAAAAAAAACTCTCCAAAATTGTGTATTTTCTCATCCTGAAATAGATATCTAAAATTTGAAGATAAATTACCTTTTGAAAATGGCTATTTCTATCTATTAAATATAGTAAGATTTCTGATGGATTAGCTCTAATCAGCTATATGAAATGTCATATCTCAAAGTGAAATGAAATTAATTGAATTTCATCTATAAGAAATTTAAAAATCTGTATTATAAAAATTAATCTTCAGTGTGATTTATGGCAGACAGCGTGGAAAAAAATATAATACATATACTACTTTGATGGAAATTTGTATAAACTATAACAAATTGCTGAAAGAAATGAAATGTCATTTGCAGATTTACTTTGTGTTTGCTTTGAATTTAGAGCTGTGTGATCTGATATTAGGAGGGAAACACAGGTGCCTAAATCCAGGCCAGTAATTCTGGTAGTGGTCCAGTAGAGCATCTGCAACATCCACACAGAAAGGGAAGATTTGATGAGAGAGACCTGAGCCTAAAAACCAGGTGCAACACCTCGGCACAAAGGTGTTGATGCATCTAAATATCCTATTTCACTTAGAAGTTGAATTAAAAAAAAATTCTCTCTGAAAGAAGTGAGATTCAGATAAGAGTGAGTTGGCAGAACTCCAGGTGTGGGTAACAGTGGTATCCAGCCTATTCCAGGCTGTGGGTGTCTTGAAAGTGATCATCTCAAAGAAAGTACTGCTAAAATTAACTTTTTTGGCAATGAGAGACATCACCTCCACCACCTAAGGTGAAACTTTTGCTTGGCTGCTGTTAGGGCCCGAGGGCACAGTGCAATAAAGTGTGTGGTGAGAAGCGTTAGGTACCGGAAGAGATTAGCACTGATAATAGGGAAAAAGAAACAAAATATAAGCTTTAAAAATGGATTTGAAAAGTTTTCAGGAGAGTTCACTTGTCATGGTTAATGTCTACTGCAGCACTCTGACCATGAGGGCCAGAAAAATCTCAGGTCTGTGTCCATAATCAGGTCTCGAAATAATGGCTTGAAATAAAATGGAGAAACTTCATCGCCTTTGTTTATCACAAAGAAATTATTTGATAAGGATCTGTGAGATCATACCCAGGGAAATGGGCCACGTTTCATCCTCAACAAGGAAGAAAAGCAAAATAGATTTATACCTGTGGAGATTGTTACCTGCAAAGGCTGCACGAGGTTTAGCAAAGTGAGGCCAATGGGTGGAGCACCTGCTGGGTTGAATTTTGGCTGAAATTTCAGACCTTTATGTTTCTTTAGCAGCTGATTCCTGGTTAGCTCCTCTTCAAAATAGTTTCCTCCAAAAAAGTGATGCTCATTTCTCTTTTTGATGCTCCATGGGGGAAACACAAGTAGCAGAAGGAATGGAGAAAAGGGACCAGTGTGTCAGGGGAAGGTGTCAAGTTATGGGGCTCATCTGCTCTTTCCAGCCCTAGAGCAGCCTTTGACTGTTTCCCAAAATATCTTCATCCCCCCGAAAAAGGGATGTTCCTTGGTCTTTATATACCAGAAATCACTGAAATTCTCCAACCTGTATAAAGGACAGGCTAGTGAAGGACCTCACACATGCCTTGTCTCTTCTCACTAATATTTCATAAAATCCATTATTCCATCTCTTGCTCTCTCTGATCAACATCTACTGCACATGAGCTAAATTGAGGAGTACTAGATTGAATATTAGGAAAATTTCTTCACTGGAAGGGTGTTCAGGCGTTGCAACAGGCTGCCCAGGAAAGCTGAGTCACCATCCATGGACGTGTTCAAAAATGTGTAGATGTGTTTGGGGACATGGGTTAGTGGTGGACAATGCTGTGCTGATGGTTGGACACAAACACTTAGAGGTCTTTTCCAGATGCCATGATTCTGTGATCCCATAAATCACCGCAAAAAAAGCATCAGAAAGCATCAGAATAGCCTCCAGTCTGGCTGCTCTTCAGGTGACTTTTCTCAAGACTGGGTATTATCCCTCAAATAAATTCTTTCATTTTTAAAAGAAGAAACGAATTTTGTCCCTGACAGGAACATTTTATTCCAGTAATTTCTGCTCATTACTTAATGTTTCAAAACTAAAAATCTTTTCTTTTCTTTTCTTTTCTTTTCTTTTCTTTTCTTTTCTTTTCTTTTCTTTTCTTTTCTTTTCTTTTCTTTTCTTTTCTTTTCTTTTCTTTTCTTTTCTTTTCTTTTCTTTTCTTTCACATCAAGTCCTTCTTCTGGAGGACTCCAAACCTGAAGATTTAATCAGAAGGGTGGGGACTCTTATGACGTTACCCACTGGCTAAATAATCCACTTTCAGTTTGTGCACACAGATTTGACACTTTTCCAGCATCAGATAGCACCTGAAAAAGATTTCTTTTATCTTTATCCTTGTTCAAACAAGATGTCTGGGTGGTAATATTTCCGTTCTCTCTCAGCCCATGGAGTCCTAACAATAACACGCTTCACATGGGTTAATCAAACTGAGATAATGGTGTCACAACTGAGCCAAAATTCTGGGAATCTCATATAGCAGCAAGAAAAACACCAATACATTGAACATTTCCTGTGCCAATGCAATGAATACAATTGGAATTATACTGTTGTGAGTCTCTACACAACAATGCAGAGCAGAGACTATAGGCAGGTTTTTCTTTCAGGGAAGTGGTTCTCAGTTATTTTTAAGATAACCAGCCTTATTTTCTCCAAATGAGCTTCTGTTCCTGTTTACTAACAACATGGGTAACTTGATTAAGCTGAACTTTTAAATTCTAGAAGTTTAAAATTCCCTTGAATTGGGAATTATTGTCCATTACAGTTCCCCATTTAAATGCTGTTTTACCCCTCCAGCTTCACTTGCTATCCCAGTGTATCCCAAGAAAGTTTCCTTCAGTTCCTAAATATTGTCTATTCAAGCCTTGACAATTACACTCAGAATATTTGCATAACCTTATTATGCTTCTGTTAACCATCTATGAGCAAAGCTTTATTTATTCTACCCTTGTACCTGTTCCTAATAATACCACCATTCCCAGCTTTGATCTCCTTGTTCTTGGAATAATTCTTGCACGTTGTCAGCACCTTTATACTTTGATGATGTTGACAATAAAATCTTTTTCCTGGTGAATTTACTGGAACTAACCTAGAGGTCTTCCCTTCCTGAACTGGGATGTAACTCGCTCTGTATGCAAACTTTAGGATTGTGTCAAAGACTCTTATCTTACTCAAATTTCCAGCCCAGTATCACTCAGGATGGCCAAACAAATCATACATACTGGGCAATTGAAATGAGACAAGGCTGCTCAGAGCTAACACTAAATCCCTGACTCCTGAGCCCCTGATCACTCAAGCTGGTTTTCCTACCTGTGTAGGTAGAGGCCCTGTGAATTATGAAAAAGTGATTTTTTTTTTTCCTTTCAATACTTACAGGGAGCTTACAAAAAATATAAAGTGGGACTTCTGATAAGAGCATGGTGTGATAGGACAAGAGGTAATAGCTTTAAACTAGAAAAAAGAAAAAGGGGGGATATTTATGAGATATTAGGAATATTTTCTTCCTTGGGAGTGTGGTGACTTCTTGGCGCTGACTGCTCAGAGAAGTTGTGGCTGCCCCACCCCTGGAAGTGTCCAAGGCCAGGTTGGACGGGGCTTGGAGCAGCCTGGGATAGGGAAGGTGTCCTTGCCCATGGCAGGGGATTGCAACTGGATGGGTTTTCAAGTCCCTTCCTCATGGACCCAAACTGGTCCATGATTCAATGATTACACAAAAAGGAATGTAAAGAAAAAGAAGAGCAAGGCTGCTTAGGGATTAAACAATTTATATGTTGGTGTGGTAGAAGAAATGCCCTTTGTGTTAAGATTTTAGCTAAAATTAGGATATGAAAGTCAATGTCAATGCCTTGCTCTTCTACTCCACAATACTGGTCACCTTTTCACTTTACAGCCAGGTTTGGACAAGTGAGGAAACCCATATGACCATGGTACATTCATGGCACGTCTAATCGGTACAAAAGAAATTGAACTAAAAGCAAATTATTTCCACAAGTAGCAACATTTCTATTTTTTGATGCATATTCCCCTCAGCTGTCTGCCCAAGCACTTTGTAGTCTGCTCTATTCAGGCCTCCATCAGCTACTGAGAGGCATTAGTGTAGCTGCATGTGTGCTACTCTGTATGCAAAAGATATCTATGAGTATTAACTAAATTTGCAAGAGGAATTAGGATCAGTAATAAATGCTTTAGCAAAGAGGCTTTTGGGAATAAAAAATATATCTTCAGGCAAAATTCTCATAAACTAGACATCATCTTTGATTTACAGTTTATAGTATTTTCTTCCCTGCGTCCAACATTCCCAGCTTCAGTGCTCCGGCTCTGTTTGGTGTGATTGACTGTGTAGGGTGGGAGGGCAGTTCTGTGGGATGAAGTTAAGTCAATCCAATCATGAACCTAGGGAAATAAAGAACATAAACTTCAGTTTGTACTCACCAAGTCAGTCTGAAAACCATTGGATTCACTCCCTGGTCCTAATACACAAGTACTGTGCCAACAATAACTATTTCAGTGGCAGAGCACAGCCTTTTGGCTGAAACAGCAAAACATGACCATGTGTACAGGCAGGAGGCAAAGATGAATGTTTCTGGGATGTTCCCTTCCCATTCCACATAAAACCAGCTGCCAGTCCCAGGCTCAGAGGGGGTTTAACCTCAGTAACACTTTTGAGAGCTGGCATGGAGGTGTTGTCCACCTCTGCTTCTGTAGGTTCCTAGTGCACGAGGCCAGAGCAGCCATTAGAATTCTCTTGCCTGACCCCCTGTATAATAAGTGGATTATTATGATCTCCTCTGTCCTTGAAGTCTTTAGATCACATTGTGGCATACCTTTTCTTTTGAAGAATTATCCCCAACAGGATTTTTTCCCTTTTTTTCCTTTCAATTTTAAATGACCCTATTAATGGAGCTTCCACCACTGACAGGTTGTTTAAAAGTCACTTTAGGACTATTTTTTCCCCTTCTGATAGTCAGTTTCTACTTTCCTTTAATTAATTTAATTCCATTGCTCATGGCAATGTCCACACCCTAAATAATTCTTCACCTTCTTTGGCATTTAAACCTTTCAAATGACTGTAGGCAATTTTTCTATTTCTTTTTAGTCATTTCCTAGCCAAGCTACATGGATATTAGTTTTTCAGATCTGTCCTCATAAGACAGCCCTCCCCAGCCTCTTCAGTGATGTCTCAGCCCTGTTCTTCACTACCACACAGGCAGAGCTCTGAGTTCTCTTCCTGCATTAACCCATCCAGCCCAAACACGGTGTGGGCAAAATTCCCAGCTTGGTGAGTCCATCAAAGCTGCCACTGACTTCACTCAGTGTTGGAGGAGGACTTGAAATTTGTGTGGTTCCTTTTGGTGAATGATGAAAGGAAATGAGTTAGAAGCTCTGTAATGTTATCTCTGAAAAACATTTTATTCTCTATGTCCTGACACAACCTCATGACTATTTTTTAGATCACTTTTATTTCAGGTAATTTTGCCTGAGTCTCACCTGACACTCAATCTTTTTGCATGAATTGATTTTTTTTTGTTGTTGTTGTTGTTTTTGTTTTGTTTTTTTTTTTTTTTTTTTTTTTTTTTTTTTTTTTTTTCAGGGTGTTTTACCTTGAGTTTTTCAGGTTGAATTTTATTTCACATTTCTTGCCAGTGTATTCCCTGTGTGCCCCCCTGTATTACCCCTCTTTCCCTAAGGTGGCTTCTCCATCACTGGTGTGTTCTCACTAAGATGAGTTTTTATTGTGCCCCTCTGTTTCTAACTGAGTGTCCTCATTTCAAAGAGATATCAACTGATTGCATTTTGCAAATGCAATTACAACCTGCTATTTACAAAGCCTTCCTTCAAAGCAATAATGAGAACTTCCAACTTTTATTTTGCTGTGTGGAATAAGCAAGAGGATCTCACTAGGACAGCTGTACCATTCTCCACATTATTCAAAGGAACCCTAGTTTTCATTAACTTCTTGCTGAGGGTTTTCATTACATTTTCAGCCCATACAATAGACTTATTAGTCAAGCCAGTGCAAATTAATGTGCTGAATTAGATTTTGAGTCTAATACTTGGCAATTACTTATTATACAGTAATACATAAAAATACTGTTAAGGTCATATCAATATCTGTCTGTACTTTACCATCCATCCCTAGTCTATATACATATAATATATAAAATATTAATATATTTGAATCAAATATATTATTTTCATCTTAGGAAATATAAATATATGTGTGTGTAATGTGTACATACACACCTAGTAAGACACTAAGCATACCTGTAAAACACTCAGTAGCCAAGAGAAAGTGTCTAAAATCTTCAGTTTAGTCACTCAGTGCAAAAAGAAGAGTAAAAATCAAGCTGATAAAATCCAAACCAGTGAAAAGATGCATCATTAGATCATGGAGTTTATCTCTAATAGAACTTTTCAACTTAAAACCTCAACAAGAAAAGTGCAGGTAGTTACTGAATAAGATGCTGAGTATTAAAATGTAA
Organism: Cisticola juncidis; assembly: GCA_013400215.1. NCBI lineage: Eukaryota > Metazoa > Chordata > Aves > Passeriformes > Cisticolidae > Cisticola > Cisticola juncidis. Next base: position 201,677 of record VXBR01001474.1, read on the forward strand.
GGTATTGATTGTGAATAGGTTAGAAAATTACATCAGTTGGGGCTCAAATACTGTTTCTGAGAAAATGAGGACAGAAGGGACGTGTGATTGCCATGGCCATCTCATCATGGAAAACCCAATTTAACTGCCTCAAAGTGCATAGACACTGTCATCTTCAGTTCCCTGGAGCACCCAAGCCATTGTTATGGAATGACAGGCAGATACAGGATCAAGAGAAATCCTGTGATCCTTCAGAGTCGCCCAGCCCTGCAGGAATATATTTGATGTACAGGAGTGTGCACCCAGATATAACCTCAGTAACTGCACCACCATAAGGGGAGATGGCATTGGGTGGCCCCAGATGGCTGCTCAGGCAACCTGTGGCTGCCCTAGAAGTGTCCAAGGCCAGGTTGGATGGGTCTTGGAGCAAGCTGGGGTACTGGAAGTGTCCCTGTCCATGGCAGGGGTTTGGAATGAGAACATCTTTAAGGTCCCTCCCACCCCAAGCCCTTCTGTGATTCTAAGATATCCCCACCTCTGTTCTTTTATATCAATTTTTTCAGACAGATTTCTGTAGGAAACAAAACTCCTCCACCAATGTGTGTTATAATCCAAACTTTGTGTGGGTGCCTGCCTGTCACTCTGTGCATTTCCTAATTACACTTGCAAGAAAGTCCATGAAATCCTTCTTGACAGTGGCTGCACACTGCTTGTTTTTTGGTGATGTGGAGGAGCTGTTCTACAGGATTAGCCAATTCATCCAAAATCAGGAAGGAAGCCTGTGCTGGAGCTTGGAACAGCTTGCAGGTCAAAACTGATTTTCTCCCTGAGTGTGGACAGAGAGAAATTAAGTTAGAGTGAAGAAAAACTATTGCGAGGCAGTAAAAATAGGCTGAAATCAAACTTTAACCCTTGATGCCTTTTAGTACAAGTCACTGCCAAGGACCATTTGCCAGGGCTGCATTTCTGTGTTTTAATGAATTTATGCTGAGAGTTGGGAGTACTGCAGGATACAAAGCAGTCCAACACCCCATAAATACATTTATGAAAGCAAATAAATCTTCCAAAACAACTCTGGTGCTGCCTATACTTTGGCACACTCCAGACAGTTGAGTTGTCTGGTACTGGGACAAGCTGTCATGGGAGATCCTGCACCAAACTCTGAATTCCTCTGAACCTCTGAAACCACAGATAACCATAACAAGAATTCTCTGAACCTCTGAAACCACAGATAACCATAACAAGAATTCTCATGAGAGGGATCCATGAGCAGCTCTGCCTTCTGAGCCAGGCCCAAACATTTTGGGGGACATTTCCAGATGTCCAAGAGACATTCTAAAGACTCAGCAGTAGACAAAAGTGAGTTCTAGTGCCTGAAAATGTTATGAGGTGTTAAACTCACCTGTGTAGCTTCTGGGTAAGTTCAGATATTTGCTTGGCTGTTCTCTCCTAAAGGGCAATCTTATTGAGAACGTGAATTTTGATTATGTGTTTTCTAAACTGAATGAGAATGGTTGCAAATTCTCATTTTGTAATAAATGAGAAATAAATAAATAAAAAGATATAAAATAATGTTGAATTTGAAGTGTCAAAACACTCTATTTTAACATTAGTGGATTAAAATATTTATTTCCCTGTTCTAAGCAATTTTTTGTGTTAAAATGGTCTTTATATAAAATGTAAAGTTTGGATTTAAAAACCCCATCACACACACACAAACTCAAACCCAAAAAACAGAACCTCATAACAAAGCCAGATACCCAGATATTATTTTAAGTGGTTGGGGAAACAAGTAGAAAGATGTGAAAATAGGATTTTCAGAAGCACCTACATTACTTGAGAAGTGAAGTCTCATGTAAAGACACGTGGTTTTATCAATCAAAGTGTCTTGCCTGAAGTTATTCAACAGACCAGTGGCATAGCAGGAGGACCTTTGATATGAGTGCATATTTAGTTTCATAATTTCTTTATCATTCGTCTGACCTACTGTGTCCTAATGTTCCTCTCCACCAGCTTGGTCCTTATTCAGGGAAATTCCAGTTTATTTGATGTTTCTGCATAACCCATTTGCCATCCACTGCAAACACATCACAGGCCACAGACTCCATACACCTGACCTGGCATTTACTGCAGCCCACAGATCCTTAGTGCAATCCATAAAGGACATTTGGCATTGCTCTGCCTTGCCAAATCCACCTCGGGGTTAAGCTTCATATGTTCTCTTTTGCATCAGTTCCTTTAAAGATGGTGCTTTCTTTAATGAGCTGTCAGAGCTGAGCATTTCTCTGCAGTTAAATGGTGCCACACTTTCGCTGGGTTTATTCATGCTCATAATCAGGGAACACAGCACAGTCCCCATCTGCAGGCTGGGAATCAGTGGCAGGTGAGGTGCACGGGAAGCTGGGAGAGCCAGAGCCATCAGGTCACCCTGAATGTGGCCTGTGACACAGGAAAGTGAGGATTTGTCACACCAGGCTGAATTGATAACCCCTCAAGCACCTCTGGCAACATCCAGTTCCTGAGTTTTAGGTAAAAGGAAAGGAAAAGTACAAAGGTGTCCCACATGTTGCGTTCCCATATTGAGTTAATGGTTCTTTCATCCTTGTCCAAGGATGGAGGGAAAGAGAATTTTTTTTTGTTATTCTTCCAAGGTTACTTTTATTGTCTCACTAAGGGTGAGACACAATTTTCATAGAATCATCACAGAATCACAGGAAGGGTTGGGTGGGAAGGGACCTTAATGCTCATCCAGTTCCAACCTCTGCCATGGGCAGGGACATCTTCCACTATCCCAGATGGCTCCAACCCCCATCCAATCTCGTCTTGGACACTTCCAGGGATGATACATCCAGAAAAAAGCTTTTAATTGTCCATTGGAAGCTTTGCTTCTCCAAAATAGAGGTACATTAAAAAAAAAATCCCTGACAGTTGCTTTTCAATATGCAACAAAATTTTATAAAATATTCTGATAATACCTTCCATGAGGATTTAAATAGGATTGCTCTGATAAGTCAGCATTTTAAGGAGAAGGTGGCTTTTGATATTAAGGTTTGTTTATATTTCAGGAAAAAGAAAACCAGCTCTAATCACACTTTATCTGCTTCTCCTTTTTAAGCTGCTGTCTTTTGGGTAGAGAGATCATTTTTACAAAGAGTTTTTACAGCAGACCCACTAGGCATTATTAGAATCAAACTGATGATATTCCTCCTTAGGGCTAAAGAAATGGAGATAAGAGAAGTAAATACAATATTCAAGGTAATTTTTAATAAAACTTAAAAAGAAAAAAGTCTGTGCTTTCTTCAAATTTAGATGATTCTCTTGAAACTGAGAATAAATGCAACAATTTGCCAACCAAACTAATTTTCTGAAGTAGACAGGGTAGAATCAGTAATTTTGTAATAGGATGAATTTTCAGGTTTAACCACAAAGAAGTAGCCATTTCCTTTTCCTGCAGAAGCTGATATGAAAAGAGGGCAGATAGCATGAATAATTATGATGGCTTGAAGAATATGTTTTGAAACTCCTTCAGAGTGTAGATTAGCTTTTTTTGAGTAGATGGACATTTTCACAGTAGGTTTTCAGGGGAGGGGCTTGAATGATATAAATAATTTATTATTATTACTTATTATTATTTTTTTATTATTTTATTTTATTTTTAATTTTTATTTATCGTTTTTATTATATTTTAAAATAGATTTTTTCCCAACAGAGCACTTCATACATATACACGTATGCCCATGCATCTATGAAACTCAAAACCAGTAATAATTCAGTCTGCTCAATGGCTTTAATCCAAGGATATAATGAAGTTCTTGATCTGTCTTGTTATTAACCAAGATACAGACCAAATCTTCAGAAGGTTAAGTAAAACCACAACTCTTTGACTCCTCTGAAACTTACTGGAAAAAAAATAGAAATTCTAATGGTTCCAGGAATAGAAATTAATTAGTGTTTTAAACTGCTTCATTTTAAGAGATCTAAATTATATCTTCTTTTCAGTCTTTCCTTTTACCATGAATTGCTTTAAAAGTCAAAACTGAAAATGTCTGTTGACCAAAAAAATCCCTTTTTAAAAATTTGGGAATGTCCAAGTGTGCTGTTTTTGTACTTCTTGACACCCCTACTGTCCTCTTGTTTTTCTTTAATATTAAACTAGATAATCTTTTTTTTTTTTTCCTGAGAAAACCTGTGGATTCGATAAACAACCAACCCCTTCCCAAAGATTTCATTGAAAATTTTCCACCCCTTTCTGTCTATTCCCTGCTATCCTGATGCCTCACTGCCCTGTAACCCCGACACAGGCGCAGTTTTTCTCAGGACAGACACAAATCCCATGGGAATGTGCACATGTTGGAGCTCCTGCAGCCTTTTAATCTGCCAGTGGCACCATTAACCCCAATAAAAACATTCACAGTGCCACGGTGCCCGCTGGCCTGGCCTTTGTTCCCAGTGCCCATCCTGCTGACAGAAAAGGAGAACTTGGCTAAAAATCTGACTTAAATGGGAGCCAGCATCAAAGGTGACCCCTTTTTCCCTCAGGTTTGGGATGTACATGTCAGGTGAGAGGCCTGAGCTCACAGTTTCACTTCTAAGGCAGCTGTGAGAGGGAGAGCTGAATCCTGAGAGCCCTGAACCTGCTTCCCTCTGTCCCCGTGCCCTCCATCACTGTAGGGAACAACTTGGATCACTTAATCATTGGATGGTTTGCATTTGCAGGGACCCTAAATGTTATCCAACCCAGTTGGATAATAAAGATTATCTAATCCAGTTCCAACCCCCTGACATGGGTGGGGAACACATTCCACTATCCCAGGTTGTTCCCATCCAACCCGGCCTTGGACACTTCCAGGGATCCAGGGACAGCCACAGCTCCTCTGGGCACCCTGTGCCAGGGCCTCCCCACCCTCACAGAGAAGGATTTCCTCTTAGCGTTTTAGGAATATTTGATATATTTAACTGAATTTCTTCTTAACATCTATGAATATTTGATATACTTAACTTCTGCCTAGCTAGTGCTGAAAGGATTAATCCCACATTATTTCTTTATTCTGGGTTGAATCTGAACTCCAGCTTGGAGTACTTCCAGTGACACCCACAGGCTTTGCCTTGCATCTTTTCACCACAGCCACCATTAAAAAAAAAGATCAACACTTAAACCCTTTCTTTATTTCCCACTGTCACTTCAGATGCAGCTTTCCCCTTCCAAGAAGAGGAAATGCCAAAAGTGTCACAGTAAATGCAATTACCAGCGTCTGGTTAATGTTTGGGGCCTGAGCCTTTTTGTCTGTTTGTTTTTGTCTTTCAGCTCTCGCATTTACTCCTCCAGAGAAAGTTTTAAAAAACCACGAGCGGGAGGATCCCACAGAAAGAGCTGCTGTGACAAAGAATCAGGAGTCAAGTGACACCAGAGTCCCCTTGTCTGGCAGGCCCGGCACACCCGGGGTCCCATCTGCCGGGCCCGATAACTCATTTGCACGGGGCACGGCGGAATCAGCTGCGCCACACGTGCCTCTCCCTCTCTAATTCTTTATTGTTATTCCCTGAACTCCGCTGGCCCTGAGCAGCAGGGGACAGGGACACATGTAACAGCTCTCACCCTCTGGCCCAGATACCAACCCCTTTTTTTTTTTTTTTT
>VXBR01001474.1:207308-220000 GCA_013400215.1 Cisticola juncidis
TTTGTGTGTGTGTGTGTGTGTGTGTGTTAGGCTACGAGCTCTTCCCAGGACTCTCATTCCCTCTACAGCAGAGCTGTTCCCAGAATTCGGCTGACACTCACAAGGTGCTCGTTTTCTGCTCCTTTCAGCAATGCCACTGCTCAGGAGGGTGAAACACTCACAGCCCGTCCTGCCTTTCAGTGAGTAAACCTGCAGCAAAATTCCACCAGGATAAAAAGAAAAAAAAACAAAACAAGGGAAAAGTCCAGCAAATCCATCTTTGTTATCAGAGCGGCAGCAATCAGGAGCCAAGCAGGATTTTTTTCCCAAGTAACAAGGAGGGACTGCCCACACTTGGCTTAGCTGGGCAGTGATTTGCATACATAACTCTCCGTGAAGAAGAGGTATCCGCTCTCTTTGACCTCAGTAAATCAAAAGCAGACAGGTCACAACTTTAACTTATTCCTTTGGATACCAATCCACCGACACACAGAACTGTATGAAGCACATGCATAATACATAACCCACCTCTGGTGCCGACCATCTGACTTCTTTTAACCCCCCTGGTTTTTGTATCTTAATGGTGCTGAATTCAGACCTGTCATTCCGGGTTCCTTCCATGTCTCTTGAATATATTTGGCCAGAGTTTGTTCTCTGCCTTTCCAATGAGGTCAGTAAGTAACTCAGTGTTTACACAGATGTTTCACGGGGTAGAATCTGTTGTTAATATATAAATTGCATATGTGTGTCTGCCATTGAGTGTATGTATTTATAGCTGGATGGTTGCAGGTATATAGAGATATATGGATCTACACACATATATATATAGACTGATATAGCCATAGATATATAATATGCATATAAAGACACAGAAATGCACAGATTTATGTGTAAGATTTGAAGTGCTATATAGATATTACATGTAAGATATCAGGAATTACATAGATATATTTCTACCCTATAGGTATACAGAGATATACATACACACATATATATATTGGAAGACATCCTTATCACATGTAGTTATTGTTATTTACTGTCTATCATGGCATGGTGATGAGATATTCTGTTTAAATAGGTGTAAATGTCCTTCAGCAGCTCCAGGCTTCTGGTTTAGCAGGGAAGAGAGATGGTTTTGGTGTCTGCATTGAGTCTGCTTTCCTTCTGCCTGAAGTCAAGTGCAGCCCTGCACCCAGCAAATTTCATTTCTTCTTTAAATTATTTTTGAATAATAAGAAGAATTTTGGATTATTATTATTATTGTTATTTTTATTGTTATTATTGTTATTATTATTATTATTACTACTACTACTGTTACTATTATTATTATTAGTTATTATCAGAACAGGGTTTCTGCAACAGGAGTGCAGAAGATGAAGGAGGAGTGATGAGACTGAGTGCATCATGTCTCACCTTTGCAATTTGATGGTATTGAAAAGCCTGAAAGAAGAAAAAAACACATTTCTTTAACACAAATTTTTCAGACTTTGCCCCTTAAAAGAAACATAGAAAGTCCTGAACTGGAAGGAACCCAAAAGGATTACTGAGTCCTTTTCTGTCCCTGCACAGGACAACCCCAACAATCCCACTGTGTGGCTGAGAGAGTTGTGCAAATGCTCCTGGGGTTCTGGCAGCCTTGAGGCTGTGGCCATTCCCTGGGAAGCCTGATCTGTTTTGGGATGACCCTGGAATCTCCAGCCCCAAACTGCAGATATTTCAGGGAAATTGTGCTCAAACTATAGGAGAGGTAGAATCACCCCACATCCCTGTGAAATGGAATTACCCCTAAACTTAGTGGAATAAGATGATAAAATTAAATACTTTATCCTCATATTTTTGCACAGAAATGTTAATCATAGAATCACAGAATGGTTTGGGTTGGAAGGGACCCTAAGGATCATCTAGATCCAACCCCCTGCCACGGCAGGGATGCTTCTGAAGAGAGACACATCATGGCTGTGTCTGTGCTAGTACGTAAGTGAGGATCTCATTTTACCTTCCACGTCCTCCTACAAACTGCTTTTACTGTTTCCCTCTCACTCCTCTCCCCCAAAAGAGCCCACATCTTGTCTATACAGCCCCTGGCCCTTTCAATCCCATAGTGACCTGTATCAACAAAGTCCTTCAAGGTACATCCCACCTCAAGCTCCCAAGAGAAGTTCACTGCTAACAAACCAGTTGCAGTCACCAATTAAATCTTCAGCCAATATCTCCAGAGTTTTCACAAAGTTGTGCTAAAGTGTTTCCTCCTTCAGACATCACAGAAGAACTCTGTTCTTGTTTTTTACCCTGCTAACTCAGAAGTGCAGAGGGAAGGAAAGTTTTGATACTGGGGATGACATTTACAGCACAGAGGCCTTTGCTCCAGCCGTTGCTCCCAGCATTGTTTCTCTGTTATATGAAATAACCATTTAATGCCAAATAAAGAATCCTTTGAACAGGGGCAGCAGCCCACACCCACTTCATGTGATAAACCCATGAGTCACATTCTTCTTGCTCCTGCTCTCACCATCCCAGGGAACAGCTCACCCTTCCCTGCATGGAAGCAGTTTGAAATCCCCATCCCTCCTCACCACCACGAAGCTGTGACAAGCCCAGTGTGGGTGGAGGATGCTGAATTGATCGTGGAGCTAAAGCTGATGCTTGCCTGGCTGCACGTGGCCTCCTGACCTAATTCTGCTTGTGATTTGCAGGCAGGATGTGCCTCTCGCTCCTCACCCATACCCTGCCTGCCTGGAGGAAGACTGATTTCCCTAAGCTGAATCTAACCAGGAAAAAAACCAAAAAAAAACCCTGTGTGGGAGAGACAAATGTAACCTCTCCCAGAAAAGGATGGATCTTCTGGCATCTCTGAATGTTGTTTTTTATACAGGCTACAGAATTAAGCATCCTCAAAGCCACAAAATAAAGCTTGTTCAGGTGAAAATAGTAAATGAAGGTTTAAAGGAGAGGGGGATGTATCTTTAATATTTAAAGACCAGACACGAGGTAGAATAAATGAGAAAACTGTTTGCAGGGAGGGGGAACAAGCAGATGGGAAACAGCCCATATCAATACACCATCAATGGGACTAAGGACAATCATGATTATTTAAGCTTTTTAATAGCAAAATAAATAACCCAATCAATTTTTTGTAAATGAAAAATTGGTAAAGGGTGACTGCTACTTACACAGAGGTAGGAAGGGAGCATAACCCCACATATGTGTCATGACTACAAGAGTCCCCACCATTCCTTTATCCTTAGCTGAATTTCAGTTTTGTTCCTTGTCTCGTGGATAATAGAGGAGAATGGAAAGGATGTAAACAGAGCTAACAAATACTACTACAAATAACAAAAGGATAAAAATCTGTGTATAAATAAGGGAATTAAATAAAACACATATATTTGTCTTTTATTTTTGAAGAAAGAATTGAAATGAGACTTTCTGATGGGTTTTAAAGGCAAAACTGTTTAATTAACAAAAGAAGGCATTTTACATGTAAGTAATCTGTGGCATTTGGTGTGACTTTCTATCAGTGTAGCAAAATACCTCTGCATAGGTAGGGCTAATTTATGGATGACCCATCCCTGGAAGTGTCCAAGACCAGGCTGGACAGGGCTTGGAGCAAGCTGGTCCAGTTGAAGGTGTCCCAGCCCATGGCAGAGGGTGGGAATGAGATGAGCTTCAAGGTCCCTTCCAACCCAACTCATCCTGTAATTCTGTGTTTCAGTGATAAACTTCACTCCCATAAACACTGCTTATGTCAAACTGCACTTGAAGCAATTCCAGCAGTTCACAGTCAGTTTCATTCACCAGTCATAAGATTGTTTGCATGAGTTCTTAATATTTCCTGGATTCCAAAATTCTATTTTTTTCTTTTTCTTTCTTTTTTCCCCCCATGTACCCACAGTATTAAAATTGCACGAGTCTTCTTTGACTTCAGCTTGCATGTTTTGTTTAAAAAATGTCACTTATGTGTTTCTCAGGATGAAATAATGCTGTGTGATGGTGTTCACTGGACCTTCTGTGGCATCTCCTTCATTAAAGGCCTTCACAAACAGGTTAGAGGATGAGCTCTGAGAAACAACACAGGTAGAGCTGATCCTGCCCCAGGGCTGGGCCATGGAGGAGGTGACCTCTTGATGTCCCTTCCAGCCTTAGGAGTCTATGTTTCATTATTCTGATACAGCAAATTGCTGTGCCCCATTAAAATGACATAACACACATTTCTGGAGGTCCCGAGAGAGCTCATTAGAGTGAGGTGAGATTTGGATTTAACCCTCTTTTTTTTTCACTGTAGAAATCAACCAAAAAATAGCATGTGACCAACAATCCAGAAGCACAGAGATAAACTAACATCCCATACCTGTTGTAGGATATTCATCTTAAAATCATCCACTTTGCCATCTCCTTCTGAAACATCTTACACTGACTCCAGTTACAATCTGGTCACTGGAGAAGATAATGCTGTGTGAGTTTCTGTGATTAGGATTTTTCTTCTGTATTCTCTATTTCCAGTAACATCCAGTTCTAAAAACCTATATGTGTCCATAGCCTAAACTACTTGTTAAACTTCAAGTTTAACAGGTTATCAGACTCTGAGTATTTACTATTCCTAGAATGTCACCAGCAAAGAGTTTGGACAGGGGATCTTTGAGAATCCACAGAGAAATGGGGAGAGCTGGGGTTGCCATGGGGTGGATGATTAAGTGGAGGGAGTTTGTGAGTCCACCAGAAATGGTGCAGACTGGGAAGCTGCCATTAGTGAAGTTTTGCTATAATTGTATCCTTACAAGGCAAAAATAGAAATGTTTTATTATATTCACTCAGTGGTTTTAGTATTTGCCAGAAGTAGAAATAAGCCTTTACTGTAAGAGCTGGCTGAGTTTAGTTTGGAGTTTAGAGATGATCATACTGTATAAACATATTGCTTTTCTCCTAGACACTGATAAAAACTATAAAGAGCAGATCTCCTGCACTCCTCTGTACAGCTAGTAACAAGACAAAGGCACACAGATCAAGGAATTCTCAAAAATAGAAAATACAACCCAGACCGCCTGGACATGCACCGAGGTTCATTGCTGCAGGCACTCACTGCTGAGAGGTTATAGGGGACAAAATCTGAATTGATCATTCCTGAATTTGTCAGTTTGCAGCCAAATTCAAAGGGAAAGAGCAGTGACTCTGTGATTGGGAGAGGAAAACTGTTCATTAATACGTTGGGTGGGTTATAAAAAATTCAGGCACTGGAACAGGCTGCCCAGGGGAGAGTCACCATCTCTGAGTGTTCAAAAATGTGTGGATGTGGCATTTGAGGACATGGGTTAGGGATGGCTTTGGCAGTGCTGGGTGAGGGGCTGGACTTGACAATTTTTGAGACCTTTTCCAATCTTAAAAATTCTGTGATTCTAAATATTCAAAATATTCTGCCTAATTTAAACCACCATACATATGTATACATACATGTAATGTTTGTTTTATTTCTCAAATAAAGCTCAGCTCAACTCACTGTTACCAGGCATAGCTGATGCTAAATTAAACCATTTTCCTGCAGCTAATGGGACTGTTCATGATCCCAAACTTCTTACCAGCAGCCTCAGGCATGGCTAACTAGTAAGGAGATAGCTACTTCCCTCCCCCTTCTTTTATACATTTAAACAAATAAAAGTTTAAATTACAGAATCCAGAGTGGCTTTTCCCTCACCTTCAGACTTCAATCTTACTTTTTCTCCTCCCATATTTTGTTTTTTCCCATTGCTCTTTAATTTAAATGTGATATTATAGGTGATATTATAGATGGGACCCTGTACACAGCTTCAATCCCTCCATGACACATGGAGACTAAAAGTGAAAAATGATTCAGGCTAAAGTGGCTAAAACTTGACATTTCTAGCTAAACTTCCAAATGAGACTTGGAAGAGCCATGATCTCTTAGGCAAGATGGAGATCTCAGACCCAAGAACCAAAATCATTTATCTTCCTGGGACAGAGGAAATACTCAGCTCATTTTCAAAGTGCCTTCACTGCTTGTCCCACTGCCTGAGATATGGCTACAAACCCAAATCACAGCTGCCAGAGACCTCTGAGAGCTTTGATTCCATCCTTTGATTAAAATATAAAAAAAATATTAAAATGTTCCTTCACTCGTGAACAATGTGCCTGGTACTTATTGGGAAGGGAAGGGTGATACGGTGGGGAAAACTTGGATAGAAGATACTTGATAGATTATGAATTTCTCTATCCAAATATCTCCTATTATCTTCTACCAGTTCTAATACACCAAAGAGGACAACTGTAAATGAGCAGCAATCCCAAGTGATCCCAGAAGACCTGAAAACCTCAGATACATTAATAATCCTGCATGAAGCTCATTTCTTTCATCAGTGACTGCAAGATCAGGCCCCAAATTAATGAAATTGTAAAGACAAAATGAGAAATGGAGGAGTTGAAGAACATAAGCCAGAACAGAAGGATATTACATGTTATCTGTGAAATAAGAGGGTATTTGAGAAGAAAAAGAAAGGTTCTATCATAAGTAGAGAAACTAAGGGAAGGAAAAAGTCAAAGTGAGGCTTAGGGAGAAGCTAGACAGGCAAAAAAAGAAAGATTTTTCTCTGTTTCTAAATACACTTCAGTTTATTTGGCAGAAGGACTTCTGTTTTCCATTGGTGTTAAGGTATGCAGTGAAAGCTGGGAGCTTCATTCCACCTCATTACAAGCACAATTAGGCACCTCTCTCATATTAGCTCATATTTTACATAGTCATGGGCCATTCTTGGCAGAGTTTATGCCATTCAGACCATACAATTAGAAATATGTCATTTGAATAATGGAGAGTCAAACTTCCCTTCTAAGCATCTCCCATCATTTTGGAATAAGAATTCATGAGAATTCTAATTTCACTTTGTAATATTATCCAGAACCTATTTTTGTTTTCTTATCAAAGCTATTTAAAATCATGAACTTCACTGTGTGATAATTTACTTCATAACACTTTTATTTCTCCTTTAAGGTTTTTATTATTAATGAGAATGCATTTTTTATAGCACGGAATGCTGATATCTTTACTTATAAAGACAGTAGGAAAGTGTCATTTGATCATCTAATGACCTCTGGTGGATGAATCTAATTGACTCACAAACACATAATGTTTCACACTGGCTTTAACTTGTATTGATTGCATTACTGCAGGGCTGTGCAGCTTCTCCAGGCTGCAGAAATATCCAGCCTTTAAAAATAATCCCATCCCAACCAGGGAGGAAATGTGACAAGTCTCAAGCGTCTCATGAGCTAAAACCATAAAAACCTCTAATATTACTGATTTGGTCTAACTTTGTCCAATTTTCTTCTTGTGATCATGTGAGGAATTGCCTTAAACTGAAAAAGCAGGTTGAGATTAGATAGAAAAGATGTGAAAGAAATTATTCCCTGTGAGGGTGCTGAGGCCCTGGCACAGGGTGCCCAGAGAAGCTGTGGCTGCCCCTGGATCCCTGGAAGTGTCCAAGGCCAGGTTGGACAGGGCTTGGAGCAGTCTGGGATAGTGGAAGGTGTCCCTGCCCATGGCAGGGGGTGGGACTGGGTGAGCTTTCAGCTCCCTTCAGACCCAAACCACTCCACAATTTTTTGATCCTAAAGATTCCTTCTTTTGTGAATTTCATGGCAGATAAGCCAGGTGCTCCTCTTTTCCACCCATGCACACCTTTCTAGCTGTATTTTTACACCACACACTGTTCATCTGATCACAAATACCTCTATTGATGTGTACTAGTCACACTGTGGGATAATAAAGAAACCTAGGGGAGATATCTTCGCTAAACTACTTTATGTAATGCATAAATACTTATCACTGCAGAGCAGGAGACAAAGTAATGAAAAGAAGCATTAGGGAAGGAGAAATTCTTTCCAGTTACACTTTGTTTGCTAAACATTTGAGGAGGCTGTAGAAGCTTTTTGATCTTCTCAGGTATTGCTAAGTATTCCTTAAAAGCAGAGGTGTAAAAACAAACCAGAAAAAAAAAATCAAACTGTGAACCTACTTTACATTTATAGCAAGACTCCTTTATTTCACTCAGTCTTTCTGAGACTTCCTTTAAAAGGCTATAAAAATGTATCAACTATTTTAATGTGGGTTTATTTTTAGCTGTTAAAACATGTAAAGTGAGACTATACCCAGCTTCTCCCCTAGTTATTAATCTTTCCTCCCTTCAATGTTTCCACCAAATGGGTGTTGTTACCTGAACAGGAGCTCTGCTCACAGGGGATGTTGTGAGGGTGCAGATGCTGGGTGTTTTTGCTGCTGGTGGTGTGACCTAGAGGGGTGACAGCACAGATGGGTCTGAGCAGCTTTTAGTACCTCCTAGAGAGGTTTTTCATGTACTTCAGAGACCTTTTTTGTCAAGGATTCATACCCAAACCCCCTTCAGAATAATCTGAAGGGTGCCTTTTCTCCCAGCTCTGCTATTAAAGGTCTTGGATGAGAATTCCACCTCTCCTGAATTCCCTTGAATAATCAGAATGAACAGCAAACTGACTCTCCCTGTGCTGCCCTCTCCCCTCATAGCCCATGTTTGCTGTAGCCAATCTACAAAAGGAGATTCTTTCCAGCTCTGTCTGTCTCCAAACAGACGGACATCCTGCACAGAGCAAATCCTTCCCTCATCTCAATTACTCGTCTCCCCCTCGCCTCTGTTCCTTGTTTTTATTCCTGCACGCAACCCTGGCACCAGCAAAAGACTCTCTTGGACAGAAAACAAAATCCTTTAACAATTCCACCAACGTGGAAGCCTAGCTGGGGAGGAAATGGGAAACCTCTTCCCCTTCACTCCTGCTACCAGCAGCTGAATCAATGGAGGTCATTATGTTCCTTGCCCAAGATGTCAAGGGGTCATGAAAGAGCAGCTTTGTTGAGGAGTTGCTCCAGCCCGATATTATGGATTTGAGCAATGAAAACAGAACTGGATTGTGAGAACCCATGTGAGATTATTTAAGGCAAGATAAAGTAATTTTGATCATTGCTATTGCAAGTGGGCTTTGGATCAAGAAGGGTACCCCTCTAGTTAGAGCTCTGGAGAGGATTAGTGCTGAGCAGGGCAGGAGGAGGGAGCAGGACTCATGCTAAGACAGAGCTGCCACAGCTCTGGGAGATGAAAATTCACTTCCAGGGCTGGACAGAGATCACCAGGTGATCCCATTTGGATTCCCCAAATGGTATTCTCACACAAAAGGATGACATTAATGGGACTGAGGGACTTAAAATGAAGTTTTTATGGACCCCAGGAAACTTCTGACTTGTCCTGGGGAAATGGTGATCCCTTAGGCCAGGGCAGTCACTCTGGAGGCATTGGGAGAGGAATCTGTGGTTCCTCTTCTTGCTTTAGCTCCCTGCCTTGATCTCCCAGGATGAGGCATCAGCTTCTCCTGCAGCACAGAACCTGCTGCTCACAGGTTCACCTCTGTCCTGGCACCACTCCTGGACAAATAAATCACTTGGATTGACTTGTCCAGGAATGAGTCGTCAATACTAATTCAGGGGTTTTTTCCTTCCTTCCTTCCTTCCTTCCTTCCTTCCTTCCTTCCTTCCTTCCTTCCTTCCTTCCTTCCTTCCTTCCTTCCTCTTCCTTCCTTCATTCCTTCCTTCCTTCCTTCCTTCTTTCCTTCCTTCCTTCTTTCCTGCCTTCCTTCCTTCTTCCCTCCCTCCCTCCCTTCATCCCTTGTGTCTCCTTTTAATTCTATCTTTGGGTAAAGTTCAAACCAACTGAAAATCCAAGCTAGAAAAATGATTTCTTATAAAATGAAGAAAATTTTTCCACCCCCTTTCTTTTTAGAAGCCTCAGAGATGGACATTTAGAACACTTTTTGGGTCTCAAAAATTGCAGCTAGAAAGGTAAGAGTGTTGGAAACAATCTTCCCAAGAATAGCTCCAGTTTGTGTCATTGGTATTTTATAATAATAATAAAAATGAAAAACATTTCCTCAATAATTCCAAGCTTCCTCTCATTTGGATTACTTTAACTTGCCTCCAAAGTTTGAGGGAAGTTACATGATCTTTTGAGAATATATTTGGGTTTACCAGTGCTTGAGTTTTCCTCTTCATCTGGAAAACAGGTGAATTTGCTCTCATAACTCTTTTCTATGGAGGATGCAGAGAAAGGCATGCCTGGATTCATCCTCTATTTCTTTCAGTACCAAACAACAGCAAACCTTTTTTGTGCCTTTTATCTTTTCATTTACCATCCTCTGAATTTTAGGTTTCCCTTTAATGTGTCCCACTAAGATTCCCCAAATCTGGGATGGGTGACAACCAAACCCAGGAGAGCAGGAAGGCTGCACCACCCTCCTTGGACACAGAGCAGCAGCTTGGCCCAAGCAGAATTTGGAAGTGAGACCACAACCTGTGGCAGATTCCAGGCAAAGTGGGGAGTGGCACACTTGCTTTCCGTTCCTGCCATTTAGCTGGAAAATGGGAATTTATTTGGCCATGGCTGACCTAGTCCTGTGTCAAATCCCTGTGTCAACATGAGCATGAATAGTTTGAAAAAATCTTAGACATTTTCTACATTTCTTAGGGAAATTGCTCTGATTTTATTAGAGTGCTAAACTCATGGGGGAGGCAACAAATTCTGGTGATCTTTGGTGGTCGGTGGCATCTTTCCCTTATTCAGTTTTCTAAAAGGGGGAATGCACAGTGGTTACAAGTACTTAAAATTCTTTGGGAGATCTGGACAGTTGTTTTTTTTTTTTTTTTTTTTTCTCCAAGATATTCAAGCACCCAAACCCAAAAGTTAGGCACTGAGGGACTTCTGAAAATCCCATTAGATCTCTGATTTGTCTTTTTAGGTATCTCATTGCCTTTAAAAATGTTGTCCCTGGTGCCAGGGAGAATCGGAGCTTTTGCATGTTAGGCTCTGGTGCACAAAGTTACAGGGATTTTTACTGAAGGGATAAAACCCATAAAAGTTGAAAGATATCAGCTGTCAATTTAATCTCAAATCACAAAAAACCCCCACAGTCACTGGTCTTCTGTTTCTTTGTTTCACTTTCCAAAATTCCTGTAATTATATGCAAGTACCTCTTATGGTGGAAATTGGTTCTCCTAGACAAAGAATCTGAATTTTTTTCTCTTAACTGTACAAAATATGCAATTGAAAAAAAAAGGCAAGCAGTTGGAGTGTGGAGACAAATGAGGCTACATCTGTAGGATTTTGTTCTGCTTTTAGTATCAAATCACCAAACCCATTACATTATTTATCCTACAGGCTTGTGCTGCAAACATTGAATACAATTCATACCCTAGGAAAAGAAATGTGTGCTTTTTAATTGCCTCTGATTTGAACAACCATTAATTTCATTAGTCCCTCATTTAATTTTATTTTTTTAACCTTAATATGGGAAATCAAACCAGTTTATTTTAAAGCACAGCTATGAGCCACTGATTTTTTAAAATCCTAAAAACTGAATTGCACTATACATATGCCTATGCATATGCATATACCTACCCACACATAAACCAAAACTGTATAATTTATTTTAGAAACGTGCATGTGCACACACAAACAGGAAAATATTTCCTTTCCTCTCACTGTAGAATCCAAACCTCAAAAAACAGGAGTTTGTATGAATCAAGGGCTTTCGAAAAATAAATCCCAGTGAAGTCAATCTTCTGTCCTGTGTTTAAAATATCTTGGGTTTGTCATAGGCTATAATAACTACTGAGTCTTAAAATTAATCTTTTTCTTGCAGTGATTTTTATTTGTTTTGGTCCTTTATTTCACCTACTGAGAAACTCTGAATACACTGTAGGTGAAAGGATAAATTTCAGTGCACATTTGAGGGATGTAGAGGGGAGACTCTTCAGCAGACCACACATTTCATTCACATTAAGTCCAGGTTTACCACAGGGGGAAAAACACCCCTTTGTATAATGGTATTATGACATGTGGCATATTCAAACCCTTAGGAACAAACAGTCAAGTTAGGAAATAAATTCTTTAATTTTTTGGATAGGTTTTTGTGTGTTATTGGTGTGTAAAGGTGCTGGGCTGTTACGTTGTGGTTGCATCTCCTTCATGTTATGTACAAGTCAACTTTAACCTGCATATATTTTGGAAAAGGTGCATGTATTCCCAGGCACTGAAAAGGGGAAAATCAGCCTCACTGGAAGTGACTGGGATTGATGACAACCAAATTATTTAGTTGCTCTCAGCCACTTCAGGGTTTGATCCTGCACCAAGCACCTTGGTCCTTGCTGCCAGCAGTTCTTAAGTGTTGTACCAAAATCTGCTCATTTCAGCTTTTCTCTTGGTGTTGGACCACTTCAGAATTTCCCTTTTTGCAGAAGATTCTTCTCCTTTGAGATCCCCTGTAGCCAAAATATTAAATACCACTGGTGCCTATCAGAGGCAAACAATTCCTGTTGGGTTTGTGGCAAGTCAGAAAAAAAAAAAAAAANTTTGGGAAAGAAAAAAAAAAAAAAAAAAAAAAACAAAAAAAAAAAACAAACAAACAAAAAAAACCAAGTGGAGTATTTTGGATGTTTTAGGCTGATTTCATCCCTCACTCAGACAATCTGACCCTCTCAGGATGTTTATTTTGTCTTCACACAACAGTGCATTTGTCCAGGATTTGAGGTGACATGGAAACTCTTGGAAAGGTAAAAATAGGTGCAGAGATGTGAGCTTTGTCATTTGTCCTTCCAAAGGGTTAAATACGAGAAAAAAAAATAGGGAAGGGAA